>CM070873.1:230267875-230867875 GCA_036365515.1 Torymus aiolomorphi | reverse complement strand
TTATTCACAATTTTGCACAAATTTAGAAATATTTTATTCACAAAAATGTCAGCATTATAGTTAAACAAAAATAATAAGATTTAATAATTTCGATGAGAGCTCAAAGATTTATAAATAATATAGTTTATTATACGGTGAAATTTTCTCACGATAACAATACTTTCTGAATTTCTTAGGGTGGAAAGTCAGTCTATTGAAATAAATGACAATCAAATAAAATGATAGCCATTCTTTTCGAGAAATAATAGTATATTCACCAGAACGGAATGACACATTTATGCTCTAAAAGGTTTAATAAAACTCTAAAAAGAACGTTATTTAACATATCATTCTTGAAATACGTAATGATAAAATGTGCATGTATTGAACTAATGCATTCAATTCAATCAGGTGACATTTCAATTTACCGCTTGGATAATTAAATCGCAGAAGATACCTGTGGCATTATATACTATAAATCGTTAATTGTTATAATTACAAAATATATTTGTAATAAACAAATAGCTAAACCTACTACTAAACAAGAGTTACCTCATGATAAACACGAAATTGTTATTAATAAAGTGATTTTCACGATTTTTCTTTTTTAGTATACACGTATTAAAAGGATTACTCGGTATTATTACATTTCTTTTACGATGAAATTCCCAAGAAGTGCTTTGTATTCTGACGTCACACTGAAAAGATTTTTAAAACTTTAATAACTTTTTTAATTTTCGAGTGTTTATATACGAGACATTCCAGTTGAAAACTTTATGATGAAAGTACGCTATTCTTTATTTAAAAATCCCAATTAAAAAGCTAAACTGCAGTTTTCGGGCCTTAATTTTCTTCATAAGCGCAAAAAGTTAACACCAAACTACAGTGCAACTACCATTAATGATAATGATTCCAACATTTTCCACGTTACATGGCAATGCCAAATTTCATTTCGAACCGAAAAGATGATTTCCGCCAGATAAAACGCAATGGCCTACTTTCTTCAAAACCACGTACGTATGTGTGTGTGTGTGTGTGTGTGTGTGTGTGTGTGTGTGTGTGTGTGTGTGTGTGTGTGTGTGTGTGTGTGTGTGAGCAGGTAAGACCTATATACGACGCAAACTAATTGCTCGCTCGATTCCTCGCCGCTTCGGCGAAAGAGAACGAAATTATGCTAAGACGGGATTAATAAAGCCTCTACCGCCGAAGGAAAGAGAAAGAGAAAAAAAGGAAAAAAGAGAGAATCCCCTTTTGCAGATTGCGCTACACTCTGCCTCTCTCTCTCCTCCAGTCAGCACGCATTATACCAAATCGCTCGCGTACACCAGCAACAACGATTTTCGAGCCGCGAAGACGGCTGGGTCGCGCGTTGCTCGCGTGTCATGGCTTGACCTGCCCCAAAATCCGAGAGAGAGAGAGCGAGAGGACCGGGTGTGCTGCGCGCAGCGCGCATCCAGAACAATCGCGCGCGCGCAGAAAGAGAGAAGGAGGAGGAGGAGGAGTGCGAGGAAGTGAAAAGCCGCTCGTAGATGGCAGCCGCTGTATGAAAGCGGCGGTGGTAGCACAGCCAGCCGTGTGTATGACAGAGAGAGCGAGAGCGAAAGAGAGAGAGAGAGCGCGGAGGAGGAAGGAAGTAGTAGGGAGGCCGACGTTCAGGGCCGCGGCCGACGAAATCGATTTTATGTGCCCGAGCTCGCTCGCTCGCGTTCCCTCTCCCGAGCAAACGCGAACGCGCCCCGCGTATATACATATATACACGTATATACGCATACACACACATGCGCGAATTCTCGCGACGCCTCTCCTTTCAATTTACTTTTACTCTTGTTTTCGCCGGGTGTGTATATGTTACGTCGGAATGATAACACCATTGGCCGCCGCGCGGCTGTTACTCTACTGCAACGTTCCGCGCTTTTGAATTTCCAAGCGTGCGCGTGCGCGAGCGAGCGGTGAGCCGATTAAGCTTATCGCGACAGGCGATTAGGAGACGACGACGTTAAGAGCCGTAATCCGAAAGCGTACCAGCCCCCCCAGCCTGAGAGTTTCCAGTTTTTCAGTGCGTGTGTGAGCGTTTCCGCCTAATTGGTAATTACGCGTTGGACTTGAAATATCGGGGTTGCCGAGGGGCGCTTTCGTGCCAAATTTAATGCCAGCAGGGTTGGAGAGAGAAAGAGAGGAATCCGGATTTGTGTTGAATGTGTGCTGCGAGAAGCGACGCTAAATTTCTGTATATTGCGACTTTGATGTGTGATGCTCGAATAACTGTTCGAAAATGATAGCCGTGTCGGTTTGAAAGCAGGTAATTTGGTAAACGCGATTCGAGCATTTTGGTTACCTTTTTTTCATCGATTTATGACGCTTCGAAACATGTGTGTGTTTCCATATGTATACTCCTAGAATGGGGAATAATATAAATATTATCAGTATTTACGAACACATACTCGTTAATATTGCAAGCAAAAACCCCTATGCGTATATACTGTTATTTTTCAAATTTATTATTTAAAACAACATCGTTGAATTAACGATGTTGAATTAACGTTGAATTAACGATGAAGTAAATTAATAATTGAAGGGTATACGTTGAGATTAAATAATACGTACAAGCATATGAATATTTTATGAACGAATTCCTTTTTATTTTTTTAAATTATCACTATGATTTAGGTTGTAAATTAGAATATGCACTTTCATGTAATTAGGTTTTACAAGGAGAACACTTTTTAACGCTTGGATGAACTTAAATATTACTTGACAAAACGAAAATGTAATGTCAATTATAGTGTACTATGTAATACACATTAACATGATTATTTTTTAAAAAGCCGATATATTATGAATTTTTCGTTTAGAATTATGGTTCAAAGCCTGATATGAGCTTATCAATTACAGTTCGTTAAGCTCGCACAACACAACACGAGCTATCAACAAATTATCTTTAACTATTAGTTATACTTTTACAAATGTCCGTATCTAAAGTTTCCTTACTTGTCATGTATTTTCAAACATCATTTGAAACAAAAAGTACATAAACTGAGTATATATATACATTTGATTCAGTGAAACGTTTCGACAAGAAAAGAAACGAGTTGGAAGAAGTTTAAACAGATCCCGTTTTATATACCGGCATTATGAGCAAAGTTCTGGATAGCCTCCATCGAGCCTAAAAGGTCTGAAGGTATCGAAACAAAGAAGACACACGAATATATATACATATCCACAGACTCTTTTCGCGGGGGAGGAACAAAAGTTTGACATTAATTTTATATGAACTATAACGCCCGTATTTACAAAACAAGCTCTCAAGTACACTTCTTCAACTCGAAAAGGCACAATCTTAATAAAGAATATATCCACTATAAACATTCCCATGGACGCGTACGCAGTCTCTCATACACTCTGCTTGGAAAAACAAACGATAATCGCAATTACGATGCGCGTAGAGAGCTCTGGTTCTAAAGAAAGCCCATTGAGAAAAAGCCTGCGCTCGCTCTCTGCGGCCGAGAAAGAAAGAGAAAGGAAAGCTGCGGACGCGCAGAGAGAGAGAGAGAGGAGAGAAACGACGAGCGGAACAAAAACTTTAAAATAGGCCTCGTCTCTCCCGAGCTTCTGGACTTCCACCTCCTCCTCCGTGCGCAAAAGACACTCGCGCGTACACACATGTGATTAAACAAAGAACACACTGCACACGCGTCTCGCTCTCGAACAAGCTGTGCACACAGCCCCGCGTAAGTATGCGAAAACAAAGACCCGCAACAGCAGCTCCTCTAGGCGCAGAAAAAAAAACCTCCTTGACGGAAGGGGGTTGAGGTGGCAAGGGCTACGGAACGAGATAAAAAGCCAATAGCCGGGGAGAGAAAAAGAAGCGCGAGGTGCGACAAGCAGGGAGAGAGAGAGAGAGAAGAAGGCGGGGGAGGAGGAGAAGGAAAAGATAAATTGCCGGTACCCATACGCGCATTTGTCACGCGTCGTTTGCCACTTTTCTCGCGCGGCCGCGCGCTCGAGGCACGAGCGTGGGCCGCCCCGCGTGCGTATAGCACAGCGGGGGAAATCGATAACCTGAGCCTCTCTCGCTTTCCCTCCCACCCTTGGCTCCCACTCCCTCCCATCGAGAGAGCGAGCTCGTTCTTTCACCCTTTGGCCGCGCGTCGCCTGCTGCTATGGTATACGTACGTACGTAAGTACGCACCCTCGAAATTTTCCAAATTGGCCGTGGTGTGCGGTCGCCCGGTTACACGGTCCATTGGATTCAATAAGGAAGCTACCGCCGCGCCGCTTCTCTTATACACACAGCTGTTTTCGAGACCCCGGAGAAAGAGAGAGAGAAAGGGAGCTTTCGCACGTAACGCGTGTGGGTTTGTTTGAATGCGTACATAAAAGCAGAGCCCTTTCAGGAATATGATTACGTCTGAGTAGTATAAAGCAATGCTATATAAGAAGGAGTGGATGGTTATTGGGAATGATTTGGGTTTTGTTGGAGCGTGCCTCGCTATCGCGCAAAATGTTTGAGAGCGGAGCACATAGGTTGCGCGGGTGAAGCCGCTTTTGTTTCTACGAGCGGTCGACGAAACTTTGTTAAATATTTTGTCGGAAGAATCAACACACAGCAGTGAGCGAGGAGCGCCTGATGCAGTGAAAAGCTCCCGGAAAACTGAATCACGCTCGAGAATAAAGACTTTTACTTTCGTTCGTGATGACTTTAGCCATTTTTAACACGAAGTCGGGGGGTTTACTTTATAATTATAAGATTTCAGAAGTGCATTTTACGAAATCCTTTTCGGGACCTTGAAGTAAACATTGTAACAGCTTCATTGTTCGGCTTTGATTAATATTTTAGCTCCTCGAGCGAATCTTTCGTAAGGTTTAATAACTGCGCCCTTGAAGATGAATGCATGACTTTAATAAAACATTTGAATGGTGCGTATATCCTTCTCTATTACGCACATTGATTAATTTTATCTCAACGTAGAGTACTCAAGAAAGACGTTACGCATGTTATACTTCAATGTTTTTACGTTCACGTTGCGTTACTCAAGCCGGTTATCAATCAATCAACGAGTCAATAAGTTCGGCAACTCCGACTTATTCCTCCCGTGGCAGATGGTACTCTGAAATTTTGCCCAAATACCCATCTATAAAATATTGAATGGTAACGAGACATGAGTCAGACGTGCATGATAAATATGGCTTTTCTACCACCACAAAAAAAAAAAAAAAAAAGAAAAAAATTAATATTCCGTTATTGCTACAAAAAAAAATAAAAACGCACAGAATGTACTGCATGTCTTTCGCAGAAAACGTCCGACATAAAAACCTCGCGAAAACTTCCAACCAGGCAAGCATTTACGAAATAACCCCCGCACGCATGTACGTCAGGGGCGCCCTGTGAAAAGAAGAAGAGCGGCATATAAGCTTGTGAAATGTACATCAATATCCTCTCACCCCCGTAACATTTTCAATTCGCACTCGAGAGCCATACTCTTTTCCTCTCCGGCGCGCGCGGGCGCGTGCAAAAAAGAGGCAGAAAGAGGAGGAGGAGAGGTTAGGACAGCAGGCTCTCTTTTCTCCGCTTGCGCGCAAGAGAGAGCGAGAAAGATGGTCCGAAAAGGCGGACCGCGGGGAGTTAAAGAGAGTTCTAGAGAGGTCGATATACGAGCAGCAGCAGCAGCTTCTCGGGGCTTGCGCGCTACTACTCCAGTATAGGCCACGCGCGCTGTTATATCAAAGTCGGAGGCAGGGCACTAAATCTTTTAGACCGAATTAAAAATCACTCGCTGCTCCTGCGCCGCCGCCGCCTCCCTGACTTACTACTTTAATTCCGCCGGAGCTTTGAGCCAACGCGCAACGCAACCTCATTTATTTTTATCGCACGCGGCGATACCTATATACTTGTAAATAAGGATTTGCCTTCGCTCCCCCCCCCCCCCGTAAATGCACCCTCCCGTCCCTTATTAAGCGCATGAATTGACGCCTATAAAAAATTGAGATAGCGCTCCTTCTCCTGCGCGCGTCACTCCCACCCCGCAGCGTAGCAGTCCTGATTTCAATTTTAATATTAACAGCTCTAGCCCGGCCGCGGAAGTTTAACGCGCGGAGCGGCTCTCGAGCGCCCGCACTTCCGATCATACACATAAGTGTATGCGAGAATCGCAAAGTGTAAATTTCACTCCGGGAGAGAGGGATTGGGCTCGCTACGAGATCCACTCCGCGCTGAGGGTGCACAGCCCGCGAGCTGAGAGAGGGAGCGAGAGAGGAAGCATAATACAACACGAAGAGTCGATCGGTGGAGGTGCGAGTGAGAGAGAACGCGAGAAAGAGGGAGTAGTCGGCAACGCACCACCAGCAGCAGCAGCAGCGCCACGTATCGACCGGTCTGCCGCGGAATGGGCGTCACACCGAGCGAACAAGCGAGAACGAGAGAGAGTTGGGGACAGAGGTCAAGGTCGACTCTCTCTCTCTCTCTCTCTCTCTCTCTCTCTCTCTCTCTCTCTCTCTCTCTCTCTCTCTCTCTGTTTCTCTCCCGTTCGAGATGTACCACGCCTGCACCGCCAGCACGCTGTTTCCGAATGTTCTCGCAGCCCGCGCCCCCGCCGCGTGCCCCCCCCCCCCCACCCATATGCGCGTACGTGGACCCACATTTTATTTCCTGTCCGCGGGGCTCTTTGTTGTTTACATTATATATACGCGGTGTTTCGTTATGTATATAAGTTTGCGGGATTTGTACAAGTCCCCTGTGGCCGCAGATTGTGCGTTGCGGTCGATGAGTTTTGTTACTGTATATATACCTATCTCGACGAGTGCGTCAAAAGACAGGCCGAGCGCGACGTCAGGACGAGAAAAATTGGTAATAACGAGGAGTGTAAACACACGATGTTTTGCGGGCGAGGACAGGAGAGAGAGAAATGATGGTAGAGAGGAGATTTCGGAAAGTTTTTGCGTCTATATCCCTGCCGTCACATAATCCCATCAGTAATATTGTTCTCTCCCATCATATAGCTAGGATATGTGTCGATGTACTTTTACTTCTGGTTATACGTATACATCTCTCGGGTTCGCTTGATACACCATGGGGCTGTCGAGTAGAAATTACACCCTGTTTTCCTACTGCGACGTGTTTATCGGTATACGTTTCATTGTTCGTTCAACTTTTTTTGCGTATATCCTACACTCGTCGCAGGAATCGAGCAAATTAGAATTGTTCGGAGTTTCGAAACGACTTTATAAATAATCCACGCTAGTTCAATGAAAGCCCGCGAATAAATTATGCGGTAACACGACGACGACGACAATCCATATAGTACGCGCGTATCTCTCTCTCTCTCGTCAGAACGCAACGAGCGATACATATTATGCGAATGTTAGCGGCAAAAAATTGCTCTTATTCGCATAATTAAGTTTTTATGTCACAGCTCTTGCCATGCGCGCGCGCGTAACTTGACCGATCGCCGCAATGTTGCTGTCAATGGACAGAGTTCTAAATGACACGGGGCTTTTGACGCAAGCGCGCGTGTGGCTATAGCTCTCGGGCGTGATGTCGCGCGGCAATAACACACTCTGTCAGCTGGCCAAAGACGGGCCTACTCGCGCATTTTTTTATACTTTTCTTCATGCATAATTTCTAGCAACGCGCAATATTTTTCACAGTCATTAATTCCTCGCTCCCTCGGTTTCCTCCTGTGTGTATTCAGGGGAACGACGATGGATATAACGTCACCGCGTCGGCATCGCCAAATCGACACTATACAAGTTTGGGGGAGATGGTATAATTACTATATGCGATCGTTGCAGATCTGTCAGAGCAGTTCGTTAACGATTATCATAATCTACTTTTATATTCCGGCATGGAAATATGATGAAAAAGTAATCATCTTATTTTTCACAGAAGAACACTTTTTTCGATCAATATCGATAGTTTAGCTTAATATTTTTATCTTTCTTAAACGGGACAAGATATTGTAACAAATATCTGTCGAGTGGGATAGATTGCAAAATTCATCGTTTGGTTTTATATCAATTGACACACGTCTGATTTAATAAAAGCTCGTAATTGTTCATCGCCGACCGCTTCAACGTGGTCGTCTTTCGCAACTATTTCGATAACCAAAGATTTTGAAATAACTCAATGTACAACTTCATCATATAAATACAACTATATAATCATTGTACCTTTATTATCCTTCGATCCTTTCATTCGTTGATGGAACATTCATCACTAACCTTGTCGTAAACAAAAGCAAATATATAATTGTACATATATGATCTATAAATTACATCACTCATCACTAGATAAAGGGAAACAGCCTCGAGATACGTGCCTATTCCCCACAGTTTTGTTAGCCCGACGAGACCCCGAAACTCCTAGCAGACGCAGCCCTAATCCACGTACGAATTGTTTTCCTTGTGCTATCGAAATAATTCTCCCCTCTGTGATTATCATTATTTTCATCAACCACAACGCAACTCATCAGTCCCACTCGTACTCTTACATCAACAAAAGAGAGACGACTGCGCATGTAATTACTCGAGGAGGGGGTTTTCGTAAACACGGCCAAGCGAGAGAGAGAAAAAGTAAGAGAACGCTTAAAAGAATGTATTATCCTAGCGGTGGTCAAATAAATCTCGATCTCCGCCTCTCTCATTTTCCCTTTTCTCACTATCCCGCGGACAGCTTCTCCCCGCATCACGCGAGACGGGTGCAAGGTGATGGTGAGCGGGCAGAGGGGGAAAAAAATTGGACTTTTCCTCGTCGATATCGATACTCTGCCATCGAATTAACGCTAGCGAACGACCCGAGACGCAGCGTCTGCTGCCGCTGCCCACACGCGAGATATGCCGTTCTGCAACCGTGCGGCTCTCCAGAGACACACGCATATACACGGATACAGAGACACACACGAGAGTCCCGGTAAACTCGGTTAATAGTCTCATGTGCGAGAGCCAGCGAGCGAGCGAACGGCTGGCCGACGCGATCCGATACATAACAGGTTTAGCGTTGCAATATCGCGACTATCGCTCTCTCGCCCTCGCTCGCTCGCTTGCTCTTTCTTGATCGCGTATAGGTGGAGAGAGAGAGCCGGTCTTCTTATTTCAGTTTACGCGCACGTCGTCCTTGTTTCCTTCCTTCTCTCGTTCGACTGGCTCATACTTCCTGACAGCTTCAGCTCGCGCCGGCGCTAATATTGTATTTTTCATGGAATCGTTTGATTTTTATAGACAATTTTCACCTCCCTCCCCCTTTTTAAGCTTTATTTATGGGTTCGATTAAATAGGAAGAGATTTACTTTTTTTGTTTTGTTTCGCACGTTAATCCGTATGCGATTTTTCAAAAGATACGGTTCTCGAGGACCTCGCCAAAATTGTCAGCCAATTTTTCTCCGCGCGCGGTCAACAAAGAAAGTTCACATGGTATACAGATGAAGTGTTGAAATTCGTACCTGCGCCCGAGAGAGAATAAGGAAAAGAAAAAAACGTGACAATGAATTTTAATCCCCACAGAGACTCTATATAATTGATTTTTTGAGCAAAAAAGACGTCTGTCAGTAAAATGAATCATATCTGCAGCGAATGCAAAGAACCGAGCAACAAAACGAAATATACACGTATATATACACAATGATACAACTTTCGATTAATTTTGAAAAAAGTTATATTCGAAAAGCTTATTATTGTATAACTGAATTCTCATAAACGCGCTCTCTCTCTCTCTACTCCGTTATTATTAGCTCCTATAAAAATATCCACAACACAGCGCACAACACGGTGTTTATTTCCTGATTGGACGCTCGCGCGACTCGACACAACGTTATCGGGCACTCTGCCGCTTTTTATTTCCACCCCGCTAGTCCGTTCGCACGACGCTGGCAGCAAGCCTTCTAAACATAATTTCCTCCTGTATATCTGCACAAAGTGGCTGCTGAGAGAGAGAGCAGCTTTCGCGCTCGCTCAAACCGATGAGAAAAGCCCATTACGTGCACTAACGAGACGCTTTCCCTCCTCTCTCACTCTCTCTCTCTTGCACCTACGTCCGCAGATGTTGTCTAGCTGCCGACGACGACGACGACGAGGCAGAGGGGGGTAGAGATTTTCGCGCCCGGAAATTATTGGCTCGTTATCACCAGGCCGAGATACAAGCGCGCGTGCGCGCGAGCCTTTTTTACGCTCGGCTGACGCTTCCAAGTGCTTCGCCCCCCTCCTCATCCCTCCCTCCTCCTTTCGATTACCCAGGACAAGTGCGCGCGCGACGCGCAGGCCTGGAAAGGGAGAGAAGCAGCGCGCACGGGAAATCGATTTATAAGCGGCAAAGAGATGCGCGCGCGTACTAGCAAGCGGCGAAAGGTTTGATACGACGCGTCGTAAATTAAGTAACTATTAGCGAGTCGTAAATTAAACCAGGTCATAAAAGAGGAGAGTCCGAGCAACGCGTCGTTGTACATACATAGATATATATATATACATCGCAGCTTTATCTATTAGCATAGTCATTTCGCTGTGATTACGAGACACTTGACTTTCGTTTGCGCTTGTGTGTATATGTATACACACGCGCGGCTGTGTGCGCTCTTTCGACTTGTCGATACACTTCAACTTGATCGCCGCAATTAATTTGCCGATCGCGACCGTTTCCAAACTGATTAGCGGGCTTGAACTTCTCGCGAGAAACGTTCACACGCCTCTTCTACGAATTTTAGAAGACTGAATAATGATCAGTCTTCCCATCGAAATTTTTATTGAGTAATTTGATCTTACTAGCAAAATCCAAACGCGCTGCGTGCGTACTATTTTGTTTTTAGGTTATGAATATATCATTTTTCATCATCATTTCATTTTAATTGGTTTAAATGATAGGATAATCAGATCATTTTTCAAAGCATAATAAAATTAATCTTTTTATTCTAATTTGATTTAATTATTTAGTTTTAAATAGTTAAGAATAAAAATTCAATTTCAAAAATTCAAATGTAGCGGAAGTAGCAAATTTTCGAGCCTATTCCTTACAGACCAATCAAAATCACTCTTTAAGTGCTTCACAACATCCGGCCATCGTTTTTTTAAGAGAGGATAACAATTGTTTTGGAATTTTGAATTCTTTTATTCTCTATCAGATGTTCTCTTATGATTTGTTGTTTTTGTTTAAGAAAATGGATTTGCAACATACAAATACGAACCAAAAATAACTGATATTTATGGATAAGCACATATTCATCTCGACAAGCTTACGATCGTCACGCCCAAGGCAATGAGTGATTCCTTATGAAAAAGACTAATTTTCTCGGACAGTTTCCACGTGCAGCACATAAAGTACGAAATTCAAGAATCCAACTGATTACCATAACTGCGTACAATTTGAATATCCAAGGAGAGTAGTAAGAGGTTGCGTACTGCTGCTATTGCTCGGAAAAAAATTAATTTCATTACGCATACCGATGGCTCACATTATTTCTCATTCTCTCTCTCTCTCTCTCTCTCTCTCTCTCTCTCTCTCTCTCTCTCTCTCTCTCTCTCTCTCTCTCTCTCTCTCTCTCTCTCTCTCTCTCTCTCTCTCTCTCTCTCCCTCTCCTTCAAATAAATATTCCCTTTTGCGCCGAAAATGTGCAGGGCTCCGGCGTCGGAATGATTAATAATCCCCTGAGTTATATTTAGAAGATCCCCAATAACAGATACCGCCCGCGGCAATCTCCTTTTTCTCCCCCTTCCACCCCAAAAGTAGATCTGATTAGAAGGCATTTCCACGTAACTAGTTCAGAAGAGAATATCATATTCCGAGGAGAGAGAGTGCCCCCTAATTAGCGAAGTAATTTATGCGCTGCAAGCGCAATTTCGCCTAATTCGACGTCTATAACAAATTAAACAAGTCGCGAGATACAATTAAGTTGTCAAGCTTGCGCTTGATTGAACAAGCCGCGTGTTTATTAAACTATTCTTACCCCGGAACAGCGAAAGCACACGCGAGCCCGTGTACAATACGCGTATATAAGAGCGCAATTTCGGAGATGAGTCTCTTGAGAAAAGGTAATCCGCGGAAGGACGCGAGATATACGTCTCTCCACCACGGGGCAGCGTTAACACGCGCAGGGTCAATACCGCCATTATCATCATCATCATCTTCATCCTCATTATCGTCCGCATCTAATTTTCCCCTATTCAGCCCACGAGTCTCGATTTTCCCCATGATCAGCGTACACGAGTCTATAACGTTATAGTTGCTGAACTATATACATCGACCGCCTTCGCCCTCGGTAACTTTTTGTTTTCCCCATATTTTGCGCACGCGCTGCAGATATCCCCTTACGGTAAAAAGAAACATAACAAATAAAAAGAATGAAGAAACAGCACCCCGGGAATTCCCCGAAATTCGTCAGCGCGGCACTATGCGATAGCTCGACCAAGTGTGGCAGTTCGCTTCCGCGCGCGCGCGCGCGCGCGCACGCCAACCAAAAACACTTCTGCGCTTCGCTTCTCGTTGACTTCGACTTCTTGGGTTTCCAGATCCGCCCTTTTGCACGATTTTCGAAGATAGGCGAACGCTATATTCTGTTACGAACCTCAATTTCGAAAGCGCGCTGCGAGCGAGGTGCGGTGTCGAATAGTTTTCTCGCAGGTCTGCGCGCTCACCGATATGTGATGACGGCTCGATGCACCGATGGAGCTGACTTTGAGCGGCTTTGTCGAAAAGCACACGCGGAGTATCGGATATGGTTTTTGCGAAATTTTAGGGAGAAAAAATACTACGAGCCTGTGTGATTGACTGACCTTCGAGGGGTTGTATTAGTTTGTGAGCATTTTTTCCGACTTTTTTTTGCTGTTTGCGATGAATGATGGTTACTCTCGAGTTATTTCAAGTTATGTACTGATTATTGTAGATTCTAATCATTCTAAAACATGCTGTAATTGCGAGCAGTTTAATTATTCATGCAGCCAGATGAAAAAATTACGAAAAAACTAACAGCGTATTATTAAATCGTGATGGTTTTGCCGTAGCAAATTGATGACGATCCGCATGATTATTTGTTAATTGATATAAAAAAATAATTGTCCACAGTACGTGTATCTAATTAAATAATATTGAACAGAAATTTTAGTTGTTGAAAAATTGGATATTTGCAAGGAATATCAATAGTTCGCGGTTATTAAGAGTACACGATAATGCAATAACGGTTTGTGAAAATACCGTATGAGATAACGTAATATGCAACATGTTTTGTCAATCGACGCCTGACATTGTTATCAGCAAAAAATATTTAACGTGCTCACTGACTTTATATACCTTAGATCTTTATTAATGGCTCTTGCGTTTAATAATATTAATGTTGAAATAATCGTTACCACAAAAGTTTCATATGAAATAAAATTCTCGAGTTTTTTTTTTTATACACCATTTACAACAATTAAGTAATAACGATTCATTTACGTTACCGTTATAGTTAGCGTTTGCTTATTTAGCCGGTAGCACACCTGTTCAACACAACTCACCTGAAACAAAGAACAAAAAAAATTTGTTAAAATAAATATTATAAATAATCATATAAGATTAAGCAATTATAATTTAGAAAGTCATCGCATGTATAGAAATAATATGCAACATTCAACGCTTCTTTTATAAAAAGCACTGAGGCATTCGCCGCAAATGAGAAGCAGATTGCATCGACACGCCTCTCGTCGAGAGAAGAAGAAAAAAAAAGCACTGCTCTCGGAAAGTTTGATTAAAAACGCTAATCTTTTTTCCGAGAAGCCGAAAAGAAGCTTCGTCTCTCTCTCTCTCTCTTTTTCTTTCTTTCATCCGCACTAATCTGGAAGGAAAGCGCTATTTCGGTGCTTCCACGCCGACCAATAGGTAAACAGCACGAGGGGGAGAGAGGCGACGAAGACGTTTTTGTCACTTGCGCGCGATTAATAAAGGCCATCAGCGCTCAAAAATTCCCTGACAAATCGCTATATGGCCGCTCCGCATTTCCACGCGGTCCACGACAAAGCCGTGAGATTATACGAGGGATGGGAGAGGGAGGAGAGGAAAAGAGACAAAACGAAGGGTCGACGAGGAAAAGACAGACAAAGGAGAAGTGCTCGGTAGCAACGTATAGTACCCGGCGCAAAATATAAAATTAAATATCCGCGCTAAGTAAGTGGAAGGGAGACGGTAGAGAGGCTGCTGCTCTCTTTGTTCTGCTGTGCGTGCACGAAAGGAGGCCGGTGATTTTCTTGGGATTTCGTGAATCACGTTCGAGATACGACGACGAGGATTCGCTACCGCGTTTCTCGTTTGCGGTCGGCGTTGTCGCTTTTCATGCGAGATGTCCGTCGACGGTATGACTGTTAACGGAAAAGATTGACGAATGAGAAAGAAAAACGTGTTGTTATATAACGTCCGTGTAGTGTAGTGTGTGTGTGTGTGTGTGTGTGTGTGTGTGTGTGTGTGTGTGTGCGTGCGTGCGCGTGTGTGCGCGTGTGTGTGTGTGTGTGTATGTATGTGTGTGTGTGTGTGTGTGTGTGTGTGTGTGTGTGTGTGTGTGTGTGTGTGTGTGTGTGTGTGTGTGTGTGTGTGTGTGTGTGTAAAGATGAAAATGCAGAAACGACATAAAATTTGTCAATCGAAATGAGAGGATGAAATTCAGGCAAGTATAAAGCAATAACATGAAATCACTGTACATATATATATTGGATGAAGGAAGAGGAACCGGTATCTGCATTTCAAACTAAAAAGTCATCGGGTTCGCACAGTCACTATATGCACGCGATATAATACGCAGTTCGGTCGTCTTCGTTTTTCATTCCTCGATCTTCTAGACTTTTCTCCTCACTCCATTCTATAATCAATTTTATGTCTGTCGGATAACTTTTTATATAGATACCACCGAGCCACTGTATTTATTATGTGTTTGCATCTTCGAAATTCAATTAATACTGCATTCTTCATTTCTCGTTTTTATTTTCGATTTAATTTACGTAAATTATTTATACAGTACCTGCGTATGAAAAAAAAAACTTGTCTCAAATTCATTTTTGAAAGGTTAAAATTTAAATGTGCAATCCGTTGAAATCGATAGATAAATAGCTTATAAACACTTATAAACTCGAAAAATTAACAAAAAAAAAGGCCAATAATACGAAGAATGAGATAGAAAAAACTTAATTTCTCACGGAATAAACCATGCCCGACGCAGCACATACATATATACGTAGGTCAAACTGGACGATCTGATACTCGCGTGTATATTTGCACAAGCGTTACGCACTAGCAGAAATTAATGTCCATTGGCTGTACACAACCCAAAGAGCGAACGCGCGTGCATGCTCGGGTACATATCTTTATGTAGATTTAATACTGAATAAATATGGTCTAATGTATTCAGAGCGAGCCGAAGAGCACGCAGTGCGCGAGTGCGCCGCAGAGATTTACGGCGAGAAAGAACGAGAATGACGAAGAGGAAAGAAAGAGAGCTGCGTTACGCGCTCTCGCTCGCGAGGAAACGGCCCGGAGGCGTAGACGGTTTAGATTTTCACGAGAATGGGGTGACTAGTGCGCTCGCGCCACTAAAAAACGAGAGATAAAGAGAGGAAGAGCTACGAGAGAAGAAGAATAAGGCTAAGAAGAAGAGGAGGACGAGAAAGGAGAAGGTAAGAAAAAAAAACTAGCAAGACCTGCAGATCGCACGGTGCCCCGGAGCCTCTTCTTCCATAGACAGATGACAAACATCCATACGGACGTGCGGCGCGTGTGTGTGTGTATGCGTGTATGTATACAAATGCGTGCGCGCGAAAGACGCCTTATAACAGCAGCGGCAGCAGATCCCCCAGCGAACCTTCTCTCCCGCGGACTCGTCCAGCAAGACTAGTCTCCCTCTCCCCCGACGTATGTACGCCGTGCTCCGTTATTTCCTAGCGCCCGGCGCGCACGTGCTGCTGGCTTTTTAAGCTCGCGCGCGCATTATTCTCTATAGCTAGAGGAGAGAGAGAGAGAGAGAGAGAGAAGGAAAAACGGTCGTGTGCAGAAGTGCAAGAGAACAGTATCTCCTCCTCTCGCCGGCGCGTCTATGTGGGTATGTAAGGGACTCGGTCGTTTATGTCGTAGGTACCGCTCTTTTCTATAGGCGTGGTGTATGTGTGGGTATTATTCGTTCTGGAAGGACGTAAATAATCGGCCAACGGCCAGCGGAATTTCATTATGAGATTAGTAGACGTGGGGGCTTGCGCGTGCAGAATTGCGCCGCGAGGAGGATTTAACGGCGCTTCTGATCTCTCCCGTGATGTACGTATACATCCGCCGCTGGAGGGTGAGAGAGAGAGAGAGGAGACTTGCATAGTCCTTTGAGAAAAGTATGCTATTATGAGGAGAGAGGAAGAGATAAAGGCGAAACATTGCGCGTTATCGGGACCCTCACGCGCGCTGCGGCTATTTTGATCGCGGGGATGAGATTGTGTGCTTTCGTTTGGTGTTTGAAGCAATAGGAGTTTTTTCGTTTGTTTTGGAGTTAATTTGAAACGGTGCTGTACAGTATTATTGACGTAAATGGCAGTGATTGTAATTGGCTATGAACCATTAATTTGATAAACAACTTTTATCAAACCTTAGATCTTTTTCTATAGTGCGTCAAAGTATGTTAGCTGAAAAAAAGTGAAATATACACGCTTAAGAGAAGAATATTGTTACTGTTAACATATTTATCTATTTGAAATACAACTATTTTACATGTTTAAGGATAAAATGTGATATTGTAATAGTTACAATATCTATATTAACTAATAGACATATTCAGATTTGAAAGTAGCTGATGGTAGAAGTTTTTGTAAATTGTAGTCTTTGAATCTAATAGTCAATTTTCTATCAGGATGATGTTATTATATAACAAAAAGGTTTGAAATAAAAACTCTATTTACTTTTTTACACCAACGTTTCGGAACTTTTATTGTTTATGTCCCTCATCAAGTTAAACAATAAAAATGTCCGAAACGTTGGAGTAAAAAAATAAAAATGATGTTTTTATTTCAAACGTTTTTGTTATAAAACAACATCATCCTGGTAAAAAATTGGCCATTAGATTAAGAAACTACTACAATAAGCATATTGTAACTATTACAACATCAATGTTCTCAGGGTAACATATTGAAATTGTTTATGAGAACATGGTAACTTAACTGTTAACATGGCATTATAACTGTTACAATGCCTATATTTGGTTATATTTAAACATACGCATGTAAACAGTTACAATGCCATATTAACAGTAAACAAATCCTTTTCTCATTGAACTTTTATCAAACCTTACATCTTTTTCTAGTGCATCAAAGTACGTTAGGTGAAAAAAAGCGAAACATATACCACGTTGATAAAAAAAAAAGAAGAAGAAGAAAACTAATCTCTTTGATGTACCCGTTTTCTTAAAAAAATGTCATATACCCGAAAAATTTTTAAATTTCATTCGCAGCCTGTTGTCAAGCGCTGGCTTAGACGCGCACGGCTGGCAAGTAACGAAAAAGACATTAGCATATACCGAAATATACACTAACACACAGACACGCGGGCGGTGTGGCTTTGCGGGCGCAAAGCCGACCGACATCCCTCTCCGACAGGTCTCTCTCTCACCCACAAGCGTCGCAAATTGAAAAATTGAGCCGCCCCCTTACACCACAAGGTCGCACGAAGAAGAAGAAGGAGAGAAAAAAAAGAACAGCGCGCCGGCGAGAATCCACCGGGGGATTGATACCAACCGCCCCGCCGCGGCATTAGAGTTCTCTGATACACGCGTACAACAGCAGCGCGTCGACAGACGACGACGCGCCAAGATGTAACGACGCACACGCTTATACGCTTTTTATACATACAAACACGTGGAACATCCCTTTATGGAAAATGCTCGTCTCCAGTGCTCAAAGAGAGCGCTTGCTCTCCGCATACATTAACATACAATGCGCGCGGCCGCCATGGAAACGCCAGCAGCGCGCTTATCGATACGCGAAACTGTCTCTAATTATTGATAGGCTCGGTGCATCAATGATTCGTGGCCTATCGGGATCAGCTACGAGAGAGAAAAACACGCTCTCAATTGTTAATTTCGCCTATTTTTAACGTTCTACCTGCAACCTTCCCGTACAAGCCTCGATAGCGCCCGGTTGAGTCTAGTGGTACACTGTGGCAATGTACATGCGGGCGAGAACGTTTCGCGAATGACTAATGACGCGATTCGGACCGGGCGGCGATTCTTAATTATAGCCCCGATGCTCAGAAGCGGAGTTGTGTGTGCGTGTGTGCGGCTTTTTTCTGCGTTGCGCGCGCGTCATCGATACAAAACTAGCGAGCGTGAGTTGAAAAATAGAAGTGAAAAAAGGTCCAATTAATGCGAGCGCGCGCGGGCCATGCCAAGAAAATTATTCTGGAAAATACCTATAATGTGGTGTTTACGACGAATTCCTCGGCTTCTATCCGACTCGGTGGGTCTGTGTATCTTTTTTTTTTTTCTTTTTTTTTTTGTTGCTCTCTGCGCGCGGCTTTCCAACCGGCATAAATCACCGGATTTTTATTATTTCAATTTGTACTTTCCTGCCAATTTATTATACTTTTTCAAAGTACGTTTCGTATGAAGTTTTGATCTTTCGTTTTTCCCGTGCGTGTGATGCAAAATGTGAAACTGTATGGTTGCGTTATTACTTATGGTATGCGATAATTAATGCTAATATTATTCCACGAAGATTATTATCCCTTGCGACTCTCGAGATATCAAAAAATATTTTTATGATATTTATCTTCGCTTCTACACCCAAGTGTTAAACAACGGCGTGGTGTTATTTTGTAAACAAACGGCAATTCCAAGTTATAAATAATTGCGCTCGTATTATTTTAAAGCACGCCGCAAAATATCGCCCCATCTATATCCCATTCTCGCGATGAAATAGCCGAACACAGGTGCGCTCGGTGAAAAAAAGAACGGCACTGAACAAACGTCCGATGCTCTCACAAGGAATGGACTTGCCGAATTTTCCCCGCGTTGACTTTGAAGCGGGTGACTCGTCGCCGCGATAGCACGAGCTCTTGGCCCCTGTTGTATTGCTCACACACGTCGATATTGTGGGTCAAGGTTCGCGCGTATCACTGGGTCCCGCGCATGATAGTTGTTTCTCCGAATCCACTTTGTAAGCGCCCGCCGAATTAGGAAGCCGTGCGCGCGCGCGCGCGTCCCTCACTCGTCGTCGTGTAATCGCTTTATTAGCCACTTCGACGCGCCGGCGAACGTGATGAATTGCGCCGAAACGCTTCGACGGGGCGCAGCGAAGTGTATACAGCAGTGGGGAGAGAGAGTGAAGAGGAAAGAGAGCGAGATATAGGACCCACGCGAGAGAAAGAGAGAGAGCGCGTGTCGTTCGTCGCCGAGAAATGCGTCGTATTAATATTGGCAGTGGTGCGAATGATAAATCGTCGTGTGAAGACGATAATATAAGAGAGCTTGGAGAGTATATAAGAGTTATGGGATATTGCGCACACGTGGAACTTTGATGTGTATTTATACACGGCGATACTCAAACTTTCAGAAAGTTAAATCGACGGTCGAAAATGTGCATATACGCGAGCCTTCGATGTGTACGGTGTAAACACATTCGTAGTGTAGCGCTGATGAGTCAATGATCCAGAAATAATAATGTAGCACTATTTGTAATAAATACCAGCAGCACTTTTAGGATAAATTTTATAAATAAAAATGTCATAATTAGAATATCGTAGAGCTGAGTGTTTCAAAAGGTAAATAAAATGAAACACGTGAATTTTGTAGTCGATCCGAATAGTAAAGGGTTCAGGAAAATTTTAATTTATGAACTCGAGTGGTAAGTAAACAAAAGGGTTTCGTTGCGGAATGTTGGGCATAAGTGATTTATTTTCATAAGTTGGTATTCATTGTTATTTTTATGAGGATGGACAAGTGTCATTGATAAGGCATTCGAACGGATGTGTTGATGTCGCTGAGGTAGACCAAGATCGCGGATGCGCGGTCGAGCGCGATATTAGAGTATACACGACGTACGACAAAAATAGTCGCGATAACGTTTGAGCGAATTGAAAATAATAATGCTGCGGTTTTAATTTTCTTATGCAATTAACGACGATGATCAACTGAATTGCTGATTAGGTAGAACATGCTCGATGTTGTCGTTTGGATTATACGCAATAAAAGATTCGTTATTTCACGTTTACCAAAAAGCAATTTAAGAATATTGCATTGTTAAAACTTCTTTTTATAATAATTTAACAGCTATTTCGAATTAACAACCTGCAATGTGCGCACACTAAAAATAATTTCGACGCTCGATTACCACGATATAACTTTATTGTCCCGAATAAAACTCATCGCGAGCCTCTAAACCCAGGCTCGCGCCGCAAGAGTAGTCCCGACCTAGACTCGCGACGTCGTTAAAGCCACCAGGTGAGTCAACCGCGTGAGAGTGGCGATCGAAGCTACGGCACAGACTCGTAAAAGCGAGGGGAACGAGCGAAAGAGAAGAAATAGGTAAATCGGTATGGAACGGTATTTTCAGTCAGCTGATCGCCGTCGCGCATAGAACCGCATGCTAGGAGTATATACACAAACGCTCGCCGGCATTCACACGTCAACTACATATACGACGACGAGCATCACGACAGCAAACACTCCCAAAGGCGAGAGAATTTCGCAAGCGCCACGGCGCGCGCGCGCACGCCTCTCATGCCCATATAGTTACACGTTCCTCCGTGTGTTCGGGAAAGGACGAAAGTTTCTCTGTGTGTGAGAGGCGTTAACGCTACCGGAATGTGCCTGAGGTTAACATTGAAATTTTTAAATGTCTTTATTTCTAGGCTTTATTCTTTTAGAAGTGTATCTGGTTGGGCGATATTGGAAAATAATTTGGCGAAACATTGTAGATGTTTCGTTCGTTTTATCAGCTTATTCAACTTCTTATTTAACTTGAACTCTTCGTGTGTAAGATAGAGAGTAAACAATGATTTTTCCTTGATTAATTTTTAAATGATCTTGGTAGCAAAGCAAATAAATATTAATCAGTGAAGAAATAAACATGATTAGAATACTTTATGAGTACACGAGAAATCAATGCTAATGCTCTTATCGAACACTTGCTACAAACTCTCACAATGTAAACATTATGTTAATTAAGCGGATAAATTCTCAAATTTCTTAAGTCAAAGTGGTACTCTATTAAACTAATAGTTACTTCTTTAACGTAAGCATATATTTATTATAGTATACTTCCTTGGTAGAAATCGACTCTATTTTCGAGTCAGAAATAGCGAGTTTTACTGCAAGAACACAAAAAACTAGACATTTTTCTTATCTATTTCTATCTAGCTATGAAACGATTTTTCCCATCATATTAGACCATTTAATAGATTGAAAATAGAATAAGTTTTATCACAAATTTACATTAGCTTATTTATGAGTATTTAAAACATATTAAAGTTGGCCAGATTTTTTAGTTAGAAAATGGCTAATAAGAGGCTTGCTATTATGGCGAGGAGTGAGAGAGACAGAATCTAATAGAAAAATATGGGTTTCAGTTAATATCTAAGAAAGGAGTGCAGTAAATGTTTTTTTAGACTGTGTTTATTGTTTACATTTTTCGAAGCTATTTATTACAATTAAATTCTCTGAAATAACCTCAAGTCTATAAATAAATTTAAATTGAATATTTTGAGATTATGCCATTCTATTTCCAATCTATTAAATGGTCGAATAATAGGGGAAAAAGCGTTTCATTAAGGCTAATAACTAGCCATTTATTCTAGTTATTTACTGATTCTCTGACTATTTCGTAATAGACAAATTTCTACCAGGGTTCCTTCTACAAAATGAAACTATACATTATTAAAATAAAAATTAACAAAACCTATACTAACAATAAAATATTTCGAAGTGAAAATAAATTTTGACAGTACAATAAATGATTTAAATTGCAATTTGATCAACATTTATATTGCAAAAATATTTGTATCTTAAAATAAGTTACCCACAGTTACATCTATCATCTATAATTTGAGTGACGCATCATAACATAAAACACGAATTAAAAAGTTCTTATGGAAGTAATTTTCCATACCTCGAGCCTGGATCCATACAAAGATTACGCGTATAATTAAACGCACGCAAGCATATATAGAGACGTCGCGAATAGATCAAAAATTTCCGATTTCAAGTCGATGTAAATATACATTTATCGGCGATAAGGCAACAACAAACATAAACAAAAATAAGCATATAATAAAGTTGTTCAACAAAAGAATCATTAACCGCGATACCGCGGCGAAGGAACTACGACACGTCCCGTTAAAAGTATGTACTTTTACTTTATATACATGTTCCCCGCCAGTGTATATACGCGTTCCCCATCCCATCTTGCTGCTCACTCGCACACCACCGTTATTGCCGTTAACCCTTCATTAGTCGCGTCAATCCTCTCTGCGCGCTCGTGCTCTTACACGTGATGCCTCAGAGGCACCTCTATACCTACATTCGATACCGGGAGGAAGAGAGGGAGAGTACACGAAATAATAATTACGCTTGCGAGCGTGCATCCGGCCAAATATTTGTCCTCCTAGCGTTTTTTCTTCGTGGTCATCGCGAACGAACGCTATCGGCAAAATAATGATTTTTCGAATTGTATATCCAACTTGTCCCGCGCGCGTGCTCCCCCCTCTCAAAGACAACAGCACCGAGAAAAAGAGAGAGGAGAAGAAAAAGAGAGGTGCCTCTCTTGTTTTCTGTCTTCTCTTCTCTCTCTCCACTTCTTTTTCTCTGGAAAGTATCGAGGACCCGAGAGAGATAAGTCGTCGGCCCATCTACCTATATACTCGCCGTAGCAGTCCTGTTTGACGAAGGAATTAAATCCGCGAGAGAGCGTTGCTAGGTTACTTCTCTCGGGGCGAGATCCCGAAGAAGAAAAAGAAGTCGAGAGTCTCCAACGACGTCGACGACGATGTCGAAGATCTCTACTCTCGGTTTTCCTCCCGCTCTGTGTATGTATGTATACGCATGTATTCCGCTGCAGGCCGATGCGTAAGCTTGTGTAACGCGTAATCATTTCCACGGCCTTCCAGCCGCGGGACTTTCTAAACAAAACTACATAACTGTCGTGGCCGCCTGAACGGATATGTATGCGTGAATGTGTGTGTACGTGCGCGCGCGCGCGCTTGTGTATGTGTGTGCGTGAGTAGCGGCCGGCGAGCGATGTAACGATTATTATGTCTCGCGCGTTACATCCTACTTTACCGCACACCCAAACGGAATGTAATAGGCTGTCGATGCCGCTGTGTGCATATATGTGTAGTGTGTCCATGTGTCTGTGCGGTATATGCATGCATGCGTATATATCTCCTGGGAGGATTTCTTCTTTCTCTCTAGGTGATTTCCGACGCTTATTATCGAAATTACACCGTGTATACTATACTCGCGCTAAGTACCGTATCTTGCATTATTTCCAATGTTCGAGAGTGAACGCTTTTTTATTATTTTTTGTTTTTTAATTTTTTGAATTCGGTGCCGTCGAAAAAAGTGCCTGAGAACGCACAGCTTTATGAAAATGAAGAGTACACTTGTACAGCGATCGACTGAAGTTTTGGTCTACACGCGGTGACTTCGTGAAAAACGTACGGTTTTTGAAAAAGAGAGAGAGAGAGAGAGAGAGAGAGAGAGAGAGAGAGAGAGAGAGAGAGAGAGAGAGAGAGAGAGAGAGAGAGAGAGAGAGAGAGAGAGAGAGAGAGAGAGAGAGAGAGAGAGAGAGAGAGAGAGAGAGAGAGAGAGAGAGAGAGAGAGAGAGAGAGAGAGAGAGAGAGAGACAGAGAGAGAGAGGAAAGTTTAAAAATGGAAATTCGATATATCGACTGATTGGCATTTTTCTCCAACACCAATTGTTTTTCGATAAAAGCGAAAATAATGACTTTCACCAATCAGGTCGCGGAGAAGCGGGAGCTTTAAATATAGAACGAGGCACAATCTTGAAGTGAATTTCATGAAAACCACCGGAGAGAATAAAAATCCCAACGTATTTGTATGCAAATTAGATTCCAACTTCCACCTAAAAACCCACTCATCGGCAAACTCCGAGCATAAGATAATTACCAACTCTATGGTTTATTTTTGGGCCACGTGCGGCGACAACGTAATTTTTCGTAGCTCGAATGAATGCACGACGAAGCTCTCGCGCTCGCGCTGCGAGGCACCATACAATTTGTAAAAAACCAACGTATAAAGCCCACAACGCGAGCGCCCTCATGCATTCGAAATAAGATGTAATCGCGCGTGTGTGAGTGCGCAGCTACACGGAGAGAAAATTTTGAGTAAAAATTACAAAAAGTTCCGCAATTTTTACTGAACTTTTCGGTACTGTGGTAACAGACTGCCAAAATGAGCGGATTTACTTGACTTTCTATACTTTTTATAGAATTTTCAGTAAAAATTACCGAACTGTTCAGTAACTTTTAAGAGAAGGTTTGGAAGTTTTCGTTGGCGTAACGCGGGGTGGCGCTGTTGACTGTTGTGCGCATGCGCGTTCTTGAATTTCAGCGAGAATTACCGTGCACAACCGGTAGATGGCGAATATTGAAACTCACAAGTGACCACGACTTTCCTCAGTTAGTATATAAGTCCGCTGAGTTTCTAAAGTTCATATGTAAGCGTTTGCGTATTGCGAAATGTAAGGCATTACTTAGGTTATGTGTAGTATAGTAGTTAGATATGTTTAGGACTTTAGATATAAAAATTTCCTATGTAAAAGCGGCGTGCATATTTACATCTTATCTTACACCACAAGGAAAGCAACACTGGATTCCCAACTATTAAAATGGCGATAAGTGCGATTAATATAAATTATTCCCATAAATAGATACATTTTTTTTAATTACCATATTCGCCATATTCTATAAAATTTATAACTCAAAAAAGAGTAAAAATTACGGAACGGTTCAGTAAAAAGTAAGTGCTTAGAAAAATTACCGAACTATTCTGTAAAATTTACAAAAATGTCAGTCTGTTACCATAGTACCGTGAAGTTCGGTAAAAATTATCGAACTTTTTGTAATTTTTACTGAAAATGTTCTCTTCGTGTAAGCATCTACACAAATCTACCTCCCCCCAGTAATCGTTTACTGTTTTTTCTTTCCTCCACCGCCACACAACGAGTTTCGCCTAAGCTCCGGCCACAAAAACGCTATAAGGCGGCGATATAAATTCAATTCGCATAGCGATAAAGCAAAGTGCGAGAAAGAAAGCGGAGAGGGTACGGGGGGGAGTACAGTACACAGGGCTTAGAGCAGAAATAAAGCGACAGGCCAACGCGCAAAAACAGCCGGCTAATCCCAGTTAGCTCTCTCTCTCTCTCCCTCTCTCTCTCTCTCTCTCTCTCTCTCTCTCTCTCTCTCTCTCTCTCTCTCCCTCCGAAAAAGTAATTGGCGTTTAATCGAATCTCCGCGTGGCTCTGGAAGCTTGTGTATGTGTGAATCACGTACACGTAGTGAGGTCGAGAGGAAAATTAGTCCCGAAAGCGTGTTGATACTACTGCTGCCCGCATGGTCATTTAGTTGAGAATCACGTCTCTCTCTCTCTCTCTCTCTCTCTCTCTCTCTCTCTCTCTCTCTCACTCTCTCACTTGCGTACGTATATTATATATATACACACACACACACACACACACACACGGTCGAAGGGCCATGTCATCACGTGCAGTCAGGGCCGAAACGAAGTTAGCAGCCGTCATCTGACGCGAGGGCCCGTGTAACTACGTCAATGAAAGCCCATTGTTTTCTTTTGGGCGACGATCGTTACTGTACATATTATAAGCTGCTACTGCTGCTGCCGCCTGTCGCTCTCAATTCAGCCGCCCCGTCAGCGTCGACTGCGCGCACAGTGGCACTTATCACTCGCGCAAAAGGTGCCGTTTCTCTCTCTCTCTCTCTCTCTCTCTCTCTCTCTCTCTCTCTCTCTCTCACTCGCTCGCATGAGAGAGGCGCATAACCGCGTGCGGATGTGAATTCCTTCTCTCCTGCGCGCAGGGGCTTATACTCTCCTTCGGCGCCCATCGCAAGCGCACAAGTGCATAACACAAACATTGCACACACACACAAACACAGACACACGCACATACGCACGATAAAAAGCCCCACGGCGCGCGACCGTCGGTTCGGTTCGATTTATCTTTGTAATTTATCTCAGCGCGCGCGATGATGTTGTATAATATGTTGAAACACTGAATCATTAAAGACAATCGCATTAGGTCCGCATTGTTACAGAACAAAACGGGGATTTGTCCGTGTGTGTGTGTGTGTGCGCGCGCGTGTGTATGTGTTTCGGGTAACTTGTTCTTTGACGCGTGTGTTGGTAGTGCGCGCGAGCACACAACACTTCGTTGTGACATAATTGGGCATGACTGTGACGTTTTTTGTGCTTCGCTTTGCTTTTCGTGCGCCGAGATTTTTTTCGTCGGCTTTTCTTTCGCGCTCTTGTACTCGCTCGGGGCGATCGTGTCGCTTGCACATGCAATATACATATACGCGAGCGCGGTGCGCGTGCGTACAGAGATATAGGGCTATTTTTGTCTAAGGTACAACGCTGTGGCAATTTATAGTCGATAAAAATTAGTATTTTCATCTATTATCGTTATTCTTATACGCCTCTCGAGAATAGCGTTGATTAGATATAGGTTTCACGCTGATAAAGCGCATTTTATCATAGGGATATGTTCTAAACTAATTGTATTACGATAGACGTTGGATAGAGAGCAGCGCGGTGATTTTACATAGTTCGTTATGGAGAAAATTAATGAGACAAAGGAAATGTTGAAACACTTGACAGCTGACATACATTCTTTCCGCTCGTGAACGCGGCTTATTGTGGCAAGTTTTTTGTTTTTTGTTTTTTATTATATTTACGTCGTAAAGATAACACTTTATTGTGTAAACGAAAAAAAATCATCTTTGATAGATTGCAAGAGTTGATAAATATAGTTTTAGGAAAGAAGCGACGCGCGAGTTGTCACATTTCTTACGGTAATTGTCGAATAGCAGAAAGAAGTTACTTCTTCGCGCACTCGCGATGTCAGGCCTTGTCTCATAATTAGGTTATCGAGTGTCCAATTGTTGTTTGGCTGCGCAGCCGAGATAACCCCACGAAGTGCTTACTTTTTCCTTCGCGTATATAACTTTGTAGAAGCGAGCGGCGCGACAAGTCAAAGTGTATTATTCTTCGCGGTGTATTATGCTCTCACACTAATCTGCGTTAATTTAATTCGAAGTTTATCAGATTTTGCGATGAATGCTAAATTACGCGCCATTTAACTTGGGGAAAAAGAGACATTCAGGAAATAACATGACAGTGTTGTTTTAGCCGAGATAATCAAACTAATTATTGAAGTTATGGTCTAATCGGCAAATCCAATCAGATTTAACGATTAGATTTAATCCAATTATACCGACTGTTGCTCGTTATTGCGATTTTCAACTATTTCGAGTATATTGAGCATTAATTATAGACCCGTAGACCATAATTCGCTCTTGGCCTGAAAGACAATTTTTAACACCTTATTGATGATAACGCATGACTCGATAATATACGTTAGTTAATAATTGCAATAACAAGAAACTTTTTCAAAGCGCTCCCATCATTCTCAGGTGAGGACAACGGGTTATGATTCATCATCTAAAATTTGGCAACTCGACGCCCGTATTCATTATCAGCGACCCCAAAAAGTTTATGTCTCCTATTAATGGTTTTACTATGTACATACAAAGCTTCGGCAAAGGCTTTTTCGTTAGCTTCATTTGACAATCAATTTTTTCGAAAAAAAAAGTCGATCTTCCTCTACAAATCCTAAATTCCATCGAGAAAACACAACAACCAACGATTCCACCACGCATCACCAACTGCACCTATGAAAAAATTCCTCTTACATATACTGCAGCGGTAGTGACAAATCAGACAGCCTCGAACGCAGCGCAGCGTGACGAACCAAGTCGATTACGAAAATCAAATTCAATTGCGGCAACCGAAAACGTTTATACAGCCGCGCGCGGCCAAATTTTCCTCTCTCTCCCTACCTCCCCGTTCCTCTCCCACCCAACATACCCGCAGCGCGCAACGCACACGCGCACTAAAAATCGAGCGAGGGACCCTCCCAACGAAATCAATCGCACGCGCGCGCGCACTTCGTCAGTGGTATAACAAAGAGATAGAGTGGCCCGCGCTGGAAATTGGAATCGCGCCAGGGATCCATCGGTCTCTCGCGGTTTGCCGCCCCTGTTCGCGCATAATTCGCGGGGGCGTGTGTTTGTTGCCGGGAGGGTGCGATCGAAGAGGATTTGTCACACGCGCGCGCTCCTTCGTTAATAACGTTTCTTCGCAGCTGTGTGTGCGTATATGCTCTTGTTTGTTTTTTCTTCCACGCGGGCGTAAAAATTTCGCGCGCCCACGCGACGACACACTGTGTTTGTAGCGTGCGGGCGCTCACGAGCACTTTCGCATTGTGTGATTAGTAGACGTCAAATATTGGTTATTGTAACGAAACACGTTCGACCGCTTGTCTCTGTCTGCTTCAAAAGCGCGAGATGTTTTATTTTTTGTATAATGGGTGTGGAAGATCGGTGAGCTCGATTGACGAATTTGGCTGAGGGTTGACTTGATAATTTTTATAGTTGGATTGATGAAAAATTTTATTAGTAAAAAGTCATTTAGTATAATATCTTGTACATAAATTATGCAGAAAAACATTTTGTATTTTAAGGTTATTTTCGAATATTATTTTAACATTGTGATACTACGTTTATTATAGATTGAGTCACTGTTATATGTAAATAGTGTGATGTCATGGTATGGCTTTTTATTTAAACAAAAATTGTCACTTGTGTAACTTCTCCTTCAAACGAGAAAATATTTTTATATATAAATAACTACGTGCTATACGAATATCTTTTGACAAGGCAACATTGAAATATTCTTGTTATCTATGAATTGAACATTTCCAATAATATATTTTATAAAGAAACTATAGATGGAATCATTTATATTACTTCACAGTGTTTCATTGCTTGTGAAATGACGATACGAAAGATTATATGATACACTCGACCTAATATTTTAAGCAAGGATTAAAGATTTGATAAGAATTAATTTAACTGAAACAATATTATAGTTAGTAAAATTACTTCAATAGTATTAGAACACTTAAAACTTAAGAATGACATCGTTGGCTAACTCGTGATCAAAGATTAAACTTTATCGGCATAGTGTACAGAAATTTAGCTGCGATAATTTATCTTTGTTCAAAGGATTTCAATATTTGAAATTCGACTCCATGAAACTTCCCCTAATAGAAATTCATGTATATGAAATGGACAAGAAATTAGAAAACAGTAAACCTGGCTAATTATACTCGCTATGGTGAAACGCTTTTCCGACCATTATTTGCCTATTTCATAGATTGGCGTAAAAACAAAATATTCGCATTTAATTTACTTACTAATTTTATCGTATAGGAAAGAGTAGTAAACTGTATTGGATGGTTTACGAAAATTTAAATAAATAACATTAACTAAAAAATCATTTGTTATACTCATTCTATAAATGATTCAGCAAAACTTTTACTTCTCCATCTTATTCTGTCTCTCTCACTCCTCATCATAACAACAAGCCTTCTACTAGCAATTTCCTAACTAAAAAACTGAACAACTGTTTCTTGTTTTCTCTAATTTTAATACCTTTGAAATACTCAAGAACAAGCATGTGCCAGTTGATGCGGAACTCATTCTACTTTTTAGTCCGTTAAATAGTCAAATTATATGGGAAAAAGCGTTTCATTGTAGAATATAAATGGCCAAGAAAAGTGTCTAGTTTTAGCCCATTCCCAGTAAAACTAGTTATTTATTAGGAAAATAATGAAATCGATTTCCAATCGATACATAAATAAACCAAATTTTGATTCATGAATATAAATTAAGAAAAAAGATATTTCTCAAAAATTACTACTAAAAGTATTATTGTACTTTCAGTAACCACGTCGACACTTTTCTCGTCTCTAGAAAGATAACACACGTATGGATAACAGACATATTTTCCAGATAACTCACCGCTACTAATTACACTCATTAAGACTAATAAAAACTGTTGGAACACACCGATTTAGTGTTTCATAATTGCTGCACAGAAGTATCATTACAAAAACGGAGAAATAATTAAAATGAGTCCAACTACGCAGAGATTGGCGCGGTGAAAATACAAGTGGAGTAAAAATATGCAAATCCACCTTTCGGGCACTCAAAACATAAGAGCAAATCAGTGTTCCTGGCGCATTTATAATTGCGATATTCGCTTTCAAAGCTCAAATATTTGGGAATAGAATCGATGATCGAATAAAGTGCAATTCAGAGTAACACTTGAGAGATAACAGAAAGCTAAAAGCTTCGTCGATTACGTGTACGGACGTTTCTGCGGATCTTTCGCGCGCTCGAGGCCACATTTAATTATAAGATCACTTCGAGGCAAAAAAGAACTGCCTATACAAAAGCCGTAAAATCTCGCGCTTGAGGCCGCATACAATAGCTCTTGCGGGCTTCTTTAACAATTTTATGCATTTATAAAATACATTTATTTCTCATTATAAATTTGCTTAACAATAATTTTCGTATACTCCACGTTAGTTTGTAATATTACCCTTCATAAAAAATATTCTTGATATACTATTATTCACTGTTATCGTAAAATAAGGTGAAGTGATCACTGATACATCTATAAATTATAACGTTTCGTATTCGTAAAAATAATGTAACTTCGGCTGAAAAACTACTTTAATGCCCTTTCCGGAGACAGAATATCGTGAGATAAATTTTCGGCAAAAAATATGCGTATAACATCGGCGTGTCTTTTTATCTACTTTTGCTCCGAAGTAATCGTAAAGTTGTTTTAAAACTGGACTTATACGAGCATTAAAATGTAACAAAAGACGTTGATGCCATCAGTACTTTCAAATATTATACTAGTCTGTATAAATTTGAAATTCATACGCGCCTGAACGACCGCGACAGTAAAAGAAAAAAAAAACCTACCATAAAATCCAGTCCCATTTATTGCGCAGAATATTATATGTGCCGTATTATGAATCATCCATCGTCATTTATTGCTCATTAAAGACAATGTATTAAATTAGTCACAATCCGAAACAGCCACATTCTTTCCTTACAAAAAAAAGGAAGTAAATCAATCCAACAAAAATAATCTTACACAATACAAGCGCGAACCAGGGAAAAAAAACCACACACTTCTGTTTCAAAGCACCAACGCGATCTCTCGGTAGCGCCTCGGTATGCAAAGAAGGCAACAATGGGTGCGCGCTTGCTTGCGCGATTTCTACATTAGCGCAGGATTTTCCCAGAATCGAAACTGAGAGTACAAGCATAGTGCACGAGCGCGCCGTGAAATGTAAAACTACGGCGGCGGCGCAGGCGCGTCAAATCGCAACTGGCGGCGTGATAAAAACAGCGGAGGTGGAGAGTGAGAGAGAAAACGAGCCAGCGTGTGATACACATATACGAGAGAGAGAGAGAGAGAGAGAGAGAGAGAGAGAGAGAGAGAGAGAGAGAGAGAGAGAGAGAGAGAGAGAGAGAGAGAGAGAGAGAGAGAGAGAGAGAGAGAGAGAGAGAGAGAGAGAGAGAGAGAGAGAGAGAGAGAGAGAGAGAGAGAGAGAGAGAGAGAGAGAGAGAGAGAGAGAGAGAGAGAGAGAGAGAGAGAGAGAGAGAGAGAGAGAGAGAGAGAGAGAGAGAGAGAGAGAGAGAGAGAGAGAGAGAGAGAGAGAGAGAGAGAGAGAGAGAGAGAGAGAGAGAGAGAGAGAGAGAGTAGGTTAAGCGGTTAAAAATCTCGATCTAGACGAAAATCGTTTCTGAATGAGACGTATGTGAACGCGCGCTCAGGCATATATATGGAGGGCGACCTTGAAACTAGGCAAACCCGCGCCAGCCTGCCTGCCAGACAGGCCGCAGCCTTCCCGTTGCTCGTATTATAGGGGAGAATTGTGCGGTATTGACCCCCATTGCGGTTTCAGCTATAACTTTGTAACAGTAATTAATAGTTCTACGTAGTAGAAAAGTTGCTGTCTTGCGATTCTTATAAAAGGCGGTGCCGTGTAGTGCATTATACACAAAGAAAAGAAAATCTTTACATTAAAAGTATACTTTTCTAATTATAAAATCCTGATGTTATTTGTACCAAAGTATATATTTCTTAGTAGTTAACAATATTTCTTAATAATTAAGTAATATTCCTTAACAGTTAAAACGCAGGTCACCTGTTCAAATTTTCTACAATTTCAAAGACATGGTTTCTTAACTATTAGGAAATATTATTTAGCTGTTAAAGAACATTCGTTTGTCCGTATCAAAACGTCCGTTTGTTTCAAGTTAATAACGTTCCTTTAATGTAAAGATTTTCTTTTCTCTGTGTATTTAGGATGACTATAATAAGACTACAAAGAGTGACGAGAATTTGAAAATGTTTCATTAATAATTACTAGAGTCTATTTCTAAATATTATAACTACAAAAAAATAAAGTTTTATTAAACTACTTTATTTATACGTTTTATTTGTCGTAAATAATATAATTATAATAAAATTTGGATTTATCAACTGCTAGAGAAAAAAGTAGCACTCGATGACCGCGGTATTAGACAACGACCGGTACTGTAAAACTCTCCCCTGTCTTTTTTTTCATCCTCTCTCTCTCCCGCGATCCTTCGCTCTTTTTTATTATCCTTTTGCGCCCCGCGTCTTCTCGGCGGCGGTCGTTTCCTCCTCCTCGTGCGTGCGTGCGTGCGTGCACGATTCGCATCTCCCTCGCATTAATCCGCGATTTCCTCCTTAAATTCGCGGCGTTCGAGCCCGAATATGACTGTCTTGCACCACGACACAGATCAGTGTGAGTGAGAGAGAAAAGAACAGAATACGCCTGATGCTGCTGCTGCTGTATGGCTGACTGACTGATCGGAAATGCGTACAATCGCGATACTTTTGCATACACACGCACGTCTGAAAAAGAGAGAGAGAGATAGAGGGAGAAAGAAGAGAAGCGTGCGCATATATATCGGTCGATGCATCCATAATGCATCCGACGACGCTACTGCGTATGCGTATGCACGTGTGGTTCTAATCGGAATCACGAGAAAGAGCCTAAAAAAGTTTTATTCCAGCTCCGTTCCCCTTCTTTCTCTTTTCTATGTATCCATCGTTGCTTTTTTCGCGCTGCGACGTGTTTGCGCGTCTGTATCTACACACATGCGCGATGGAATATAATATAAAAAACCGCTGCCAATACATTGGCACTTAGCTTCCTCAAAATAATGTATTTATTCGTTTTTTTTTTTTAATTTTTTATAACAATAATTAATTGTATCATACCCAATTTTCTTTATGAATATTCGTAATAAATTAATATATATTTTTCGAAAATTCATTCTTGTTACTCTTTTTCTCGTGCGACAACCCGATATTTTTATAAATCAATTTTTTCAAAATATTATCACATGTTCAATAAGTTTTATTTTAAACCTTAAATATCTTTCGTCGTAATAGTTCGATTTTATTGGGCAACGAATTCAGTTTGAAGATATAAAAAAAATATATCTCTCCCAAATTTTAGGACTATTGGTTGATTTTCTTAATATTGTTATCGCGTAACAACAAAACTCCTACTTTTTTATAAAACATTGTTTTTTTTTAAAACAAATAAAGATAATCCTTTGAAATTTCAACCAAATATATTCTTCAATGAGTATAATAAGTGGTTAAAACTTGAAGTCGATAAATCAATTATTATTTGAAAAATTTATTAAATAATTTTGAGCACATTTTCGTTAATGATAAATGACAGAGTGAAGATAATTTAAATATTAAAAAAAAGAAAATGTACATAATTTAAATACCTTTCAATAAAAATTTATGATGTTAAGTAAAATAATATCTGTAAGATATTAAACAAGTGGCCGACAACGGTTTCGTTTACCCTATTATTATATTATCATCAACAAAATGCTCATTAATTAAATTTTTTTTTTTTCAAATAACTTGTGTATAATATAATAACTGTTTTATACATAAAACACAAATAATACAAATTAAACACAATCATAATCGTTAATATAGTGAGGATTACCAAACTCTTTATTACATATATTCGTTTATTACACATATGAATGTTTATTATAAAGTCACCAATCAAGTCAATCAGTCAAGAGACTTTCCAAAAAGGTTACAACAAAAATACTGGCATATTCTGCAAGTAAAATGCAAACTTTTTCCCAATCAATGTTCTATACAAAAAATTTCGATATTTTGAGTAAAAAATAAAGATAATCTTTTGAAATTTCAACCAAATATATTCTTCAATGAGTATAATAAGTGGTTAAAACTTGATGGCGCTGTAAATTACCCTCAATAAAAAACAAAAGCAAGTGAACAACACGCACGCATATCACGTGTTATTTCCATTTTCTAGTATAGATATATCCAAAAAATTACGATTTGAAAAGAAGGTTAAATCAGTTTTAACCTCGAATATCTCTGAAATTCATAAACGAATTCTTTTACTCTAAAAACGCATATAATAAATAATATACACTCTACATCTCCGCCAAATTAAAAAAAAATTAAAACAAGTTTTCTCTAGTTATCAGGCGACAAATAAAATAGCTTTGTAAAATAGGAAAATTTTGAATATCAAAAAGTAATCGTACGATCTTGATGAAAATTCACATACATAATATCTATATCATACACAAAATTGTCTAAAAATCTGTTGCTGATTCATAGAACCGTTCTCGAGAAATTACGATTTAAAAAAAAGTTTAAAAAATTTTAACCTCAAATATCTGAAATTTATGGACCAATTATTTTGCCCAAAGAACTCGACCAAGAGCTATCCAAAATCTACCTCCACAAGGAATTTTGAAGAAATTACGATAATTTTCCCTCCGGAATCGTTGGACATACAAAACTCATTTTTTTTTCATTTTTCATGTTTTACGTTTTTGTTAATAACCAAAGAACCGTGATAGCTAGAAACTTTTTTTGAAAAAATGAGACCCGTCCGGTTAAAATTGACCGCGTAGATCCGAAAATAAAGCGGTATACACACACACACACACACACACACACACGTCCATACAGACATTTTCTAAAATCATGTGACACAAACTTCTAACACCTTTATTCATGTTTCTAGAGCAATTTAAAGAAAATTAAAATTTTACTATTACAAAGTTTCCTCTATGAGGAAGCAAAACATATATAACTGCGCTCAGTGCGCGTTGTATGCACATGTGGCGCCGTGTTGCAGGATTTCCCTTCCACTTTTGCCTCCTTTCCCCGCACGCGCGCGTATACAGAGAGAAAGAGGAAAGTTTTTTCGCCACTCTTGCCTCGAACTTGACATTTCGCGAGAACGACGACGACGCGCGGCAATGGCGACGGCGACGCTGTGTATACGTCGAAAAACACCTGCGAACAAGACGGATTGCCCGAATATCAGTCAGAAACTGGCGCGCGCGCAAATGTGTCTTTGCTGTTGCTTCATACTGTGTTATCCAAGCGAGGGCATATATGTTTGCAAATCATTGCGCATTTATCATGTGTTTCGGATACTTTATACTGTTAATAAAATCGTGATGTACGTGGAATGGAAATTTTCGAAATTTTCTCTTACGTTTGTTCACTGATTAAAGAGTTTATTTTAACGCAGTAGTAGTTTGGATTCGTAATCTTTGTTTTATTTTCATATCCAGATTTTTAATATCCGTTTAATATATTTTTTCATCAAAACCTATACGAAAATCTTCTACTAGCGTAGATACATTTTTTAATATTCCCGTATATACATCATCGATAAATTTAAATGAATTTTTCATTAAAAACCGTAATAATTACCATATAACGTTCTCGAGCGAAATTAAATTTTACAAAGTGAAGAGAACCCAGGTAAATGCTCTCATAAACGCAGCCCGACTACTAGGCAAAGAGGGCAGAAAAAAAATCCCTTTGCCTACAAAAGCCCCTCTTTCTCTCCTCACTCAACGTTCGCGCTCTAGCAACGATCAAATTTTTCTCTCGAAAAAGCCTGGCAAATTCAAGCCCTTATTCAAGGTTTCGCGCGCGTATACACAGCCGCCTCCGCCGCTGCGAGGACCGTTTCGCCTTTTTTCCCTCCTCTTTCGCCCCCTCTCTATTACTCGGGTTCGCTAGCCTCTAAAGGACGAGAAAGAGAGCGAGTTGAGGGTCAAGGAAGAAAGGGAACGAAGAGGGAAGCAAGCGCGGCACTAGGCAAGAGCGAGAGGGCCGAGGCCGCGCCTACTAGGCGAATTCACGCACACAAAAATTCGCGCTAGCGAGTTTAGGGAAGAGGATCCGGTTTACACTCCGGCAGAGCTATATGTATACGTGTGTGAATGTGGTGTACGTGTGCCGGCGAGAGAGGCCACGAAGATGATGCAGGCGGAGAGAGAAAGAGAGAGGGCAAAGAAGTAGAAGGAGAAGGAGCGGATACGAAATATATACGTTTGCCAGCCCGTGCCTGCTGTTGACCCTGAGAAATCCTCTCGCCGCCGCCGAGCGCGCGGCTCGGGCTCTCTATGATATAACGCGCTCGCGCACCGGCGAAAGTTGCGAGCGCCGCCACCGGTGTACACACATGTGTGTGTGCGTGTGGTGTGTGAGAGGTACATCTCTCGCGAGAGTTGGGGGGCAGCACAACACACAGAGCTGGAAATATAAAGATTCTTTTTCAACGCCGGCCGAGTAGCAGCAGCGACGGTGGCAGCGGCAGCAGCAGCAGCAACATTAATCTCTGCTCGCGCCGGTGCCGCCAGCGTGTAGAGTGCCGCTGGCCTACATTTTTTGTTTTGCTAAGTGTACAGTTATGTTATGTAAATTTTCTGTACTTTTGCAGCGTGACTCCCATGGACTCGACGACCGAGACTGTACATATATACATGTAAGATGCGCGCTCGAGGTTCGCTAAACGCCGGCTAGTTATTAGGGATGGGGAATTTTTTTTTTCCCCGGGTGGGAAAAGTTTTACTGACGTTGTTTGAGGAACGATTGAATTTTTTTTACATGGCTGAGGAAGACTGCTCGTTAGGTGAATTTTTACGCTTTTGCTGACTGAGTTTTAATTACGAGTTACATCAAAAATACGGAAGGATGTCGTGAAAGTTGTTAGTTTTTAAATAAGGTTATTTTTAAACTGGGAATTTTACTTCTACAGGTTCAGAGAGTAAGTAGGTGATACTTTAGAGGTATATAGTCCTATTCAAATAAATTTCGTAATGATGTAATTTAAGGAATCCTTAATCAAAGGTTCTATTTAATTAAAAAATTCAATATTAAACCGCGAAACGTTGCTTCGTAGATTTTTAACTTTCACGTTGGGAAAGCTTTTTTTAATTTTGTAATTTAATCACGCTTTTTTTACTTATTATACACAGATTAAATAGAATGACACGTATTCATTAAATTACAGTAGTAGTATGTTACAAATTTATCACGATCGTTTTTAAAATTTTTAGTTACAATCACTTTGATCGTAACCCAAAAATGAAACTACCTTTAACCGTTTCTCGCGTACACCAGCGGGTGCCCGACCAAAATTAAAAAGACATTAAAATAATTGAAATTTTCATTAAAACAATCTCAACCGACGTACCGAAAAAACGCGCGTGCCCGCTCATTACTAAATTACGAAAGCACAGGCCTCTTGGCACTAGAATTTTTCACGCCACTGCGGTAGGATCTGATTGTCGTTTTTTTTCTCTCTCTCTCTTCTCTTCGTCTCCTTCGAAGGAACACACTACGCGCGCGCGCGGATAATCGCTTTCTTGGAGGACAGAGTGCGCGCGCACAAGCAAGCAAAGAAGAAGGAAGGCGCAGGCAGGCAGCTTTTTTATCGGCACTCTGCGCTGTGCGCGGCCCTAGAATTTCCGACAGGAAGTGCGAATAATTTAACGCGCACGACTATAATCTACATGTACTAGTAATGAAATTTCGCGCTATCTCCAATCTGGCGATATAATGATGCAAGTATGTAATAAAGCGAGAAGCGAATGTGTGCAGCGGCTCGGTTTTGATCATTAGGCCGTGCTTTAAAACTCATGCTCTCTCCTACGAAATTCAATTGTGATTTTTAATTGAATTTCATTACGGCAGATGGGGATTAAAAAATTTACGCGACACGTTCGTTATATATATACAGGTTTCAGTCTGTGTAAAGGTAAAGGCATCATTAGTGTCTTGTCAAGATTGACTGTATCTACTTAGCATATACATACATCCATCCATCGAACACGAATTTCAGATTCCACACGAACGTTATATTTATTACAAGCAATTGTTCCTGTTAGATAAAGCCAAGTAGATATAATCTTACAAATGACAAATTGTAGTTAAACTTACGTGCCGCCAAGGATTAAGTAACGTGATTAATGGCACAACTCACCTATAACAGAAAAAAAAAAGAAATTTTAAAATGATAAGACACGTTAGGATATTACGAGAAGTATAAAAATTGTAGAAGTAATTGTAACAATATTATGAGTTCCTTACTAATAGCGGTAAATCAAAATGTCTTATTTGACAACCGGTGTAGAAGTCTTAATTTCAAAATTTATCTAACAGCGGTAAATATAAACGAGCGCGCGACGCCTGGAGTATAAGGCAAAACCTCCTATAGGATCTCATTAAAGAAACGTAAGTAAGATCAATGGCACGAGCTTTGATCTAGATTTAGCATGAATTAATACTCCCCCGATCCCGACTCTTTCCCTCTATATTTACGATCAAATACGTACAATAATAACGCCAGATACGAAACGTCTTTATTTAGTTAACCCACATTACCGGGAGAATAAATACGATCGCAATATCGATAACGGGAGAGAGGGGAAAAGCGGGAGAGATAGAAAAATCGAGGTTGGCTAAAGCGTTATCTAACACAGTGCAAAAGCAAGCAATAATATTTCTCTCTTCCTCGCTCTCCCACCCTTCCCTCGTGCATATTTCACGAAATCAATGCAATTTTCTTCAAGAATTGTATACACGCAGGGCGACCGAAGTGGCGCGCGCATATTCATCATCATCATCATTGCACGCATCAGCTGAAGAAAAAAGAAATATCGATGCGCTGCTGCTCTCGATCGCGGAGCACGACCATCGTCGATGACGATGACCACAACGACGAAGACGTTACCCACACACATACACGCGCGCATAGAAAGAGCCAGCGAAGCACGAGCTAATGCGCCCGTGACGTAGCTCCTCGTCGTCGTTGGGGGATGACGCAACGGCCCCGCGGAGAGTATCGAGCGCTCGCTCGCTGGCACACTAATATAACGCCCCGGCAGAGAGCGCGCGGCGACCGTTTATTGATCGCGAATTTCATTACTTTCGCGAACTTCGCTTTATTTCGCGCGTGCAACAGCCAGTCGGCGCTGTGCCGTTTATTTGCAAATTCGCGCTCACGCGCGGAAATGAAGTTTGCGCACGTGAATGCTACCACCACCACCAACGACGACGACGACGACGACGAGATAATAGCGTATACGTCCCGCTTGGAATGTGGATATTAAAGGCAGAACGAGAGAGAGAGAGAGAGAGAGAGAGAGAGAGAGAGAGAGAGAGAGAGAGAGAGAGAGAGAGAGAGAGAGAGAGAGAGAGAGAGAGAGAGAGAGAGAGAGAGAGAGAGAGAGAGAGAGAGAGAGAGAGAGAGAGAGAGAGAGAGAGAGAGAGAGAGAGAGAGAGAGAGAGAGAGAGAGAGAGAGAGAGAGAGAGAGAGAGAGAGAGAGAGAGAGAGAGAGAGAGAGAGAGAGAGAGATTAAATTATGACGTTTCGCCGAGGAGAATAGATATTTCCGAAGGGAAAAATTTTCAGCTCGCGCTGCTGCCACGTCGCGCCAACGGAGAAAGAGAGAATGCGTACTTACGGGCGGGGGCGCGCGCACGCCCGCCAGAGCCGAAACCCCGAACGGCGAAAAGAGTATTTTCGTAATAGAAGGGGGAGAGAGAGAGAGAGAGAGAGAGAGAGAGAGAGAGAGAGAGAGAGAGAGAGAGAGAGAGAGAGAGAGAGAGAGAGAGAGAGAGAGAGAGAGAGAGAGAGAGAGAGAGAGAGAGAGAGAGAGAGAGAGAGAGAGAGAGAGAGAGAGAGAGAGAGAGAGAGAGAGAGAGAGAGAGAGAGAGAGAGAGAGAGAGAGTATTTAATTTCAATCTATTTAAATTGCTAAATTGTCCGTGGCTGTAAGCAGTCACAGGAATTACCGCGTTATTCAAATAAGTACTTTCTAAAAGCAATTTAAATAAAGATTTATTCAAATAAAATATATTTTCCCCTCGCGGCGAATGGGGAAACTCGAATTTACAAGAATTAAGGACTATTAGCGTCCAGTGTGCACCGAATGTTGGTTGTATATAGAAGCTTCCACAGCGAGAGGTGGTTAAGGAATCTTATCTTTATCGGGGATCGTGTTGTTCAAAGCGCGCGCGTACCGTTAACTTATTAATATGCAAAACGAAGCCCACGAGACGACGTCAAAGCGCAAGCAACATTATTGAAAGATGTTCGAGTTATTTTTAAAAGTTTCATACTCGCGTGTAGATAATATCCGAAGGAGCCTGTTCCGATAAACGCTACCTCAATGATAAAAAAAAAAAATTCGTCAGCGAGATATTTATTTCGATAATTCCAAATGACCATTTTAAGCCCCGACATAAAAAAGCAGTCTCGTTGGTTCGCTTGAGACTTTTCGAAAATCTCTCTGTCCCCCTCTGCAGCATGCGAGAACGACACTAATATGATCCAAGATGAGTCCACAACACGGATGTATACAACAATTGCCCGATGGCAAAGAGGATCCTCTCTCCACCCCGCGCGCGATTTTTACAGCCCCGACTAGACTCCGTTCCCAGAACGACGTTACACGCGGACCAAGTCACTCCCAATTCCTGTTCTGCGGGCCCTTCATTACACCCGGCGCTGCGCTGCGCTGCTCTCCCGTCCGCCGCGCCCAATTACGAGAGTGCGAGTCGAAAAATCGAAAAAAAAAAAAAAAAAAATTCGCACACACTCAGCAGAACTATGTTGCAAAACCATCGGCAAATCTTTCTCTTACCCTCTCGGTCTTTCTCCTAGGAGCATTTTCAAGCCCCTCGGCTCAGCGTTCCGCGAAAGGCGATTACCACGACGAGCGTGTGCACGCGTGTGTGCAGCACGAGAGAGACGTATTCGGCGCTCTCAGCGGGGAAAAAAAATTCCTTCGCCGCTCGCCGCTCTTACTCCCGCGGGGCTAACGAGAAATTTCTGCATGCGATATACATGCCACACGCGCCCGCAGACACATCAGAAATGCCCGCGTGTGTGTTTCACTTTGCAAAGTCTCGGACTAATTGGTTGAGAGAGAGAGAGAGAGAGAGAGTGAGAGTGAGAGATTGGGGGACAAGGAGGCGCTTTGCATTGTCCGCGCGCGGGTTAAAATAAAAACTGCTTTTGAAAGCATACCGCGATGAGTGCGTTGTGTCAGTTTTGAATTATTCGCGCCTCCGTGATTTTCGGATAACTAATTCCGATGGAATCTTAAAGGGAAAATTCTTGCGGAAAAATATTTTTTTCCCTGCGAGAAAAGTCTATTTTTACGCGAAGATTTCTTTTGATTTTTTGTGCGAGTTGATGCGGGTGTATTTTTAAGATTATTGTAAATCGAAAATATTGTTAAAGGTTAACGCCGACAAATTAATAATTTACAATCGACAAATATTATATACGCAGCGTGTCTTTGAAATTAATCACGCGCCGTTCTCTGCTAATAACGTGTGTATTGTAGACACGTTGTTAGCCGGAGAACACCACGTGATTAATTTTATTCCCCTTTTCACTTTAGAGAATCGCAATGAATGGCAGCGCCATTGAGCGCGGTAATTTATGTAATGATTATGTGAATTCAAACATTTACTTGCATGCGTTATGTAATACACTTATTGATTATTAGGTAAGATTTTGTTAAGTAGTATATATTTATAACTTCATCAAAGTAACTTTCATCAATCAAAGCGATTTCCACTTCGATGTTCGTAACGCGCATCGCGCGCATCGTGGAGAAAGTACTCATGATTCTCAGTTTCATTAATAACAGCTTAGAACGTTCGAGCACCTAAATAAATTTTACTGTTTGTTACATGGAGTTAATTAATTTCAAAATTATTCGATAAAATGATTTAAAAAATGTAAATTGTAAACATATAATAACGTTAAATTTCTTAGAAATAAATTTCGAGTCGAACTAAATTTTAAGACTAAAAAAAGGAACAAATGAGTTTTTTTCAAATAGAGGCAATTATAGAGAAGAGATTATTTTCCCAACATAACTTTTACTTGACGTTTCATTAGCAGTAATTGAATCTTCGCGTGTTCTTTTTCCTTTCTTCCTCTGTAATTTGCTTTTCGTAACTGCATCGTAAAAACGTCAAAACAGCAGTCGGCCGGCTTCGGGATCGACCGAAAGTGCGACATAAACTCACTGTTGATAACCTGATTTGAACTTTGGTCCGCGATAAATTCACGTATCAAGTCGTATCGCGCACGAATCAAATGCGTTGCCGCACGCCGGCCGCCTGAAACTATATTGGAAACGCGCGCGTCATTCTTCAGAGTGCAAATTCGACGTAATCCCATTTTCGTACGGGCATTTTCCGATAAGAGGATGAAAGGCTTTTGCTTCGATGACATAATATTTCTTATGCGATCGTTCTACTGTATCTTGGTAAATTTACTTAATTAAATTTGAAAGTAAAATTTGCCTGAAATTATTCGTTACAAAAAGAAAGAACGCAAAAAAAAAATACAGCAAGAGCAATTGTTAACACACTTTCTTACTTTCATAGTATTAAAGTGAATAATATTTGTAATGCAATAAATTCTCTAATAACGCTAAGTGGAGCAGAGATTTATTCGTCCCTCATCATTGCGACATAAATTAATTAATCCTCATAACATTGTGTTACAAGGCACAATGAATTGCACAAGATGTAATTTGTTACGTAAAACAAACGTGATAACAGCTAAACGTCTGTTTACACTCTTCACTACTATCTACCTGCTACTTTAATTCAAAGTTTCTACTAAAATGAATCACTTTGAAAGCAATAGCTCAAACAAAAATTACAAACTTTGATAAATATAGATAAATATTTTGGAAATATAATGGTAACCATATTTCAAACAATCGATTATAAGGAATTTTTATATTTAAACATTTGTAATAGTTACTGTTTAAATAAATTTTCTTAACCCGCGTAAAAATATGAACTATTGCCAAGATATTGCAAAGTAATTGGCAATAGTTATTGCAAATATATCGCAAATATATTGCAGCAACAATCGGCAACATGTCGGCAGTAGAGCGTCAAACATCATCCTGCCACATGTTGGCAATAGTTACCAAGTGGCTATCTCGCTACTAGTGCCAATATAGTGGCAATAGTTCAATATTAATTAAAGTTTTCAAGTAAAACTCGCGTGAAAATTGAGTACCTCAAAAAAATTATTTTTGTTTTATTATAAAATTATTTCACACACAAATGTTGGGTGAAATTTAAAATCTCTTAATTAAATGGAGATAACAAAAACAAAGCCAGCCTTGTCAGTTGGACTCTCCGTAAAGAGTCATTTGAAAGGAAGGAAGGAAGGGAGGGGGTCTGCCTTCGCCGCCACCAGTGAGGTTCGACACTAGGCTTGCGCCCTCTCTCGACTTTCTCCCTCTCTTTGCTTTAAGAGAAATGAAGAAGGCCGAGCAACCTCTCCTTTAGGGAATGGGAGGTTGGATGTTTAGGTGCTAGGAGTTGGTGTGCATCGTTCCGTAGGAACGTTATCACACGGTCGGAAAGGATAGGGACATGACGGTATGAACAGGACGTTGGTGGGAAAAACCTCGTGAGAGGAAAAAACCCACTTGGAGAGTACCTGAAAAGAAAGGTTATTAGATGTGTATAAGAGGGGTGCAGGGAATAAGCAGGTTTGAAGGGGGGATTATTCTCCTGGATCCTGGAACTGCAGGGCGTTGTTGTTACCTGAAAGAAATTAAAGTCATTTGAACTGTTGAAATACCTGCTTTATATACTCACGGGGCCTTCCAATGCGTTTAAGGGAGTTATACGCGCGCGCCGCCTAGCGGTGGCGAACGGAAACTTGGGTTGAGCGGCTCTCCATAAGTAAGCTTCCGCTATTTGCCGCTAGGCGGCGCGCGCGTATAACTCCCTTAAACGCATTGGAAGGCCCCGAGAGTATATAAAGCAGACATTTCAACAGTTCAAATAGGCTTGCCTTGTTTTTGTTACCTCCTTTTAATTAGGAGATTTTATATTTCACCCAACATTTGTGTGTGAAATAATTTTATAATAAAACAAAAATGATTTTTTTAAGGTGCTCAATTTTTACGCGAGTTTTACTTTAAAACTTTAATTAATATTGAACTATTGCCACTATATTGGCACTAGTTAGTGAGTTAGTCACTTGGTAACTATTGCCAACATGTTGCAGGATGATGTTTGGTGCTCTATTGCCGGTATATTGCCGATTGTTGCTGCGATATATTTGCGATATATTTGCAATATATTTGCTATAACTATTGCCAATTACTTTGAAATATCTTGGCAATAGTTCATATTTTTACACGGGAATTCATAGTAGCAAAACATTTAGAGAATAGTAATAAATAAAAGCATACTAAAAACATATGGTGTCATCAAACATATATTGATAAAAAAAAATGTGTATGATACTTTTATATTGTAGATAAATTTTTAATTTCATTAAAGAAATAAAGCAAAAGGTACGTGAATGGAATTTTCAACTAGTCTATTTATTTCAATACATATGACTATATAAGAAACATGAATGAATTATTACGTAATCTAAGTCTATATCAATATCGTATTGCTGCCCGAGTAAAAGATAACTTCATTAAATTTTAAAACAAGTTTTATAAGTAAACTTATCGATTTGAATCCGTTACTTTAGTTTATCAAATAAGTCATATTTAGGTCACCTACAAATATTCAACGAGAACCACTTTTAAGATATAGCTTAAGGATGAAGTATTTTAATATGGCTTGCAAGTTCTTTTTCATTAAGGTGGCTCCAGTGGTCTAGTAGATCTAAAGCTATGCACATTTTTTACAAAAATTCATTTACACATTCCAATCTGAAAACTGATATGACAGGAAGCAGAGTTCTTAACATAACGGAAAATATTTTTGTTAGAAAATTTCCAATTTTGCAAAAGTATATTTTGTCCATTAAAAAAAAAAATTCAATAAGAAATACAAATCTTTTTTGTTTTTCATTCAATTTTAATTTGCAAGGTCTCATTTTTTTCCTTGTTAAATTTCAGGGGGAGTCAACAACATCAAAATTGAAAAAATTTCAAAACCTGCAAGGTTATATGCAATTGTTTATAAAATTCAATGACAAATCTACAAACAATTGCATATAACTTTCCAGGTTTTGAAAAATTTTCAATTTTGATATCGTTGACTCCCCCTGAAATTTAACAAGGAAGAAAATGCGACCTTGCACATTAAAATTGAATGAAAAACAAAAAAGATTTGTATTTCTTATTGAATTTTTTTTTAATGGACAAAATATACTTTTGCAAAATTGGAAATTTTCTAACAAAAATATTTTCCGTTATGTTAAGAACTCTGCTTCCTGTCATATCAGTTTTCAGATTGGAATGTGTAAATGAATTTTTGTAAAAAATGTGCATAGCTTTAGATCTACTAGACCACTGGAGCCACCTTAAAAACAGAAACTGAATTCTTTCTCGTGGGAAAAGTTTATACTTTAAATTTATCTTATAATTACTCTCCCTTAGAAGTCGTTATTGATACTTTGCTCTAACGAGCTTGTCTATTAATAACATTTTCCATCGTAAATAAGTTATACCAAACTACGTAATTTTTCTCCCACTCCCACAGGATTTAATCAACAAAGTTTCGATAATACACTTCTACAAAATTCTACCTTATTCAACTAATGAAAGCAGAATTCGAATAACACGAATGTAAAACTATCCCCCTGTATTAACGTTTCATATATACTCCGTGCGATATCTCGAGGCACACACAGCCTTCTCTTTCGATTGCCTTCGGAATACGGTAACACGCGCCATCAATTATGTAAATCCAGGAGTTTCCCATACGCCTCTCTTGTCTCGAAGAAAACTTTGGCAAATAATGCAACAACAAGACGAGCGCTAAATATACGAGAAAGGAAAAACGCGCGTACCGAGTCCCCCCACAAGTAGGTCATACTTTGACTTCCTATACACGCACCACGCGCGCAACGTGCAACGCGAGTTCAGCTTTTCATATAAATATAAAGCTCCGACATAATTCAATACCTCCGAGGGGATATTAAATTCAGCCCATCCAGCGTCTCTTTATTTGCTCGAATATCGATACTCTCGGTAACGCTTTATCTCCCCAGCTCCAGGTATATAAGAAAGATAAAACACACACACACAGAGTGAGGGAGTGAGAGATCAGGCGCACGCAGAGGGAAATACAATGCTCGCGATCGCTCGGCTTTCCGCGTACAAAGTGTCGTAGAGAGAGAGAGAGAGAGAGAGAGAGAGAGAGAGAGAGAGAGAGAGAGAGAGAGAGAGAGAGAGAGAGAGAGAGAGAGAGAGAGAGAGAGAGAGAGAGAGAGAGAGAGAGAGAGAGAGAGAGAGAGAGAGAGAGAGAGAGAGAGAGAGAGAGAGAGAGAGAGAGAGAGAGAGAGAGAGAGAGAGAGAGAGAGAGAGAGAGAGAGAGAGAGAGAGAGAGAGAGAGAGAGAGAGAGAGAGAGAGAGAGAGAGAGAGAGAGAGAGAGAGAGAGAGAGAGAGAGAGAGAGAGAGAGAGAGAGAGAGAGAGAGAGAGAGAGAGAGAGAGAGAGAGAGAGAGAGAGAGAGAGAGAGAGAGAGAGAGAGAGAGAGAGAGAGAGAGAGAGAGAGAGAGAGAGAGAGAGAGAGAGAGAGAGAGAGAGAGAGAGAGAGAGAGAGAGAGAGAGAGAGAGAGAGAGAGAGAGAGAGAGAGAGAGAGAGAGAGAGAGAGAGAGAGAGAGAGAGAGAGAGAGAGAGAGAGAGAGAGAAGCCGGCTAGATAGAGATATACGTATAACGCGCGCATTCTATCTCTCATTGAGAGAGAGAGAGAGAGAGAGGAGTGTCGACGTCGCCATGGCGGCCACGTCGTCGTCGTCGTCGTCTCGTCGTTACATATAGCCGTCGCTCACTCACCGCTAACCGTCAGCGCGCGGCGACGCTTCTTCTGCGAATTGATAAGGGCAGATAGATACAAGTTCGCACGACCCGATCACCTCCTTCTATAATTACTGTGTCACTGCCATTGTCTCTCTCCGCTCTTTGCCTCTATCTTTCTTTCTTTCTCTCTTCCTATATAACGCCCTTCCTCTTCTTTCTCCCCCCCCCCTCTCTCTCTCTCTCTCTCTCTCTCTCTCTCTCTCTCTCTCTCTCTGCTTCTTTCTCGGTCGTCACGTGGTAGAGCGCACGTACATTTCTCTCTTTCTCTGTTTCTCTCGTCCGTGTACATGTGCGATCACGTACGCACGAAGCCCCGCGTGCGCGCGTATGTACATATATATTTGCATCTCGCTCTCGCTTACTTCTGGCTAAGTATTGCGTGATGGGTTGGCTTTTTTTCTCATTCTCTCTCTGTCTTGGTCTTTCTCCGTGTCTCGTCGCATCAAAAAGCGTAATTACGAGAGATTCTTTTTGTCCAGCGTGTGTCTCGCGGTGTCCAGCGCTAGAGCGGAATGATTGCGTACTGGATAAAGCCGGGAGGAAAATCCACGCGGCGGCTTATTATTAACAGCTTTGCAAAAATAATATTCATTTTGTCGCGCGCGTGTGCACGACGCGCGGGGGAGACAATGCAGGAGTCATTTCGAAGCGAAAATTGCCGCTGCGCTCCCGCGTGGCTTGAATGGAACGACTTTATTTTTTAAACAAAGTAATAAAAAGTGTCGTACCGAGGCCGGCTCACTCTGCATTCCAAATGACGATTCCTTTTTACAAGCGCCAAGTTTCAAAATCGTCGCTTTACATTTTTCCTTAATTTCACGTTACACATATTATATATGCACGCTGAAAGCGAAACCATTGTTTCGGAATTATATACTCGGAATCCCCCTCACCTCCCACCTCCTCTCCCATTGTCGATTGATTGAATCTCTTTTCTGTGCCTCTTTTTCTTTTTGGAAAATTTACAAATTGCGAAACCTCAATATACACGGAGAGAAATTTTAGAGTAAAAATTACCAAGGTGCCTTGGTAGCGCATGGGTAGACTGTCAAAAGCCGTGATATTCCCAGGTTTCTAATACAATTTATAAGTTTCCCAGGAAAAACTACCATAACCACTTAAAAAAAATACCAAATTATCTGAATAAAAATTACCAGACACACTGGTAAAAATTGAGGTCTAGTCATTTTTACAAGGTAACCTAAGAATTTTTACTAAGAAAACTCATAAATTTTACCAAATAACCTGGTATTTGTGTACTCGCGCATGTGCACTGCGCATTGTTGTGTTTCAGAAGATTGATACTAGAGGCGTGCGCGACGTTAAAATGAAAACAATACACATATTTTCAGTAAATAATAGCGGCGATTCAAATGACTGTTGGTAACAGCTTCCATGGCGCAGTCGGTAGAACGTCGGACTCTCAACCCAAAGATCGTCGGATCGAATCCCGCTTCCGTAAAAATTTTTTTTCAGTTTAATTTTTTTTCATCCTTGTTTCTGTTTCTATTTCTATATTAAAATACTTATATATCCATCAATATGGATAAAAAAAGTTAATTTTTTTAATTTAAATTAACTAAAAAAATTTTACCAAGGCACTTTGGTAAAAAGTTTGAAATTGTCAGTCTGTCCATCCATTACCATAGAAACTGGTAATTTTGTCTCGAATATTTGTAATTTTCACTACAAAATTTCTCTCCGTGTATATACTCGTGTCAATTAACGGCGTGCACACACTTCAATCGCGTGTATAGCGAATCATCCACCGGTGCTTATATACACACAGGCACATACGTATAGACGCGCGGGCTTTATAAAATAATAGGCTTATACGCGGTTTCTGCAAACTCCACGGCATTACCTTGATGATGGACTGGCGCGCCGCGAATCTTGGCTCTCCAAGTGATATTGCGGATAGGACAGGCGCGCGCGCGCGCGGTGGCGAGGAGAGACACCAATGGGAGGAGGAAACTTCGTTAGAGGAGAGAGAAATGGCATTCTTACCAATGACAGCGTTTTCCTGCCGTAACCTCAATTCCTCTGATTGATGCGTGATGCAACAACGCTCGGAGTGCGCGAGCGCGATACTAATCGTTTTTACCCGAGACGGATAGATATGAGGAGGGGGGGAGAGGACTTTTGTTGTTTCTGTGGAAAAAAAAGAAGGGAACTAAATCGCTGGCAATTTAATGGCGAGCAGCGAGCGCAGTACTGTTAGTTTTGCAATATTTCACTTGGAGACGTCGAGATAGATATATATCAGATCAGATAGACGAGTAATTGTTGCGCGGGAAGAGATCGCTCGAGAGCTTTTTGAAGTAATTATAAAAGAAATGTTTATCGTTGATCTATTGTGGTTTTGTCAATATTATTCCGAACAGTTGAACTTTTCAAAAGTGGAATAGTGTCATGCATTTCTCTTTTAAAGAGGCTTGATTTTTTTTTTGTTTTTAATAAAAGAATTTTTACTTTGAAAGAGGAATTGTTTACTTTTAAAATATATCATACACTTGTGACAAGTATTTTCTTTTTATATATGAAAAATAAATATTCGTAGCGGAAAATTTTTCGGTTGACGTCAATCTCGAATACTTTTAAATTTCTTAGTATTATTAATAAACAGGTTTGAAAATTTGAATATTTAAGCATAAAGTTCTTCGACGTATAATTAAATTTAAGACGAATATTGTTAACTTAATGAATGCAGACTTTTTAACTGACAAAGGTCAATCAGTGTACTGATAGTTTAGTATACCATAGAAAAAGTCCACGATAAATGCGGGTACAAATTTAGTTTACTGAAAGAACAATAATTTCAGACAAAACCCATTTAAAAATTCATTGTAAGCAAATACGGGTACTTGAGTTATAGCCTAATACAATCAACGAATAAAATTAAGTTAAATATACGTAATTTAGAAAAACGTACGAGATAATTCTAAGAAAAATTTTTTTTATAAGGATAAGACAACCGTAAAAATCGTCTTTAATTTAATTGTGAGTAAGAGAAGATTGTAATACTTGTATTACGATTTAATCGATAAGTTGAATTGACCTAATTATTTGACACACTTTCGACTCACCTACTTCCTAATATATATATAACATTTCCAAGTACCATTACTTTACAAATATTTGAATTCTACAACCAAAACACTCGCTTTTACGTATTTTGGCAGCGCCATACAACGCGACACTTCTCCGAAATTTAATAAATGTTTAATTTTCGGAGAAACACCAGAGTCGAACGACAATAGCACTGTATACATATATATCGCACCTCCATAAATCACGCGCCAAGTATATTATACCCCGCGCCACTCGAATGATATCATAACGCCGCTCTTACACGACTCCTTCAACCAGAAGTGGTCAAATTTTGTGGAAAACCGCGGAGAGCGCTATAGAAGAATGAAAGAAAAAAGAGAGCCGAGAGGAACGTATTCTCATTATTATACCCATAGCCGTCGTCGCTGCGGCAGCAGCAGCGCAAGTGTGGTAAGAGTTCGCGCGCTCGCTCGCTCGTGCCTCGAATGCGAGAAAAAGTGCGCGCAAGTGCGCACACACACACACACACACGTACACGTATAAAACTGAGGTGAGCGAGCGCGGCGCCCAGGGACATTGCGAAAGGAATTTTCGTAGCGCGGCGAGCGCTCGCTATATACACGCTACAGTGCGCTCTGCGACTTTCATCGGCGCAGCACAGCATGAGCGCGTTGTACACACCGCGTGCCCTTCGTCCATGAAAGTCGGCCGGCGGGCCGGGCGTGTGCGCTGCTGCTACTGTACGCAGATATATAAGTGGGGGGCAAATTCGAGGCCCCGTGAAAAGTGTCGCAATATACAGCGCTCTCGCGGGAGAGAGAGAGCCACCATCGCGCGCGCTCACGGCAACAATGTGTCCTACTCCTCCTTCTGCCCCCTCTGCTACGGTGTAATTACGTCACAGAGACAATGTCGGCGCGGGGTCCAACAGTAGTGTGGATACACACACGCACTACGCGTTGTACCGGCTATACACGAGGGCTATAAAAATCTTTTCGCGCACACAAGCGTGCGCGCGTGTGTGCATTAATTATGCCGTGTTGCACTAGTGAAATGGACGTTTATATTGTGGCCTGATGGGAGGAAGACAGGCGGCTTCGCTTCTCCGCTTATACGGAATATATATAGCTGTGTAGCGAGTCTACTTTCGCGCTTTTCTCGCTCGCGTTCCGAGCGTGAAAATATGTGCCAGACGCGGTTTCTCGACAGGATAAGTATTGTACGAAGCAAGCGTGCTTTTTGCCGAGCGACGTAAAAAGATGATGGGTTTCATATGTATGTATATATCGCATGAGCGTTTTCGTTGCCGAGCGCGAAAAAATAAGGAATACTTTATGGGCGGAGAAAGGGAAAGCTTTGCTAATGCATATACACAGTCGAATGATCAATGTAATTACATTTCCTTGGGGAATTATTTTCTGCGGGATGACATGTACAGCGCGTGATCGAATGTTATTTAAGTGATCGATATAACGAGGTAGATTCATCATTACCTGTCAAACGAACGTGTTATGTTGTTGCGCCCCAGCTAATTATGTTATGTAATTGATTTTGTGTATCGAAAATGGTAAAGTGTCTAAAACAAAGATTATATTTATTTAGAAGTGATATCTGGTAAGAGAATTAATGGATTTTTCCGTTCAATGAATATAAATAAACAAATTAAAGAAAAAAACTTGATTATTTTCCTCATTGTCATAAATATTTCATCGGCAAGATTTCATTTTTTTCTTCATATGTTTTGCTTTGACCTCAAATTCAATTTCCGCACATTTATTATTATTAAAATGCAAACAAACTCTTTTCCTTTGATTTCCTCATTCGACCTACATTGCCTCGAATTATCATTCGCGTTGCACTTGAATTAAACCTTCATTATTTTGTATAATTGAATCGCTGTTAATTAAACCGGCATAATTGAGTTGCTTGAACGAATTGTTCAAACGCGTTAAATTCGCTATGAGCAGCATGAGATTTCCCCTCATCTATTTTCTTTCCTACCGCTCGTAATTTTATTTTCAAAACAAAGCACCACTCTGCAGAAATATTTTACAATTACATTAGTTTCTTCTTTTCCATTATCCTCTATTCAATTAGGTATACTCGAATGTAGGTAACTTCGTTTTTTTCCAAACATTGTTATACAATTAACCTGTCATTTAAAAATTAACTCGACAACGGAATCTCTTTTTCTCCCCCTCTCCCTAGGACATAATTAATAATCGATGTCTCACCAGGCATCGCCATTTCTACTTAACGAGTGCGTTTTCTCCTTTCCACGTTATACTACTTCGCGCATAACTTCATTTAAAAATAAGCCGATGAATCAGATACAAACATTATACACTGTTGTCTCTGTGTGCTCGCAACACTTATTTTTAATTCTACCCGAGCGCGCTGATAATGGCGGTATCGCGATACACACACACACACATTAAGTACATTTTAATGAATTTAATGAATTAATCTGTTTACTCGCGTTTGCCGTTACACATTGCCTCCCTTAATCGACTACCCCCGTGACCCAATATCCCCGCGATCGATCTCAAATCATCGTCCCGTTAGTCCCTATTACCATTGTCCGCATCAAACGTATAACTTAAGGTGGCCCTTCCCGGTTTTTCCGAGTGAATTTTAAAATTTATTAAAGTAAATATAGCCACCTAAACAAAAATTCAATAAAACACCCCTGGTAGAAAATTAACCATGTTTTCTGACCGGTTCACTAACTATTGGCCAGACATTTAACCATAGGTTAGTCAATAATTATCCAGAAATCTGGTCAGAATCTGATGGGCAACGATTGGCAGCTGCAGTTCATAACCTCTAAATGCATTAATTTAAAAAAAGTTTGATCTTCCATGTACTGACTTAACCTCTTTTTATATATGCTAATATATTTTATGTAATGTATCATTTACATAAATATAACGTACAATAAAATAGATGAAATAATGAATAAAATAACAACTATTACATTTATCTAAAAAATGTTATTTTACGAATATAAAATATAAAATATGTGATATACTATCACAAATCGAATCGTATGCTTATACGAAATGTTTTTTATTTTTATTTTAATGTAAGAGGGGAGGTGTATTGGACAAAAATAATTAAAAATATCTAAATTTTTTGGTCATCAGTGTTACGAATCAGATGTAAATATAATATATATTATTTAAAATTGTTTAGCTTGATACTATTATAAAAGACTTTGTTTTGATTCTTAAATAGTATATTATATGTTCACCTCACTCACTAATGCAAACAAGTTTAAGGAATATAACAGCTTAGAATCTTACATCAATTGTCCCCTGCATGAGTGAAGAAAATATAATTCGGATTAGTTTCAAGTAATTTATTATACAGATATTACCTCTTATTGTATAAGCTAAACTAGAAGTTCCGAAACCCATTTTATAGATCGATAAAGCATTTTCAATATTTTGACTTTGGTATATAACCAACCAAGTAAAGGATTTTCATGAGACAAAGCCTATATTCTTTGTATTTTGGTCATAGTTATGATTTGAAAAGTTTCAAATATGAAAATTTCCTAATTTTAAGTTTTCTTATATCTGTTGTGATTTTTACCATTTAAAAATGACTTATAGAAGTAATTTATTCAAGTACAACTCTTCGAACCAGAACTATGATTAAAATACAAGGAATGTAAGCTTTGTCTGATAAAAATCCATTACCCCGTTGCTAGGAAAAGATATTTACTTCAATAGATCATTTTTAAATGGTAAAAATCACAAAAAATGTAAGAAACCTTGAAATAAGGAAATTTTCATATTTCCAACTTTTCAAATGATAAATATGACCAAAATATGAATATTATCTTTATCTCATGAAAATCCATCACCCGATTAGTTATATACCAAGGGCAAAATAGTGAAAATGCTTTACCGATGTATAAAATGGGTTTAGGAATGTTTTGCTTAGCTTACATTGTCAAAGGTAATGTCTTTATGATACATTACTTGAAAATAATTCTAATTATATTTTCATTTTCACAATGAAAATTTTATGATATATTGGAAATCATTGTAATTATATTTTTGTCATTACCGCATCTATGCCTTACTGTGCACGCGTGTGTGTGTTGCTAACAGACGTTACCAAACTATACATGGATTAACTGCTCCGCTTTGATGTAAAATGGAGTACAATCAGAAAAAATTTATTTACTAAAAAAAAAAGGCAGATTCATTATGCGTGTTGCACTCAGATGAGTGTTGCAGTGAGCATCATTATATATTAAGGACATAACCTAAAATGTAATGATTTTATTTGACCAGAAATTCGTCAGGTTCTGACCAGAATCTCTCGCCAGCACGCGGGGCTTCTGGCCAGCATTTTCACCATAAGCTGACTAATTACCAGAAAATTAACCATATTCTGGTCAAATTATGGTTAATTCTTTATCAGGGATCTTTTTCAATTATGATCCGATTTTAATTTGTAAGATCTCATTTTGTTCCTCATTTAATTTCAGGAGGAGGTGCCAATATAAAAAAATAATCAAAACCTGCAAAACTAAGTCCAATTGTTTATAAGGATATGCGTGTTTTTTATGGAGCTGAAGTTTCCAACGTCGAAGTGCAACGAAATAAAAACAAAAAAAAATTCTCGAAGGTTATATTAATTAATATTAATTTTGTATATAGATTTAGTGTTTTAGAGTATAAAATAAGTTTATGGTAAAGGTTTCAATGAAATTCCCATTGTTTAACAACTTCAATTACGTGATGGGTCTGAAGTTTGCAACGTTGGAGTGCAACGAAATAAAACAAAATTGATTTTGCTTCTAAGATATATTGATTAATTTTAATTTCGTGCGAAGATTTAGTATTTTATAGTATAGAATAACTTTATAACAAAGGTTTAGATAACATTCTTTACTGTCTAGTAACTTTAATTAATTATAAAAAATTATTTCGTTGCATTTCAACGATGCAAACTTCAAACGCATTGTTTTTTTACAAACAAAGGGAAGTAAGTTTGCAGGTCTTGATAATTTTTTATTTTTTATATTGGTACCACCCCCTGAAATTGAACGAGAAACAAAATGAGATCTTACAAATTAAAATCCGATAATAATTATTGAATTTTTGTTTAAGTGGCTGTATTTACTTTAAGGTGATGCGATACCCACGCTATAACTCAAAATTGGGTTCCCGTTTTTCTCATTCCATTTTTATTTTTAAGAAAAAAACTCTTTGATACGTTGTAGTTCTTTATTAAACTTAAAACGTGTCGGAGAGTTTTTTTCAAAAAGTTTAAAATTGAAGGAGAAAATCGGGAACCCGTTCCCTTCAATACCTTTACTTATATTACAGTATGCGAAAAAATCATATTAATAAATCTTAAAATTCACTCAGAGAACCCGGGAAGGACCATCTTAACAGAAATCCCCAGTTTCCTCGCGCAAAACCAAACCCCAGCTTTATCTCTAAACTTAGCCCCGCTGACCAGCATCCTTCTTACTCGCAGAAACCGGAAGCCTCGGCAATGACGCGCGAAGAAACGAGCGAGAGAGAGAGAGAGAGAGGGAGAGAGAGAGCGCGTATAGAGATCGTCATCCCAGCCGCAGTGACTGCCACGAGCACGCACGACTATGAACTATATTCGAGTCGAGTCTCGCCGCCATGGAGAGGGAGAGAAAGGGAACACTCGCGAGTACAAGCAAGGAAGAGAGTGCGAGCTGACCGGCTAGCCGCGAGCGAGCGCGCGCGCGCACATGCTTTAGCATAATGCGGCGCCTCATTACGGCCTCTGGCGCACGACTGCCGCCGCCGTCTCTGTATATGTATGTGTAAGCGTATATATGTGCGTGTGAGTGAGCGCAGCAGGAGAAAGAGAGAGAGAGAGAGAGAGAGAGAGAGAGAGAAGAAACGGCACACAGAAGGATGCGGCGGCGTCCGGCGAGCGGAGAAAGTGAAATAATATATAGGTAACCCTCATTGTGTTATCGTTGTACAATAAAACGTAACGTGGCTGGGTGTCTGTTGCAGTTCCTTCTCAGCGCGTTTATTGCCATCTTTGGCTCTTCGATCGTGTATAGCGCTTTTGTTTCAAGTATTCAAGATGATTGGGTTAACAAAGAAAATCATTTAATCGCTCGATAAAGAACAGAGTTTTCTTTTAATTGCGTTGTAGGACACGATGGTTACAGCGAAATTACATTCCATTAAGCGTGAGATCCAAACACGCTTCAGCAATTCATTTTAATTTATGTTAAAGCGATTCCTCCACTGTGAAGTTCAGAACGTGCTGCATATAGCTACGGCGCCGGCTGCCACGTGTATATGTACAGCCATCTAAATGAAGAACGTAAAGTTTTTTTAATCTTTTGTCAGCTAAAGATTTACAAGACCCGAATTATTCAATCTTTTTTTTCTTTCGACGTCTGGTATATAGAATGAATTTTGATTTATTTTTTTTTTAGAACGCACGTGCGTTTTCTCCCGCTTTTAATAACTAAATATTTATATATTCTAATTGACCGTTCAATTTCGTGCATTTCCAGCAACAATGCAATCGTATATGTACATACAAACTGAAAGAAAAAACAGAGGCGCTCTCGGAAACTATTGTAAAACTATATTGAGATAATACTGCTAATGATTTATTGTTGTTGCGCTTCTCTCGCGGTCGCGCGCACTCGCTCGAATGCAATATCGCGCTCAATTGGCGCGCGATATCGATGAAAAATTGAGGACATTGGAAGATCGAGCCGACAGTACATACGCGGCCGTTCCACAGAGAGCGCGCAGGAATCACCAGGAAATCAGCAATGGATATTTCAATAAAAACAAAAGCCCGTATATATAGCAGAGAGGTTGTAATCCACCCCCACCGCCAGCGGGATCCTCTTATAATCCTTGGAAATTTAATCAAATACTAACCCTTTATTTATCTTTTTTCCCGACAATGCAATAATCTCGTGAAATCTGCATATTCGCGTGCAAACGCGCTGCTCCCATAGGAGTCCCTGCGCTGATGCAATAAGGCGACCGTATGCGCGGACCATCTCGAGAATATATATCCACGATTCACGTTATATGGTCATGTGTACCACTGCACCGAGAGAGACAGAAGCAGAAAGAAACTTGAATTTCGGTCATTGAGTCGCGCCGGTACATATGGCGGAAAGTTTTCGAGTTCTTTGCGCGCGCGCGCACGCGATGTCGTGACCCAGGTTACCGCGCCAGTCTAATCGACAATGCCGATTTCATGCGCTCTCTCGCTTTATAAGTGCACACAAGCATGTGCGCGCTGTGCTGTTGCTGCGCTTTGCCTTTCAAATTAATGCGGGGAATATACGTGTGCCTTCTCGGCTTCTTTTTTCTTCGATTCAATGTGTATCGCTTGGCAGAGCGAGTGATAGAGAGAGAGAATCTTGTAAAAGTCTCTATACGAATCCGAACGTCGCGAGAACGTTTTTTCATCTTTCGCGGCACAGCCACCGGCGACGACGGCAGCGAGAACGACCGAGCCGCTTTATTATGTTATTTATCGAGATTTGATAGCCGCGTTCGGATAGATACGGGCTTGGGATATGACGAAAGGAATATTTCATTATAATATTAATGAATCGCGGGGAGCTGAATATTTCTCTTCCCCCGCTATTTATCCGATCTGGCTTTTCACACAGAGCGGCCCAAAGGAGAATGAGATAGATATACGAGTATGTTTCTTAACGGCTAAGAAATCTCGATGGGGCCTAATCGTTGTATGTGCATATACAGTTTCGAACAATACATTCACTTGTTTGATTTATCATTTATAGCATCGGCTGAAGCGTATAATACGCGCGCAGGCGGTTTTAAATATGTAATTCGGTGATGGAAACTGTATGGATAGTTGAAAGGAAGACAAAAATACGGCGAAAGGTTATTACCGTAATAGAGACGAATTTATCACCGATGTTATATATACATAGCCGATATCTCTCAATCAAACGGATAGAAGCGCGTATAAAGCTAGTATATTTTTCATTTGGAACTTGAAGCGACAGAACGAAGAAAGTTTTTATTTAAATTGAAAACTATAGCAATAAAATGAACGTCCTTTCGGCTCTCGCGAATATAATGTAACTCTAGATCACGAAAACTTACCGCGCGCTCGCACGGCTAAGATTTCATTTAATGGATAAAAAAAAAAGTTATTCTCGTCGAACACAGCAACACACACACACACAGTCGAGAGAATTGTGTTCTCCGGCGAGAAAAAACGTACAAGGTCTAGTCGTTAAAAAAGCAGCGAATTTCCGTCGATAGAAAAAAAAAATACTACGTGTAGCCCGAAGGAGCAAAAAGGCATATAGTAGTTTTCGAAATTCCCTAAAAAATGTGGACTAGAAAAGAAATGCTTCGAAACGAGCTACTTCTCTGGTCGTATATATACCAGCCGTCGCAAAGGAACGAACGGGCGCTCGCGCGCACACACACTTTCGTAGAAGAGGGGCGAAGGAGAGAATGAGAGAGAGAGAGAGAAGAGAAAGAAGGTCCACATACAAGCGGGCAACATCGTCTCTCATAGAAAGAGGAGAGAAATATAGTAGGCAAGCCGAAAAAAGGAGCCTCTCTCACTCTCGCGAAGAGAAGGGCGAAAGAAAGGAGGCAGCGCGTACGCAAGGTTCGCGCTTTTGTGAATTTTTTCACGAGCACGGGACTCGGACGACGACAGAGATATCCGACTCTGGGCGAAATACAGAGACGACGGACTCTGTGTGTGTGTGCGCTAGGTGGGCCACTCGGCGCCGCGTCGTCGATCCTCTTTCTCTCTCCCTCTCCAGGAGGAGCAACACCGAGGAAAGAAAGCTGCTGCTGCTGCTGCTGCCGCTAGCGGTGTGTGCACGGTGTACGGCTGCAGACTCGACGTGGCAACGTCGCACGCACACACGCGAACACGCGCGGCCATCCCGCAGTGCCGCTCTCTGAGCGAGCGCTGCTGTGCAGACTCGTCCACGTGACTCACGCTCGCTATTCGGAAAATATCGCTGCCCGATTCTTTCTCTCCCGCGCGCCTGCACTGTCTTTCTTTCTCCACGGTAAACTGCTTGTTTATTTCACGCGGGGTAACGCTCGATATTGGCAAACGTCGTCGACATCATCGTCGTCTAGCGTTGAGCTGTGTTGCACCCTGCAGCTGTGTAGAAAAAAAAAAACCGAGCGAGCGGCGACTAGAGAGAGAGGAGGACCAAAACAGCTGCGAGAGCAGGCAGGCGCGAGACTCGTGTGCATGCCCCTGATGCGGAGAGAGGGAACCGCACGAAGTGTAGAAGGAGAGAGGGAGCGATTATTCTGCACGCTCGCTGCACGATTTTCTTACCGGCTCCTCGCGAGATGTGCCGGCCGGTTACTTACTACTAATACCACTACTGCTGCTGCTGCTGCTGCCGCGGAGATCTCGAGCGCGTTTGCACGATTTGTCGCACTTCTTTTTGTCGCGCGAGTTTGCCTTTGGCCTTTTCTCTCTCTCTCTCACGCGCCCGAGTGCCGTGACGGAAATCGTTTTGCAGACAAAAGAGAGGGACTTTTTTGCGGGGACGTGTTCGCGTTCTTTTTTTTTGGTCTGAGGTTGCAGCTCTATGGTTTGATAGAGATTTTTCTACTCGGCGAGGTGCGCTGTTTTGTGGTATAAGGGAATCGAGGTGGATTTTTGTATACGAGACTTTGGAGTTTTGGTGGAAGGGCGTGGAGGAACTATTTTAGGACGAGTATTGTAATTAGGGAAACCAACAAAACATTTGTTTTTGTTTTTCTTTTCAGTGTAGATGGATACTGCAATGTTTTATAGAAACGATTTCTTGGAAATCGAAAACATGGGGTAAATTGAAAAAGAGAATTTAACTAATAAAAATAGTTGTTTGTCGATAAAGCATACGTTAATATTTAAAATATAATCTTCAGTTACGACTTTTTTTTTGCGATTACGGTAGACATAAGTTATACGATTCGGCGAATTTCTGCAAAATAAATTTCCGCTTATTTCGGTTCAACATCCTCCTCAATTATTCAATCGAAAATTTGCTGACAAGCTGGAATTCAAGTATTTCAGTTGTCGTCGCAAAATATAAAAAGAAGTCTGCGTACACCTCGATGGATTTAGATATTGCCGCGGAGGTGTAAAAAAAGAAACAAAAAATTGCCATTGTATATACGCGTTCTCACCCGGCAAGCGTGCACGCGGCGCCGGCCGCTTATTATCTTGTTTAAATCTCAACTCATCGATTTTCCGTCAAACTCGTATATACCTACGCTACTCTATGTCAATGTTTACATTCTAAACGCTAAATATACTAGATTTGTCAACATATGCCTCACCCGCGCATTAGAAAAGGCTCTCTTCAAAATTACACGTTACGCAAAAATCGATACTCTTCGTACACAGGGTATAAGCGAGAAAACATAATAATGACTATAACATGCATTATCGAATGAGGATAACGCGCAGCGAAATCACCGATGTCGAATAATAAATCCAACAGCCGCGCGCTCGCGAGAGATTCTACAAAAAGATGCAACACGCATACGCTTTATCGGAATGTAAATAACGCATGTAATATTTGTATGGTAAACAAGCGCGGCGTAAATGGCAATCGCTGCAATCGCTTATATCCCGCACGAGATCGAGAGCGACAATCATTCCCCTCTTGCTAATGATTCTAACGCAACACAACATCGCAGTAGCAGCAGCTCCTCTCTTGCCAACGACTACTCTGCGCTAATTAAGGCAGAATTTCGTGCGTCCGCCGATTTCTTTCATGCAAATCAACGCGAAATTCCACGCCACACACGCAGCGATCGAACGTTAACTAACTCCGCGCCGCCATCGATTAACCGAAAAAAAATCCACGCGTTTAGCCTTATGCAACTCTCGCACTCGCGCGATCTCCCCCTCAATCGCATTCCCACGCGAGGGGAAATCGATTTTCCGATTGCACGCGTACGCACGCGTGAAAATCTCTCAAGGATGTAGGTATACGCATGTATACTTTCATAGCAAACCTCTCGCGTATTACTACTATACCACGCGAACACATAGATAAAAGGATATACGAAGGGAGAGAAGAGACTTGCGCGATAAGTGAGCCGCTCCTCCGTTTTCGCGCAAGCGTGGCCCAACGGTATCAGAACTGGCAAACAACTCCATTTGTTTCCGTCGCACGCGGGGAGAAAAAAAAAGAAAAAGAGCGGGCGGGTAGTGTGTGTGTATGTGCGAGCGTGCGATGATTTTCGGCAGGTAGATTTTCGTGGAGAGAATTTCCGATGCTGGAGGCAGTACGTGGGAGGTCGAGCGAGCCCCCTTCAGGCGGGGAAGTGGAGAGTGTTTGCGTTAAATTATTTATTAGGAACACGCGAAACCGACGAAATAAAACAAAATAGACGAAGTCGTTGAGCGGAAATTTTGTTGATAGAATTTTTTTCAATAAAATTGTGTATGTGTATGCTTTGCATTGCAAATAAGACTTTGAAAAATAAGCACTTACGGATGTAATAGTAACATTGTATAAAAAAAAAAACTAACAGCATGCTATTTATGAATATTTTATGTTATTTCACTTGCACGCTTTTGTGCTCATTAAGTTTACATTCACATTGAACAATAGTACGTAATAAAAACAAGCGTTTAATATATTTATTCCACATAATCATAAAGACCGTATCGCGTAACGCTATACAAAATACTATCTTATCCAAAGCAGATATCTAGATATAGAATGTTCAGGGTTATTTCGAGCGGACTTGCATAGCGAAATGCCGTTTATTGCTAATTATTCCTACTTAAAATAGTGTTCGCGTTCACATAAACAGCAGATATTTTCTATAATTGCTAATTAATAATAAAAGTAACCTTTCCAACAACAGCTGCGATCCAACATTATTTTTCAAACCATTATTAAAAATTAAAATAACACCGCGCGTTGTATAGCAAATAAAACGTGTTTGTTTTCGTTGCTGAAAAAAGCTGCTGTGCGCGCGCGCGCGCGCGGTCGCGCTCTGTTATCGTGTCATTAAACTAATTGGACGGGAATAGGATGACCAAATAACTCGCTCGTCATAACCGACGACTCGAGCGCCCGCTCGCGACTTTTGCAGTGCACGGGGTCGTTCGACTGGCCGTTTGTGTATGTGTGTATACTTTCTCTCTCTCTCCCTCTCTCTCTTCTGCGCAAAAGCGTCGACCCGGCAGCTTCGATTAGCATCGTGCGCGCTTGCTTGAGAGCAGCGTCGTTTTGGCAGTGCGCGCGTTTTTTGCTCTCCTTTTTCCGCCGTGCGGCCTTTTCGCTATTTCGTACGCATGAGCGTTGCTCGCGTCGGTGGAAGGGCAAGAAACTCGAGTAAACTCGCGCGGTTAACCTTTTAACGGGCTGGCCCCCAACGCGCTGCCGCTGCGTCCTTTGAACTCTATATACAACATACCCCCAGAAAAGTTTATTGTCCCGAAGCGCGCGGAAAGAGAGTGCGCGCACGCGTTATTGTCGCTCAATGAGTGCGTCTGCGAGAGAGTACCATTATCGGTGTGAAGAATTTGAATATTCGCCAATGGACGAGGATGTTATAGGCGAAATGCGGTAAAGAAAAAAAAAAACATACACAGCGCGGGAGACAATGCACTCGTTCGCTCGGGGACGTGTTTGAGATTCTCTCTTCTGTGTAAGTATACGTCGACGGCGCGAGCGAAGGAAAAAAAACACGCGCCCGCGCATGAGTGTGTGTACGAAGTCGCGAGCATTGACTCAGCGTTGAAAAATGTTTTCTAATGCCTCTTGATGGCACTTTCGCTGCTGTGCAACGTTTCCAAAAATAGGAGACGACGATAGTGTGATGCCCGCGCGCTTCTCAAGTTCAAGCGCTTCGTATATGTGTATTATATATAAGTGTCGTTCACGCGCGGCGCGTGGGCTTTTCGCGTGAAAAATATTGGTAAATTTATTGTTTTTGCAATTATATAAAACGTGCGTACGTGTAGCCTTATAAAAGTGCATGGAGCCAGTTCCGAGAAAAAAAATACGATAAGATACGTCAGCATTATTATTATCGCATTAGATAAATTTAATGAGAATGTCGTGCGTGTGTGTACGTGCTCGAGCGCGATGTAAAAATTGCATTAAATAATATTAAATTCTCTCTGCGGCTCTTTGAATTCGACGTCGTCTTTCTTCCTCTTTCTCTCTCTAGCAATTTACCAAGAGTTTCGAGTGTTTTCCAAACACAACGCCGAGGTATTTAGGAGTAGTTAACGGAACGTTTATCACGCCAGGGGGCTGCCAGGTTACGTAATCGCGAGCAATCTCTTAAAACCTCACGAAAATGAAAGTTCAGCACAACGCGCGAGAGACTGCGGCAGTGGTAAAAAATTCTCATCTGTATAGGAGTTTCGAGTTTCGAGAGAGGCGTAGTATAATTTACGAAAACATTTCACCTTGATACAGTCGGCCTGTAATTATAAAAACGATCGAGCTTTCATCACAAAGTAATACATTCACCGATTTTATGTGCATGCCCCGGTGAATAGAGCAGTTCTCTTCGTTTTTTGCTCTGCCACCGCTAAGAAAACTAATCTCTTATACAATCAAAGATAGATTTGTGTGAGTTTTAATTTCTAAATATTTGAAATGATAAATAAATTTTTGAAATTTCTTGTCGACGTGTTAACAAAAAGTTATTCGAGTTTTAAAAAGTTTTAATTTATTTATAAAGTATAAAGTCAAATAAGAACTGATTTTGGCTCACAATGAATCTAAAACTTTGACAATAGCCATTTTCAAGTCTTTTGTGTGAGTAAAAAGAATAAGAAAACTTGTGCTTGAAAGCCCAAAAGAAAAAAGTCCTAGTATGCCAAACACAATGGCATTCACACATTTTTTTTTATTATCAAGCGATAAAAGGTGTACAGTAGAAAGTGTTGAGAATTTGAAATTGAAGTTGGTTTAATGAAAAGAAAAATTCGACAATGAATTGCAAACTTTGATTGAAAAATGTAGTATCAAAAAAGTTGTCAAAATTCATTTAAATACATAAAGTTTGACTCATTGTATATTATGTCAATCTTACATGTATATAGCAATTAAATTCTTATCAAGTATTTAAAATGTAATTAGTCATTTGTTTTTACATAACATTTAGCAATAAAATGGTCTTCATTTTTACACTATTTTAAGCATTATTTGTATGTATTTTTAAACACTTTTAATTGGATATAATCTGATGTGAAAATGCAAGCGAGTACATTAAATGCAAGTATATAAGTGACTTTGAAATGCTATGACTTGAAATAATTATCAGTGATAATTAGAGCATCAAAGCATTTCTATCTTAACATGATCTTCATTGATATAGAGTTTCTATACGGATAAACGCGAAAAAAATGCTAATTTAATTTTGCACCATAAGTGCGCCATAAAACCAAATTATTCGCTATTAATTCTAAATGAAAACACAATTCGAAAGTAGCTATCGGTAACAATCCACACAATGAGTAATCTCTATAATGCAATGCGATATTAAACCAAATGTTTGTCTTTAATAACCGATCGTAACATATACACCACCATATCAAATGACAACAATACAAAGTATATACACAACTATACAATACACTCCGTCGTCATATCTTGCACGTAATAGACAAGCCCGCGTCGCGAGCAATACGCGCGGAGGGGACACAATACCACAGCGCTCGCCAGCTGAGCATTCGCGCGCACGAGTGCGTGCAAGGGGGTCAGAAATCAGCTGCAGTAGGAAAGTCGTCGTCGCCTAGACACGCGCGTGCGAGAGAGAAGGACAGACAGCGACGAAAGGCTTAACGGACGCAAGGGAGGCGGCTACATATGCGCATACTATATAACACACCGCGTGTGCGCGCGAAAGAAAGACGGAATATCGCGCCGCGCGAGAGTCTCGGCGCCTAATAGGTTCAAGGACGAAGGAGTCGTTCACACCGCTCTGCGCGCTCACAGCAGCAGCAGCAGCGGCGGCAACGACTCGACGGCGCATAAAGATGGCTATCCCCCGACAAAGCGTAAACCGCAACGTATGACGCGCGCGCTCTCTCTCTGGTTCTCTTTCTCGCTTGCTCCGCACTCTCTGTAGCCAGGCAGCGGTAGTAGAGCTCTTTTGCAAAGAGTAGAGAAGGCGAGCGATCTGACAAAGACGGACAGCAAGAGAAAGAGAAAGAGAGAGAGAGAGAAAGAGAGAGAGTCAAAGGATACACACAACGGCGACGATAGAACCATTCGCAGAAACGCGTTTGTGCGTTGGCCCACAACAGAATTTCGCTTGTGTTCGTGCCAGCAGCTCGCTCTCGTTCTCACTCTTTCCTTTCTAGGCTGAGGCGAGCCCTTTCGGGTTTGCCCAGAGACAAAAAATTCCGATTTTAAAATTTCAAGACTGGTCGGGCTGTGCTGGAAGGTATTTTTTTTTTATAATATTGAAATTAGATTTTGCGGAAAAAATTTATTCGTTCAAGATTGTTTCCGTTTGAATTGATAGTCGCAGATAGTCGTCAGAGAGTACGCGGAAAACGAAGCGACAAAAAAGGAAATCGCGTTTTACTCCAGTAATATTACGTGTATTTTTTTTCTCTCACTTTCTGCTGCGATGCCGAGAGGCCGCTAACGCTGGAAAATCGAACGTAGAAGGCAAAGGTAAAGAGTGCAAGAGAGCGAGAGCTGCAAGCAACAGACAACGTTGGCGTTGAACTTTTGAGGGGCTTCCTCTTTCTCCCTCTCTGCGCCGGATATCGCCACGGAATTATATTATCGACGCGCGCGAAGCTTACACCGAGTGCTACTACTAGTGATTTTTTCTCGCACCCCCAGCGACATCGTTACCTTTCTTTTTTACCATCCCCGTCGGTCACAACCTTACTGTTACTTTCAGAATTTGCATTAATCGTCTTTTGCCCTTTTAGAACCCGCACACACCTCGCGGCAGAAAGCGCGTCGCACTGTACTCTAGCGGTTATGTAACGGAACGCGCTCTCTCGGGGCTAAGAAAGCATCGAAGCCATCCCCGGATCTGCGGCTCCGCGACTGCGCGCGTGTACACGTGTAAGTACGTGCGTGCGAAAAAATAATCGCAGACTGCGCTCGCCGCGCGTTCTATCCTTCATTCTCTAATATAAATCACGTAACTTTTTGTAACCGTTAATCACATTATTTACTTTGCTTTTACAACGCTCGAAACGAGGCGCGCGCAGCCGACGCCGCAGAACAGCAGCGGCGGCAGCAACGAGGCACGCGTTAATTATTGCGAAAGCATAACTAGATACATACACGCGCACGCGCGCGGGGAACGAGTTGCGATAAAAATCAGGAGGATGTGTGCGCGCGCTCGCTAATGAAAGAATACGCGCGCACACGTACACACACATAGTTCGTCTCGACAAAAGGGAAAGAGAGGAGGCGAGAAATCTCGCGTGGCGCGCGCGAACACTGCTCTGCAAAGTTCATTTGCAGCCGCTAAAGAGCCCGCCGTAAAAACCGAAATCTCGCGTAGCCCAATAGCGTGGCTCGCAATAAAAACTCTTTCTCTCTCTCAAGAGAGCTGGAATTTCTCGCATTGTTCGTGCGGCCCGAATATACTACACATGTATATATAGAGAGAGAAAGAAGTGAGACGAAGTAGCCCGAGGGATACGTCTATACGAAGAAGATGGTCGAAGAGAATATATATCGAAAAGAAGAGGAGCGTGCGAGCTATACACACGCGCGCGAGGAACCATCGGGTTCGATAGCCGCTGAAAAGCCAATTGGACGAGAGGCCCAGAAGGTAAGAGAAGGGAGGAAGAAGAAGAAGAAGCAGCCGCGTTTCGCTCTTTTGTGGAAATAACAGGTGCACCTAGGCCACGAATACACTGCTGCTGCTATATTCGCGCAACGTGACGAAGGCACGCGAGAAAGAGACTCGCTTCGCTTTCGAAAAAATCCGGCGCTGACTCGCCCGCTCGCGCGGGCTTATGCTCGTTCGCTCTCTGCCAAGGGCAGGCTCGAAAACTTTCGAGTGGTCGCCGCTGTTCGCGGTTACGGGCGCGCGCGCTCCGGAGAGAAACTTTTGCGAGCGAGACTAGGCGAATCGCGATGAGAGAGGAAGGGGCAGAAAAATGGAATCGCGCTCGTGGCCCACTTTAAGCATATATTTTTCGATTGAGCTGACGGAACGGAGTCGAGAGCTTTTTTGTAGTCAGTTTACTGTGCGACTATCGTGCATATTCGTTTGTTTATTGGGATGTATACTTCACGGCTCGTTCATTTATGAATCTCTATAGCATAATGATATGCTCAGATCTATACCACGGATTCGTGTTCCAAAATGCCGTGCTCCCTTTTGTCACACCGAGGTTTAACGTTTGACAGGTGACGCACATACTCACGCGAGACCCCCGGCACGATTAACTTTTAAAATATCCAAATGTCATCTTCTCAACTCTTCCCTTCGTACCACGCATCATCTTCTCTTTGTTAGACAATCGTACAATCGTTCACGCTTTTACATAAAGACTTTAATCGAAAATAAAAACCCATGTCCCCTCTTTCTCTCACGCGCAAGGGAGATGACATAACGCGTATCCGTCAGCGACTCAAGAGAGAGAGAGAGAGAGAGAGAGAAAACGCGCATCTCGTGAAAAGTCCCATGGCGTTGTACGCGTGCGATCCAGGGTTAAGCCAGCAGCAGTCGCAAGCAGGCAGCAGCACGACGTCGTCGACTATGCTGCTAGCAGCAGTCGCGCTCGGTGTGTATCCGGGCCAAGGCTTTTCCCCCTTCCGCTCGCTCGTCATCGCGCGTGCCTTTTCCCCACTGAATATCTCTCGCGCCACCTCCGCTCTTCCTTTCTCTCTCTCTCTTGTTCTCGTATAATACAAACGTGATGCGATGCGAATTTTGGGCTCCCTGGTGAAATATCGGCCAGCGGAAGAGAAAGAGAAAGGCCCGCGAGAGCGTAGGTGGGAGAGAAGGGGCTGAGGAAGAGTGTGTTGTGTATGTAGGAATTTAAAAGGTACGAGAGAGCTTGCAGGAAATCAGCTGACTCGTACCAGAAACGAGGGGGCGAAGAAGGGTGGGAGGTTAAATGTATATATCATCATGTGCGTGCGCGTACGTGACTCACCCTGCATTTTCGGCGGCAGCAATGGACATGTGCCTCCTCTCATCGAGGTTAGGCGTGGCGACGGCGAACCTGCTGCGATGATGATCCGTCGTTATCAGTGCGTCCGTCGCGACCGGGCAATCTTCCACGTTGACGGCACTACTACTGCTACCACCCCCACCACCACCACCACCACCACCTCCGCCTCCACCTCGGCTCTCGCCTTCGCCCTCCACCCTCCACACCACGGCGGAAGACGGGTCGCGCGAAAAGTCGGAGGTAGGAACACTTCTTCTGGGTTCACTCTCGTTCTTCACCACTTTTTTTACTTTGTAAAAAAAAAAAAAAAAAAAAACCCTCTATCCTTCCTTATTACCCCCAAGTTAACAGAACCGATGATACAAACAGCACTATCATAAGCACTAATTACGTCGATCGATGAACGTCACTACTGTCGTCGGACGAATATACGATAAATATATTCACCTCACGCGATACGGCGCACAAACCGCCCGCGGCACTACTTGGTCTCTCCACCTTCGTCTTCTCCTCCTCGAATTTCGCACTTTGGAAATCCGTGGTAGTCGTCGTCGCTCCTAGGGCGAGAGAGCGCGCACGCACACGTACGCACACCCACACAGGCCGCAGGCCTTTGTCTTGGCGAGAACAGGATAGAGAAAAAAAGGATCTACCTCGCAGAGTTTCTATTACTACACGTGAGGGTCCAACTGTAAGGGTTGCTTCTGCTGCTGTATACGTTCTATACACAAGAAACACGGACACACACGCACTTGCATAGAGGCCGTATTATATCCTATGTGCGTCTAGCGCGCATACCACGCGGCCCGTGGCTTTTGTCTTCTCCTCCGTCTTGGAAGAGGGTGAGTGTGTCTGCTGCTGCTGCTCGGGGCCTCGTCGTCGGTGGGTCCGGGTCGAAGCTCCATCTACTACTACTACTACTACTACTTCTCCGTGGCTTTCGTCACTCCAGCAGCATGGATCTCTGCGTGGGCCTTGTAGTGCAGCTGCATTCGCCTTTTCCTCGAAATCTTTAAATTACGGGAGCAGTTTGCACAGCAGTTATATAGGCTCGATCAATTCTCGAGCCTCGTTGATCACCACGTGGTCCAACCACGAGTCACGTTGCAGTACTGCGTGTGCACTCGATGCTACCTCGTGCCACTGCTGCTGCTACTGCGCCGACGACACACCTGCGGACAAATAGAAACATGCGTTAGATTCGATTGTTTGTGCACTTATACGCTCTTGCGCCTTATTCTTTATATTTATTTTTCGTTCTCTATATACTGTTAGAGCTAGGTGGCTGTACGCGGAACGCCCGCGCGTGAGAGAGGAAAAAACAACACACGCGGGGGGGGAACATCGCTGTGAGAAAGAGAAGGAGTCGAAGCCCGTTAAAAATAAAATGCGAGAGGGAGAGATACGCGCATCGGGCGATATTTTCGTTTCGCAACCTTGACGCTCGGCGAAGCACCTCCGTCGTTGCTGCTACTTATACTCCGTGGGTGGGTGATCACGCGTGCGTGCGTGCGTTTGATCATAATCGAAACGATCCTTGCCTCTCTCTCTTCTTGCTTTACGGTTATATATTTCTCCGGGGGATATATCTGCACATCGCGCGCGCGGGCCAGTAAATCTCGCGCCGGCTTAGAAAAGTTCTCGGGGTCGGTGCGGTGTGTGTTGGTGCGCGCGCGGCCCGGCCGAAAGCTGCCCGCGTATACGTGCCGTGCAACTTCGATTTCGCGTCGGATTAATGTGCTATCGACACGAGAGCGAGTGGGGGAGGGCACGCGTATGAGGAGAAAAACAGAGAATAGCTTCGTTACAACGAGCGCGTGTATGTGCTCGTGAATTAAGTAATTAAGTTTTACGCGCGTGTCGGTTATCGATTGGCCGCCTATATACGCGGACGCGCGCACGCATGTATACGTAGCGGGATGAGGGAGCTTGCGAAGGGCTTTAATCCATCACGTTTTATGCACTGCCTCGCACGCGTAGGCTAAGGTATTGGTTATGTGGCTCTCGCGTTTCATTGCGAGCGCGCATATATAAAGTCCGAGATTATTACGCCCCGCGTACATGCGTATACGGCCCCGCGCGCGCGCGCTTCTGTTTACCAAAGCCGTGAGCGCGAAAAAATAAACATCCGAAGCAGGTGTTAAAACGTATTACGATGTGCGAGGTATGCATGCGTATTAAAAAAGCGAGGAGAGCATAATACGCGCGGGGACTCCGAGGAGAGAGCAAAATTGATTCAAAGCAAAATCAACGAAGCCGTCTCATCGTGTCGGGGCGCAAGTTGCCATGCTGGTAGCATCCCATTACAAGTCAATCCGCAGGTCTCTCCCTCGTCTGCTGAATGGGACACGTCGTGTGCGCGCCGCATGCCCGCGCGATACAATGTGTGTGCTGTGTACCGCACTGTGCCGTCGAAAAAGCAAAGAAAACAAGCACACCACACACGCAGAGATAAGGAAGAAAGGCGGCGACGAAAGTGAAGTCACATGCACGCGCTCACGCTTGGATTTTGCATTGCGAAAACACGGGGCGCTACTGGAAGGAGAAGAAGGCGCTTCGTCGTCGCGAACTCGCCGTCTAAGATTTCTAGGAAACGGCTCGCGAACCCGCGCAAGAGAGGAGAGGCGGGCCGAGTTAACGGTTGGCAAAGAAAGAAACAAAACAAACCGTCGCCAGCGCGGAGCAGCGACTTTCGGCGTATAAGAATGTGCGTGCGTGCGTGTGCGCGTCGCGGAAAAGGAGAGACGGAGACAGAGAGAAAATGCCAGGGAGAGAGAGACCTATATCCTATATACTCTCTGCACTCCAGCTCCCGGTCGCGAACGCGAGCGGCGCTGCCGAAATTCTGCGCCTTCAAGCGCGATGCGTGTGTATACCCACATACGCATGCATACCACGATACACGTACGTACGCGCGAGTTCAACGAGCGCTCGGTGCTGCGTTAGCGAAAAGCGCAAAAAATGCGCGATAACGTTGCGGAGAGGAAGAAGAAGACGACGAAGAAGAAGCGGAGCGTTGATGTTCTCCCGGCCCGCTCCGAAATCCCTAATTACGAGCAGCAGCGATGGTAGCAGCAGGCGTTGTATGTGTGTCTGCGCCGAGAAAGAACGAGCGAGCGAGACCTTGATCGCGGAGCGCTGCGCGCACACGTACATAGTGCTCATACACGCACACGAGAAAAAAAATTGCACAATGTTTGTCTTCTGGCCGATCGTCTTCCACCTCTGTAACCTTTTATCACTGTGACCGAGACCACGAACACTCTCGCCGACCCGTTCTTGTATATAGTTCCGCACCTTCTTCCACGGCACACATAAACATACACCAACACACGGACACGCGTGTAACACACGAGGAGACAGCTCTGCTCTGTTCTCCTCGCGTGTTCGGGGAGAACGTGAACTCGCGATTACGTCGGCGGCGCCTATAACCTCTCCCTATATATATCACTCTCTCCCTCTCTTACTTTCAGAGCAGCAGTTGATGTATACTTATATACATTCACACAGAGCCGATGAAGGGTTGCTGCACGGTCGTGGAAAAATCAGCGAGGGTTTATAAGTAAGCGGAAAAACTCATAGCAGCAGCACACGCTTGTGCTTCCGCGACAGCGCAAAAGACTGATCTCTTTTTCTATGCGTGAACCCGTCTCTCTCTCTCTCTCTCTCTCTCTGCCCAGTGCCCCGTTCTCTCCCCGTTTTTTTTCTCGGGGTTAGGTTAGGCGGTTCCACGAGAAAGTGAGGTTAGGTTCTCTCTCTCTTTCTCTCTTGCGAGGCACCGTGCTTTTCGCGCACACACACACTATCTTTCTCTCGCTTGTTCGCGCGGCTCTTTGAGATCCGCGCGTATAATACCTCGCTTTCCAGTATTTCACCCGGTGGTATACGCGAGGAATTGGCGGGCACGCGCGCGACCATCAACAGCTCGAGGAGCGTCTTCCTGCCCACGCTGGAACTACTGCTGATGTCCTTCGATCGCGGCAGCACCTCCCTATTCGTGTATAAACATGCGCACGCGGGGGGCAGTCAGCAGGGGCACGAGTGGGAGATGGGAGGGGGAAGGGGGAGGGCCCTACGACGAAAACACACTTCTGCTGCTGCTGTTGCTGATTTTCTCGTTCATTTCGCGACCTCGGGGGGGCCTTTACGTGGCCCAGCTCGCGTCTCCCTCTCTCACCCGAGCTTTATAAGTATGTGTGTGTGCCGTGCACTTGATTAAGAGACGCGTGACGTCACGCACGCGGACCATCGTCGCCGCCGCACGGTTCTGCTTTTGTATACTTATACGTACACGTATGTGCGCAAGTATCTACGCAAAGACGCCGTCGGCGACCAGGGCGCGCGCGGCATGCGTGCTCAGGTATGGAGATAGGAGAACATCACAACGGGGGCCCCCGCGAGCAAGGGCAGCAGCAACGGGAACGGATACACGAGCGCGCGCGCTCCCGAACGCAGCACACTGACACAGAGAAAGAACGAGCGAGAGAGAGGGAACACATACACACACTGGCTATGTACTATAGTGTTGTTGCCTGCCAAGTGCCACTGGTACTGATATGTTCTTTCGTCCCTGTGTTCGAATTTCGGGTCACGACGTGTTCATGCCTGCGCACCTAGGTACGCGACACTGCTCCGCGAAAAATGTCACACCGTGCTGCGTGCGGGTGCTCGACTCCTCGACGGCCGGTGTACTTATATATAACTACATCGCGCACTCTCCTCGTCACCGCAGTGGGATACGCACACGTATATACACGCACACCTACGCAACACACGCGATAGGGCGCGCGAGAGCGCTGCTGGTGCTAGCCCGCGGCCTGTCCCGGGGTCGGTTGCTCGGTCGGTCTCTCCTAGTCTCTCGCCACTGCTATTTACCTAACGCACGTCTTCTTTGGCTTCTCCAGTAGCGGCTCTCACCCACTCTCTCTCTTCCCCGAGGACAACGATGGCGTGCGCACACCTCTGCCCTATCGTATCCTCGGCGCACGAACGTCGTACACATACACACACACGCGCGGGTGGAACGACGTATTTTCTTCACCTCGTTGTCGTCGTCGTCGTCGTCCTGGTCGTCGTCGTTGTCGCTGCTGCTGCTGTTCGCCTGCGCTGCGCTCGTACACAACTGGTGCGACGACCGTCGTCGAGTCGACGCGGCCTGCCAACCGCACAGCAAAATCTCGCACAGTCTTAGTCCCTCTCTTTCTCTATCTCACGTGTATATATATGTGGATGTGCGCGAATTGGCCGCGTATATAGAGGTGTATTATATACGTGAGAGAGCGCGGCGGCGGAGAATTGCGCAAACGGGCCCTGAAGGTGGCAGCACCGGCCCGCCCTGTGCCGTGTGTGCTCGCCTGGCTTTTTCGAGGTTGCGCGCGGAAACTGCGCCGTTCTCGTTTCGCCGTGCACACAGACGTCAGACGCCGAGAACGGCCGAGCCGAGCCGGACGCGACCGAGTGGCTCCGATGTCGCACGACCGATTCAATATCAAGAGCACGACCCGCGCGTGCGAGAAAGAGAGGGCTAGAGCCACGAGCGAACGAGCGAGGGAGCGCACGGTCCTTTCACTAATGTATAACGCATACACACACACATGCAGCGAGAGCGGACTTAGCGGAGCAGGCGAACGAGCGAGCGAGCGGTGGAAGGTAAATGTCCCAGTTACGCGCGCGCCCCGTGCGTCTTGCCGTTATCGACGTTTTTCACTTGCGCGCAAGCGGCTTGCGCTATTGAGCTTCCCTGCGCGCGCCCGCGCGAGAGGAGAGAGAAAAAGAGAGGTAGAGAGGAAACGTCGATGACATTGTTGCGCCGTATATATTGTCCTGCTCTCTTTTCTTTTACTGTCTATCTATCTCACTCTTTCTCACTTCTTACACACTGATTTTCTTCCAACACGCAGCCGATAAGAAAAAAAAATGGATCCTCGAGAGCTCTGATATACACACACACACACACACACACACACACACACACACACACACACACACACACACACACACACACACACACACACACACACACACACACACACACACACACACACACACACACACACACACACACACACACACACACACACACACACACACACACACACACACACATATATGCTTTTTGGCGATATACGCGCTGACGCACTTCGGCACTTTGCGCGTGAGCTGTGCGCGCGCACCCGTACATCAGAATAATCGAGCGCGATCGATTGATTTCCCGAGCTTTCTCATGTATGGCAATAAGCGCTCGGTATGATGGTTGTGTAATGTAAGTGCGCTCTTTCGTCGAGATTGTCGCGCGCACGAAATGAGGAAACTCGGAGTACTATGTCCTTTTGTTGCTCCCCACAGGTGTATTGTACTGTTGCATCACTACGCGCGCTTTTGCTCAGCGGATATGCAAATGAATTTTCTTTTCAGTATACGAGAACATAAAGAAAATGACACCTATTTACATTTCTTAGGGATATTCCTGAGATAATTTTTTTTTTCAAGCTCCTTTCAATAGTTACTTAATATGCATATATTTTGATTTTTCATGCACAAGATTGTGAAAAAGAAATTCTGCATTTATAACTTGAAACTAAAATTAAAATGTATTTGTTCTAAATTAAAAAAAAAAATATTTTACATCAACATATAAAATAAATTATGAATTTTTATTATTTTAATTCACACTGTTTTCTGTGTTTTTTATAAAAATAGCTCTTGTTTTCCCCTTTTCACAGCCATTTGCTTTGGAGTGCATCCAGATTTGTCCATCAAATCCAGTTTAGTTTTAGGGATCAAAAGTTTAGAAACTGGGTCACAGTCTGACATAATTGCTCTGTGAAGAGCAGTAAGACCATCTGCATCCTGTATATTTACATCTGCATTAGCATTTAACAGTAATTCAACTATGTGAGCATGTCTCTGTGTTGCTGCCCTGTGAAGAGGTGTTGCTCTTCCGGATCGAGTGATAGCATTGACATTAGCTCCCCGATTTAATAGTTCTCTGCAAATTTTATCATGACCATTACGAGCAGAGTAGTGCAAAGCTGTGTATCCTGCAGTATCTTCTGCATTGGGAGAAGTACCTTTACTTATTAGAGATTTTACTCTGTCCAAATCATTAGATTGTGCTATAAACATAAAGAAATTCACTTATGAACTAACTTTCTACTACTGCTGACCTAATTTATCATTTAATTGAAAATCATAGTTTTGCTATTGAAATCAATAGATTCATAAAAATCTAAGAATTTAAAGTGAGATATAATTAATAAAAGTATTAAAATGAATAGAAAATAACTTAAAATATCTTTAGTACTTTCTTTAATATTTAGTAATTAGAATTTTGTAACAAATTTATTTAAATTTTATTTATTGTACTTGTTTCGATATACACACCTGCATGCCATATACCACGTTCAAAATCTAATTCAGATAAAGTCTGCCTAACAGAACTTCCTGATGTACAATCGCAGCATGAGCCATCATCATGTGAATGCTTTGTTGATTCCATATTTGATTATCTGAAACCTAATATGCATGCATACCTGTAATATCTTCTAGTAATCACTATATTTTATATGAAAGGGTGAAATAAAAAGAAATCTGAACATTTAGACAATTTTTATATTGTTACAATAATTTTTAACATAAATACGTAACATTACACAAGCACAAATTGAAGGTATGTGTATTTTTATTTTTATCCAGTCATATACTAAACAGTAGAAATTTCATAAAATATGACATATACTTCATTAACGATAAATTTAACACACATTTGATAGACAATAAAATATCAAAATTGATTTAAGGCATCAAGTGTAAAATTCATAAATTATAATTACTAATAAACATACTATATCCTTTTTTCAATAAACAATTTAAGTAACTATTGTAGGCCGCAGTATTTGTAGATTTCACATACATAAAATGAAGTACAATTTAAAAAAAATACTATTGCTACTATAATCTCATTAAAATATAAGTTGCAAGCAAATAATTTCATGATTAATCCAATATTACTATCAGCAACTCTTATTGCACAATTCTCATATAAGTTTATGACTTCTCGTTCTGTTTTCATCAGATTTATAATCTTTTGCATATATATATTATTGTATTGTATATTGAAATAATAACTGTTGATAATCATCTTTGATTTCAGTTTCTATTTTGTTGTTTCCTTAAAATTAGCTGCTCTATAATGTTTTTATTCTCAAGCACATCTATACTAAATCGTGCATGTAACTATCCTTCTACATTAAAGTGTTGGAAATTTAAAGAAAACTTCAATAAAAAGGATAAAATTATCAAAAATACTCGATACATCCTTCACATAAAAGTAAATACGAAATGTACTTAGTACTGCATTTAATATCGCACGTTTTCTTCACTGTAAAAACTCTCCAGTCCATTTTTTTTTTTTTTTTTTTTTTGTAAAATTAAAACTGTTCATAATAAATTGGTCCTCAAAACTTTACCACTTTAAAAATGCTATGTTTATGAGTGCATATATAAAACAATAAAATACACTTTAAAATAACGCAATGTTTTGAATGTTCAGAATAAACTTTAAAAGAATAACTTGAACTCGGATTTTTTCTAATAAGTACTCATGCTCTTCTAAAATCCCGGCGACGATAAAATTATAATTCCGTTACATTTTGTTTTACGCGTTACATTAAAAGTGTGACAACATTGTACAATAGATTCACTGCGTGAGACGTTTAATTTGGTATTATGTCAGATCTTTTAGACTTCTCTTTGAAGTGTCCATAATATCTCCGCTTCGCCTGTGCTACAAACGACTCTATAGCCCAATTCGGACAAAGCGTTTATAACGGTAATTGGTGCACCTGAAACGAAAACGATTACATTATCAACACAGTAATTTTTAGATTAATGGTTAATTATAATAATGTCATTCAATGATAACGAAAAACTTTATAATAAAGAATAAACAAATGAAATACTCAAAAAATGCCAAATTAGTAAAAAACTGTATCATATGTTAAAAATTCTATAATTAAAATTCTTCAAACTAAAAAACAAGTATATCAAAAGCAAAGAATTAACGTTACTACATCTAAAATAATCACGTGTAAATAAATCGTTTTTAATCCCAACACATATGAACTATTTATATATCAAATTAAATTACACCGGTCATGCTACTACTAAATCATTGAAATACAATTTAAACGTTTTAATGCTAAACTTTCCATAAATTATTTAAAAAACAAAAAAAAAAGATTACGTGAAAATAGTATACATTATGCAACTAGTATGTAAAATGCGTTTTTCCATATGAATAATGATCATCGCTCACGTGTACCCGGCAAAGCCGGATTCGAGTGTCGTACGAACACACGATTGCAGAAAAACATACGCATGAGTAGCATTTTAATATTTTTTGTAAGTATCTGTGTCAAACATCTTTTACGTACTGATAAACCTTTTTCGATATACTGTAACGAAAAAAGGCTGTTTCGATATTAATAAAAATGCGTAAAATCGAATTTTCCACATATAAAGTACTACAAAAAATATTTTTTAGCGAAATATAGTACATTGTGCAACAAGGGGGAAAGTTGGCTTTTTCTATCAGCATCCCCGACTTTCACTCCTGCTCAAACATCATCCGAGTCTGAAAAAGCCCCCTGTTATACATCGTATTATTTTTTAATTAGTGCAGGAATAGTTTTTATGCCAGAAAAGTGGATGGAGATTTGGGATTTTTGAGTCGTTTAACATACTTATAAAAATAAACAATAAATTATGTTTTTTGCATACCATGCGTAAAGTATTGTGTTTACTTTACGCAAACATAATACTTATGGCAAACATATGCTCTGGGGTGGCCGCCCTCTTTATCCCCGTGTTGCGTATACGATTTTTTTGCCTAGCGAGACTGAAAATACAACCTTCGCGATCGGGCGCCGGGAGCAAAACTGATATTTTCGGCTCGCTAGGCAAAAAATATATATTATTATCATTTAAAAAAAGACCTTGGATATATAAATAATAATAAAATTGCCTAGTAAAATAATAAATAGATTAAATGTTTATAATAACCTTTTATTGCAACGCCATTTACGACCTCCGTCCCCGTATTGGGAAATCTCTTTGATAATGCCAGGATTTCATCTCGTGATAATCCAAAAGCGACACAATCCTGCGAGAAAGGCGAACCTTTCACGGCAATATAGTAGTAATTCTCACTACCGATAATTTGTGCTAGTTTGTCAGACATTTTTGCTTCCGTCTCAGACATTTTAGTCTCAAATAGTAACCTCAGACCTCGTTGTCTTTAAGTTCTAAAATACAAATATTTTCATGTAATTCAGGAATGTTACCAGTTTATAACAAAATTTTTTTAATCACTTCTTCTACACTCTAACATTCAAAATCATTTCTTTGGGGAATGAAGTAAAAATCCAACATATGCATCTTTTTTATTTACAACTTTATTGAAATGGTTATAAATATATCAGTGGAAATATTAGATAAATTTTAATGCTTTAATAATTTCAACATTTCTTAAATTACTTAAGTAATATTTTATAAATAACACTTTTTTAATACTTTTTCAAGTATATAGTATACAGTAATATTAAGTATCTTGTTTTTTAAGCTGGAATTCCTTTAATAAAATCAAAGTATTTTTTTTCAATTTGTGCAAAAAAAAAAGGTCCTTTTCCTGCCTAAAAAGGCAAATGGAAAATCAAGCATTTCGACCATCTAGTGAGCTGCGGGAGGAAACGTAATTTTCCTCCTATTACTCTAATCTTTTTGCTTATACTTACACATAACATAAAAATTGATTTGTAAAAGATGATGATTCGATATGCCCAATCCCCATCCACCTTTCATGCAAAAAAGGTCCTATTCCTGCACTCATTAAAAAAGTACTATATTTCAATCAGAGAATGGAATGTGGTTTCAGACTACTTATAAGAAATTATTTGGTTTTTCATGAACTAAATGCTTATAGTGCTTGATTCTAAAAATAATTTTATTAAATATATAAAATTGTTCAATTGTTTTAATACTAACCAAACAATGTATAAATAAATTGAATTATTTACATGTGAGCAAATTTAAATTTATTTTTTATATTATAATGCATTTGATTGTTCAGCAATAGATTTATTACATATTTGCTCTATCAATTGACGCTGCTGTTCTTCTTTTAATTGCATCATACGACACTCATGTGCCCATCGTACTTCACCCTGAGTTTTCTCTTTCTGATACTCCCACTGAAATTTTTCAAATTCTAAAGTCTTACGCTGCAGGTCTAATTCTGCTGTCCGCCTTAATGCACGTCGTTCCATATATTGTTCCTGTAACATTTTATTTTGTAACATGGAGTTTACTGATGTACGGCCAGAAAGTAATGGTAATTGAGAAAATCTTTTTGAATGAGATCTTCTGGTTACGGGGGCTGATCCTACTATATCTTGCATTTCATCTGAAAAAATCATGGAAAATATTTAATATTCTTTTTAATGATATTTAAACCTATTTTGTTATACAAAAACTACTTCACATCATTCAATATAATTTTATAATTACGTGTAGCAAAGTCTTCAGTTTCTTCTCTATTTCCTTCAATATTCTCTTCCCATTCTCTATTTGATGTCACTTCTTCTGGTTGTACAGCCTCCTCTTGTGTATTACCATTCCAATTTTTTGAGTCTACCACATCACTATCATTTGTTGCATTATTATCCAAAATTTGATTGTTAATTTCCCAATCTCTTAGAGTCGTCAAGTTGTCACTACTAAGATTATTTTGACTAGTTTGTGATTGTTGATTGGACCAATCTTCAGCCAGTTTCATAGTCAATATTGACCTCGCTCTTTTTTTTCTTACAGCATTCATAAACTCTTGTTTCACATCATCTGGACATTTGATACAACGTTCTATATGCTTTTCCATTCGAGTTGCATTTTGAATGTATGATTGGTCACAGAATTTACAAAATGCTGTAATTTGTGAACCATGAACTTTTTTTGTGAAAAAGTTCCATACAATTCCACGTTTTTTGACCATTGTGATGAAGTTGAAAAACACTCAGTCTTGAAGTTCCAAGTTCGCGAGAATCGAACTTACATAAAGCAAATAAACTACTGAAGTCGCGCTTTATACAAAAGGTCGGTTTTTACGATAACAATTTTGTTTAGGTCCAACTGTTCATAACCTAATATTCTTTAAATTTTTGTAAACGACAGTAAAAGTGCAAAAAAATTCACGATTTACAAACCGATGGGAAACTATAACACGTTTATACCCTTTTGATTTTCACGAATCCGATATTTATTAAGTAGAATTTGATATAAATCGTGTAGGATTCGGGTACTAAATTCAACTTCACATTAATACTCCCGTCATAAGTACACCGACGATTCAAGCAGGTATCGCATTGGCATATGGTGCACCTATACGTTTTCTCTCTCTCTCTCTCACACACACACACACACACACACACACACACACACACACACACACACACACACACACACACACACACACACACACACACACACACACAGATACATTCCGTTACTAACCTATGAGACTGAACGCTAATGTCAACGTTCTTTCGATAAAATAGGAAACTGCCGGTACCGGCATATAGTTTCGTGGAAGGACGTAATACACGCATCAATAATTAATGAAAATTTCTGATAATTCTTTATTACAATTGTAATTCACTCACAATAAGAGAAATAAAATATTATATAAACTTGCCTGCTTTAATTACAGCTTCAGGCTCTGGCTCCGAGAAGTCCTTTCTCATAGTCCACATGTACTCATTGTAATCTTGTTTGACACTTGTACTAGAAGATGCAACAACTTTGTAGCCCAGCACCTCAAGAGCTGTTAATATTACACAAGGATGCTGGAGATAAACAATTGTTGAGTCGTCGCAATACCCTCCAGAAGCAAATCGACTTAGCTGTTCTATGTCAGCAGCTACAATAAAATTTGTTTTATCATTCATTTCAATTTTAAAAGTTTTTCAAAAAGTAAACTAAAATTGTAATAAAGATTGTATTATCACAAACTCAAAATGCACAAACATAGAATGAACTTAAGACAGAAATTACATAAAAGTAAATAACATAATGCAATTAAAAGCAGCAGTAAGATCGTAGAATATACCTTTCAGGCCAGACACAAGTACTCTCCAAGGATACCTGTGACCATAAGATGCAAGGTTACCACGTACCAAAATGTATGGCATCTGTGATATTGTACTATAACAATCTGTAATAGATGCAGGCGTTTAATGGGTATGCAAGCCTCTTCATTATAAAAGATGATCGTGCGATTAAGTGAAAATTTATTAATGACTAATAGACAAGAATGAACATTAATAACAATCACAAGGATCAGATTAGAAATTCAACAAATTTTTAAGTTTCATGTACAAGAAATATTAAGACGTGAATTTAAATGTGACAGCTCACAAAATGAACAATGATGATACAAAGAGGAGTTCTTTCAACACACTGTTGGTTAGAACGTTAGTTCAAATGAACGATAATTAGCCCGTGATCTTGGACGTGCAGCAGGTTAACAAAGGTGCAAACAAACGTTTAAGAACATTAATAAAATTACCGTTCTCAAAAATTCAGCCGCTATGCTCGTTTCGCCTTAACATCATCGTCTGCTCCGTTCCAATGCAAACAGACAGCTCCTTTGCCCCTTTTTCAGATTACAGTAACTGACGATAAGACTGGAGAGATACGCTGTTGGAAACACGGGAAAACCGGACGATATAGTATAGGTACCTACGCGTGTCGCGTTATATTCATCATGTCAGTATAGCATCGAAGGGAAAAAGCCCACACGAAGAGGTTGTCCTTGCGTCTGACGGTGTGCACGATGGTCTATAATGTGTGTACACAGTACACGCGAGCTCTATGCCCCCCTCCCCTCCCCCCCAAAAAAACTGTCCTCCTCCTGTTCCTGCTATTATATAGCTACGTGGCACGGATCACGTAGATTTCTAAAGACGGCGAGCCGCTGCCGTGAAATTTTGTTATTGGTGATTTCGAGTAAGCGCCGAATGACGGCGTAATATAGGTACACACACACAGAACTTATATAAATGTAACTACGTGTAACGTGACGGCCTATCAAATTCAGTGCAGTTTTCGCTTTTGTCCACAAAATTCGCCATATAGGTTTCAAGAATATACTTAACCTCAGCGCTGATAAAAAAATATATATGTATATCGGTTATTTTGTTGAAAATTTACGGATGCTCCGTTATATTCGGGAGCAGTTGCGATCGTCATCTCTTTGTTGAGCGTTCCTTTACTGCGGGATAAAATGATCAAATTTTTGGTAAGTACTCGCAATGTAAGTATTATACGCAATTGAGTGATTCGAATGCTATTTTTAACTGTAACTCATTAATGTTTTAGTTTACCTTTGGTCTCGGTATTTACACTGGAATATACTTAAGTCAAAATTATGAGGTAAAGATTATATTCAAATATTACTAATAAGCAAGTGATTTAGAAACTACACAAACTGCTTTTTTACTTTTTCAGATACCCCGTGTGGATGAACCTGGCAAAATAATAGATCGCATAAAAGAATTTGCTGAGGATCACAAGAAAAAATAAAGATGCCATAACAATAGCACTTTTAAATTGTGAAATGTAATTTTATTGTACATATATGTATGAGTGACCTATATATATTTTATGACATTTTAATTTGTTATTTGATGCCTTGTGATAATTTATCTTATATAGTTTATTGTATAGGTAAAAAAATTAAGCAATAATGAAGATTTAAGAATAATTTATTTTAGATTTTATCACAAATTCCTTATATATATATGATTATTACGTGTATACAAAACCACCTCCTGAATGTTCAACCCTTGTCTGAGGTTCCACAAATGCAAGCCAATCGGAGGCATGTGTCGGTAAAAGTCCCATTGATTGACATTTATAAAGTGCTAGTAGTATATTAACAATTTGACCCAAGAAAAACACAAACTTTTGTCCAAATGCATGGGTACCTTCAATTACTTTAAATGCTGCAATGAATAATAATTAATAAATAATTATTCATTAGAAAAGTAATTTACATTCGACTTTTTATAATTAATATCTTTAAAAAATGTAATTTTTTATCTCTATAATGCAATGTAATTTAAGTCAATGTAATAGAGCTTTTTGATAACTTACTTTGCTGAAGTGTAAATAGAGCTTTTACTGGTCTAATAATTAACATGCCAACCATCATAATTGGAAATATGGATATTGAATTACCAGCCATATACATAATAAAAAGGTTCATTGGCACTTGTTTTAAAGGGCCCAGTGCTAAATCCCATGACTTCTTAATTATTAAGTGATTCGAGTTAGAATCTCTGGAATGATCTGTGCTGTGAACAAGTGCAACTCCATGTGTATAACCTGGTGGTGATGCTAGTTCTGAACTCTTTTCTTGTTTATTTCTAAAACAATGAAATTAAGAACATAATTAATGCAAATTGTGTCAATAAAGAAAATGCTTGAACTATGCATAAGAGTAAATTGAGGTTATAAGACGATTAGTTTAACACTAAAAATTATGAATATCGCTATACATACTTGTGGGAGAAGTCTAGAGCCCACTTCATTCTTTTCGAATTTAATTTCGGAGCTGACATATTGTTAGGTTTATTTATCCGCACTACGTAAATAGTAACTCAAACAAATAAATGTCACAGTATCAGCTGACGATCGTAACTCGTAAGCAGTGTAGGCCATCAGCGGATCAGCCAAAACGGGGTTTGGCTTGGTCACGGATGCGCCATACTCTCGCGCATTAAAATGACGTCACGTGATAAAGGGCCAATAAGAAACAGGCAGATGTCTGATTAAACTCTACCTACGGATTCAATGTCGAATAAAAGATGCATTAACACGAAACTAGGTAGAAACTACTGAACTAGTATCAGAAATAACATGTAAATACAATTTACGACCAGAGTATGATGAACAGAAAATATTTAGGGAGTATTTTATTAAAAAATATTTCTTTAAATTCTTAAATTTTTAAATTTATAATCCGTTTTACTTCTTTTTAAACATAACTTACATATTTTAAATATATATAAAAAAATATTAAAGAATTTTTTTGAGTAACATTATGTAAAATTTTTTAATAAATGTTTTTATAATGGTTTTTACACGTTAAATTTATAAATAACTAAAGAATTTTCAAATATCAGTAAGTAGAATTAAATAATTTTTATTGACAAATCGTGTATTAAGATTTATTATGTGAGCTTCAAAAATTACTCAATCGCTTTTAGTATACAACAATTGCAGACATAAGTAAACAGTAAAATTTCTTATAGAAACAAAGTCTTGATGGTTGAATTCACTCATTCATTTTATGGGAATCCATCATCATCCTCTTCAGCCATTTCTTTTGCTAATTCTAAATCTTGCTGCTCCCTCTCCCTTCGTTCCTCAGCTGATTCAAGATCTTTACCATAAGATTTTGGGGGGTAACGCATAGCTTTGACACTCTGGTTATGCAGATCTAAGCAGAATGTTATTCTTTGATGGAACGCCAGTAATGGTTCTCTAGTGCAATAAATATCTGTTGTTTCTTTGCTCCTCATGTAACCATTTTCTGGATCAAGTGTAGCTTCAATAACACCATCACGTATAGCCTTAGCAACAATAAATTCGGCATCTACACCTGAATCCAACCCTAACTTGCGAGCAATATCTGCAGGGGAAATCCGTGAATAAGAAAGACCAATAGAACGGATGGCAGTTTTAATAACATTGTGTCTTAATCTTAAAATCAATGTAAAAGTATGATCTGATCTGAATTGAGGTCCAAAGTTTTCCAGTACTTCACCAAAGCGTTGCAAATTTCCCAGTCTCACAGCCTGTGTGAGTTGGAAGTATGGTGCCAGAGCTCTTCTTAAAGCTGCTTGTCTAAATATTTGTCTTTCTGGTATATCACCCAATAAAAGTTCAACAGAGACAGCAAGTTTTTGAACTGTTTGTCTGAATCCAACTGCTGCTGTTTGTGGCGCTTTACGCATTGCTTGAACTAAATACTTATGTGCAGCAGAATATTCTAATCTTGCAGACTTTATTCTACCTAAATAATATAGAAAGCGAGCCCATTCATTGTTACTAGCAGTCTCTGGGAAAGTCGATTTCAAAACCAACTTATCTGCTTGATCATACAAATTATAATGCAAATAATTTCTAAGTAGGCAATTTATAAGTACAGCCTGACCTTCAAAATCATTACGAAGTGTTGCTGTACGCAATCTGAGGTGAAGGAATCCACGAATTTTATCAAGCTGATTTGTTAGTTCATAAGCTCTTGAATGATAGAAATAACATTTTGCAGCAATCAGATCAATGGTTCTTCGATTTTGAGCCATGATTTTCTGAATAAGAGCTTCTGAGCATTGAACTGCTTCATTGTATTTCTTTGTATCAATTAATCTTACAAGAACAAGTAAATGGATGTATGCATCAATTTCTGGTAAAAGGGGAGCTGTAGAACTTCTAAACCTTTGAATAGCAGCTTGAGTACCTTCTGTGTCCATTGGCTCTTCGACCCATTGCAAGAGAGCTTCTTTTTCTGCTACTGACTTTGTATAAAATCCACAAATAATTCCCCGCAAAACAATGGGATTAAGTCGACGTCTGGTATTAGGCAGAGCACGCAAAGCTCTGAGAATAAATCTTGGTTCTTTGTTTAGCACTGCTTTTTCGATTTGCCTTGTATGTTCACGAAGATCATGAATAGTTACAAGGTCAGTATCCTTCTTTTCACTCACTTCTTCACCATTGGTGGTTTCAGGGTTGGAAACTTCAACCTCCATAGCCTCTACATTTTTTCCTTGGACTCCCATTGTAGTGGATGAGTAGAGGAAGACTTCAGAACTGTAAAAGGTACATTTTATTTACTTTATTTTAATAACAATCAAAAACTATCATATTTTTTGTAGCGAATAAACACAACATAGCTGGTAGTTTATAACCTCAAAAGTCTTTGTTTTTATGAAATACGGTTTCAAAATTCACATAAATATGAAAATTAGGTAAAAATTAAGTATCTTTAGTGTTTACATTTTTAAGTCAACGTCTACTCGGATATAAATAATTAAGCTTACTATAAATGCAATTCACTGAAGCCGCTTTTGTGATGTCAGTATACTGGAATGATGATGCAGTATCATAGCATAGCCCAGCACACACTTGTATTGCATGTAGAGTGTAAACTCGACGGCCATTTACTGTACAGTACGCGCTATAGCCCGAGTAGAAATGAATTTAAGGCGAAAGTCAGGGCCTGTACAGGGGGCCTGATTCGCCTGTACAGGCTGAAACATCTAAAATTGTCATGCGGGTGACGCGGTGCGAGACCGGGCCTGGACAGGTAGCCTGATTTACTTTTTTTTTTTTCTTACGGCCAATCCACATTACGTGCCATGTGCGCTATGAGTATGCCATGTGAGCAACCGAAAAAAAATTGTTGTTCGACATCTGTTGTGCCCTAATCACATAACCGCGTACGATCGCGTACGTCTACGTACAACCGCGTCCGACGTTAAGGAAGAATCTAGTGATTTTCGCTGTTGCCAACAGCGGCAATGTCAGTGCAATAACTAGTACTTTCGAGGAACAGACCTACTCACACGAAGTGCAGTAGATCGGAGTAACGCTTGCTTGTTTATGTCTGTTGTCGTTGGTGTAGTAGCCGACTTTCGTATACGTAGGTCTGTTCCTCGAAAGTACTAGTTATTGCACTGACATTGCCGCTGTTGGCAACAGCGAAAATCACTAGATTCTTCCTTAACGTCGGACGCGGTTGTACGCAGACGTACGCGATCGTACGCGGTTATGTGATTAGAGCATTAGGCCAGGGCCACATATGTGAATACGCTTGCACATGAATGCGTACGACGCGGCGGAATCACTAGACGGCCTAAGCGAAACTCGCTAGTGCCAACTGTACAGGAAAGTCAGTATGACTTCGTGAACCCTCTCAACAATAGAAGTTCCTCACAAAACCATAGTGACTTTCCTGCAAAGTTGGCATTACAAAGTTTTCCTAGTGACTCCACTGCGCTATGCGGATTCGTACGCAAGCGTACTCACATATGTGGCCCTTCCCTAAAAGTCAGCGTCTAGGAGAGTCCAGACTGACGCTGGGGCCTTTCTACATATGTGTGTTCTGTGTGTTCTGTGTGTTCCCGACAAAGACAGATAGATCTGTTCCGTTTATGTAAGACAGAGACAGACATAGAGAGAAGTTGTGTAGAATAGACAGAACACACATATCACTGTTCCTCGTAAGTACTGGTTATTGCACTGACATCGCCGCTGTTGGCAACAGCGAAAATCACTAGATTCTTCCTTAACGTCGGACGTGGTCGTACGTAGACGTACGCGATCGTATGCGGTTATGTGATTAGGGCATTAGGTAGAGTGTTTGACATAACAAGAGAGTAGGTCTGTTCGACTTTATCCTATGATTATACATTCTGTAGAAGTCGAACAACAACTTTTTTTCGGACGGCATCGCCCATCGCGCACAGAGCATAGCGCATGCAATGTGGATTCGCAGGGCCCTTTCTACATATGTGTGTTCTGTCTGTTCTAGACAACTTCTCTCTGTCTGTCCTCTGTCTTACATAAACGGAACAGATCTATCTTTGTCGGGAACACACAGAACACACAGAACACACATATGTAGAAAGGCCCCTGTAAAGCTTAGCTCTGCCGTTCCGTTCCATTCGTATATTCTTACAAAAAAATGAGCAGTTGCATGTCTATGATATTTATAAATCACGGACGATGTGTATATGCTCCAAAATAAAAAGTTAAATAAATGAAGAGATAGTTTATATGACGGACAGTTTAAGAACAAAAGTATTTTAAGCCGAGAAAGAAAACACAAGACCCAATTGATATGATATACTATGAATTATAAAATTGATTAGAACATTGGAAAATGAAGCTATTGATGAATAAGATGGAATTAGGCGATAATGAGATGTCCTTTAACCAGTTCAAATAAATGATGAAATTGATTAAAACTCATGTTAATAAATCTATAAAACTCTTCATGATCCTTTAATGCAAAATATTTAAATAAAGTGCTATAAGCACTATAAATATTTCTTTGAGGTATTGCTAAATGTGGTCGAACCCACCACCTTCTGCAAGATTGTTGTTTCTTTTTTCTTAATTTTTTTAACAATTTCAATAACTTTAATGAAATTATACATTTTTCTAATTTTTTTTATTTTGGCTTCAATCATGATCATGACCATGAAAATGATAGATGTATGACATAGATCTATAGAATTGTACCATTAGCAATGGAATATAGAAACGGAACTACGGACCAGCGCAAGCAGAGAACCGCGCAGCGCGGCGTAAGGGAGTATCTACAATAGGGGCACGTCACGGCGCGCGTCGAGATGCGCGTCAAGTTGCGCGTCCAAACTGTGCGTTCCAATCTGTTTTACATCGTTTTACTTTTCTAATTACATCGATCCTGACCCTATATCCACGATGTGAAACGGATTGGAACACGCTTGGAACGCACAGTTTGGACGCGCATCTCGACGCGCATCTTGACGCGCGCCATGACGCGCCCCTAGTGTAGATACTCCCTAACGGGCTGCCTACAACCACCGATTTTTTTTTGGCGCATGCGTAAAAATCACCAGAGGGGGTTAGGGATGTATGAAGAGCCAACTGTAAAAAATTAACCCTAAATATTGTTTTCGCTGAATACACCTAAAAAGATCAAAACATGACTACATGAGTTTCTGCTTTCTAACATTAACAAAGAGTCAAGTGTTGGAAGAAGATTAGTGATTTAGAGATTTTATTATAAGAAGATTTTTCAATTAATGTAAAATGGATGATCATAATCTGGTTGTTGAAGTACTGGAAATAAGCATTAATTACCTTCGATTAATACAATTACTAAGAAATCGAAAAAAAATTCAGAAGATGGTGGTGCAAACCATTAATTAGAAATAATTACTTAACAGGATATGGTGCTTATGAGAGAGTTTTTACGTATTTTAAGATAAATGACGAAGAAGAGTTCATGAATTTTACTAGAATGAATGTACAAGCATTTATGTATTTATGTAATTTAGTTAAAGATAGAATAACAAAATATAGTCGGAGAGTACCAATACCTCTCCAGAGTTAAGACTGTGTATAACGCTAAAGTAAGTAAATATAATAAATGCAAGTTTAGATTGAATGTTAATTTACATATATTTTTACAGCTATTTAGCACATGGCGATTGTGTACAAAAAAATGCATTGTTTTATGCAATTGATGTTTCAACTATTCACCAAATCATTCCAGACTAGGTTTCAGTTTAGAAAGCAGAAACTCGTATTCTTTGATTTTTAGGTGTGTTCAACGCAAACTCAATATTTAGGGTTAATTTTTTTACGATTGGCTCTTCTTACATCACTAACCCTCTCTGGTGATTTTTGCGCATGCGCAAAAAAAAAAATCGGTGGTTGTAGACAGGGCATAAGACGGCGCAGCGCAGCGCGGCGCTTATGTACATTCTCCCTAAGAGACTGTCTACATTAGAGGCACACGTGCCTTGCGTCTTGCGCCTCGTGAAAAAAAATCGTTATCCGATATCTAGCATATTCATGACCCATGGCAGAAGTTCAATATGTTAATCTGTTGCCATGGATCACGAGTATGCTAGATATCGGACGACGATTTTTTTCCATGAGGCGCAAGACGCAAGGCGCACGGCGCGTGTGCCTCTTATGCCCTGTCTACAACCACCGATTTTTTTTTTGCGCATGCGCAAAAATCACCAGAGAGGGTTAGTGATGTAAGAAAAGCCAATCGTAAAAAAATTAACCCTAAATATTGAGTTTGCGTTGAACACACCTAAAAATCAAAGAATACGAGTTTCTGCTTTCTAAACTGAAACCTAGTCTGGAATGATTTGGTGAATAGTTGAAACATCAATTGCATAAAACAATGCATTTTTTTGTACACAATCGCCATGTGCTAAATAGCTGTAAAAATATATGTAAATTAACATTCAATCTAAACTTGCATTTATTATATTTACTTACTTTAGCGTTATACACAGTCTTAACTCTGGAGAGGTATTGGTACTCTCCGACAATATTTTGTTATTCTATCTTTAACTAAATTACATAAATACATAAATGCTTGTACATTCATTCTAGTAAAATTCATGAACTCTTCTTCGTCATTCATCTTAAAATACGTAAAAACTCTCTCATAAGCACCATATCCTGTTAAGTAATTATTTCTAATTAATGGTTTGCACCACCATCTTCTGAATTTTTTTTTCGATTTCTTAGTAATTGTGTTAATCGAAGGTAATTAATGCTTATTTCCAGTACTTCAACAACCAGATTATGATCATCCATTTTACATTAATTGAAAAATCTTATAATAAAATCTCTAAATCACTAATCTTCTTCCAACACTTGACTCTTTGTTAATGTTAGAAAGCAGAAACTCATGTAGTCATGTTTTGATCTTTTTAGGTGTGTTCAGCGAAAACAATATTTAGGGTTAATTTTTTACAGTTGGCTCTTCATACATCCCTAACCCCCTCTGGTGATTTTTACGCATGCGCCAAAAAAAATCGGTGGTTGTAGGCAGCCCGTTATGTAGACAGTCTCTAAGAGTGAATCTACATAAGCGCTGCGCTGCGCTGCGCCGTAGCCTTGTTCATCCATTCCGTTCCGGTCCGGAACAAATAGGCTGTTGCATATCTTATACTTATATAAACCATGGACGGGGTGCATATGCTCCAAAATGAAAATTAATCTTTTGATCTGGTTTTCTTACATTGTAAGTGTATGTAAGTGCACTTACAATGTACTTACATGCACTTACAATGTAAGAAAACTAGATCTTATAGTTATATAAACCATGGACGGGGTGCATATGCTCCAAAATGAAAATTAATCTTTTGATCTGGTTTTCTTACATTGTAAGTGTATGTAAGTGCACTTACAATGTACTTACATGCACTTACAATGTAAGAAAACCAGATCAAAAGATTAATTTTCATTTTGGAGCATATGCACCCCGTCCATGGTTTATATAAGTATAAGATATGCAACAGCCTACTTGTTCCGGACCGGATCGAAACGGTTGAACAAGGCTATGGCGCAGCAGCGGCACGGCGCAGCGGCGGCACGGCGCAGCGGCGGCACGGCGCAGGGCCCTTTCTACATATGTGTGTTCTGTCTGTTCTAGACAACTTCTCTCTATGTCTGTCTCTGTCTTACATAATATATATATAAATTTTTTATTTCAGCCTATTTGGCCCAGAAATGGACTTGGTTTACATTAAAGTATTCTTAGCCTCACACATTCATCCATACCTTATACTAGTCTATAATTTTGTTACATCATTTCGCCTAACAAAATATTTATTCAGTCTTATTCTTTCCACTTTTCACTATATATAAGTACACTTATTGAACACATTTGCTCACCTTACGCATTTACATTTTATTTTTACATTTATTTTTTTAACACTTTTACATTTTATATTTTACCTTTTATTAATACTTTGATACATTGCTTATACGCGGTAACGCCTTTTTACGCTTTATTTTTGCTTTACCTATCTGTTACCAACTGTATTCGCAGAACCCTTCAATATATACATGAGCCCTATCTTATATTAGTTAAACAATTATTTTTGAACAATTTCCCTTGCTTATTTTTACGCTTTTCACACTTGAATTTACATTACACTACATTCATCACTCCACACCTGAGGCAGCTCGCACCCTATTCTACGCTTGCTTACTTTTTTCGCCGCTTTTCTTTTCCGCTTCCTTTATAAACTTTTTGAATGCCTTAACCACTGCTACGTTTCCTACCTCGTTAACTAATTTCCATCGTCTCAGTCCTCCCTCCTTTCTAAGTGTTTCCATCATTGGTTTCGCATCCTCGCACTCTAATACTATATGTTCAAATGTTTCCCTCTCTTTTTTACATATCCTACAACTTCTATCACCCTCCTTTAGCCAATATCTATTCGCCCTTTCTAAATTCCCGCACCTAATTTTCGCTATTATATCTATTTCAATTCCCTTTTTATGTTTTCTTAAATAAGCCGGCACTTTATCTACCACTAGCTTTCTAAATTCTGCGTTATATTTTGATTCTCTTATTTTTCCTAAATTAATTTGCCTCGCTATATCTTTTTCTCTCGCTTCTGTTTCCTCGTATATTTCCTTCTCTGCTGCTCTCATAATTTCCACTTCTGCCTCACTTAAACCCAGACTATTGTAAAATTCTTTTCTTTCTTTGGTGTATAAGCTCTGACTTTGTACTGCATCTGTAGACATTTCCTTCCAACACAGTTTTGTTAGTCTACTGTCATCTAGTTTACGTATTTTCTCTTCATACTTAACTGCCCTGCTACCCCACCCTATCTTCATCTTGTCAACTTTTATTTCCTCATACATAATATGCCTTGGTGTATTGAAATCCAATCGTAGTATCCATCTATAGTAATCCATCTGTATTTTTTCAAGTTCCTTTCGCTCTTTCCATCCCCATATTTCGCAACCATATTCCATCACACTCCTCACTAAATAATTAAACAGCATTCTTCTTCTTGCAAAATCGTTTTTGCATCTATTTTCTCCTAGCCCCCATGTCTTCTTGGCTGCTGTCATTCCTTTTTTCTGTATATCTTTTATATGATCCTTGTAGTTTCCTTCCCTATTAAAAGTAAATCCTAAATATTTGAAGCATCTCACCTCTTCAAGCTCTTTTCCTTCCCACCTCCACCTCTCTTTTTTGCTCCTCCTGCCTCTGTTGAATACTAAAACCTTAGTTTTTTCTTCACTCAGTATCATTTTCCTGCTATTTAAGAACTTTTTTAGTGTGTCCAACATGTCCACCAGCGCCTCTCTGTTTTCTGCCAACAGTACCAAATCATCAGCGTACGCTAGGGACCATAACCTTTTTTCTCCTATTTTGACTCCTCCTACGTTCCTCTTTCTAAAATCTTCCTCTAATCCAGCTATATATATGCAGAACAGAATCGGACTCAGCACACATCCTTGTTTCAATCCTTTCACTGTCCAGAATTCCTCTGAAAAGCCTCCTTCAATTCTAACTCTCACTTTCGTTTCTTGATATATTTCCTTGATCCTCTCTATTATGTATTTACTGATTCCTACCTTTTCCATGATTTCCCATAACAGCTCTCTGTCAACCGTGTCGAAGGCCGCCTTCAAATCTACGAATGAAGCATATGTCTTGAGTCCTTTTCCTTTTCCTTTCTGTATTATATGATTTAATACATATACGTTATCCAGCGTCGATCTCCCTTTCCTAAAACCAGCTTGACCCTCTGGGAGTATCCCTTTATCTTCCACTTCTTTTACTAACCTCTTCCTTATTACTTCGGTGTATAATTTGTATGCCGTTGACATGAGTGTGATTCCCCTGTAGTTTTTCGGCTCGTTTGGATTCCCTTTTTTATAGAGTGGGACTATTACGCCTGTTTTCCAGTCCTCAGGTAGACCTTGACCGTCCCAAACTTTTCCTATTATGCATACTAGTTTATTTATCAGGCCTCTTCCTCCGTATAGCCATACTTCACTTGGGATACCATCTGGTCCCGCTGCTTTCCTTTTCTTTAGTATACTCCATGCTTTTTCTATTTCTTCAGCCGTGATTTTCTCTTTCCCCTTCTCCTCTTTTTCTTCACATTTTTGCCTGTCCTTTCCTAGTTTAACCGTTTCTGCTCCTTCCAAAAGCTTTACAAAATAATCTTTCCACGTTTCTTTATCCACATTACAATTCATTTTCTCTTTTTTGTTTCTTGATTTATTTAGATGCTTCCACACGTCGCTTTCGTTTTTGATTTGCCTCAGCTGTTCCTCCTCGTACTCTTTTTTCTCCCTCTCTTTTGTTTTACATAATTCTTTCCATTCTTTCCTTTCTTCGAGATATTTTTCTTTGACTTCTTCACCTTCCCTCCACTTCCTATACGCTTTTTTTACTCTTCTTTTCTTTTTTGTGCAGGCGCTATCCCACCAATTTTTCTCTCCTATTTTCCAGTTTTTATTCTTATTTCCTTTTTGGTGACTGCTTCTTCAATTATCTTTTTAGTATCCATCCATCTTTCTTCTACTGTATCCTCTGCTTTTTCTTCTATATCTATTTCATGCGTCCTATTTTTAAAAATGTAAACTTCTTCCTCTCCCCATGCATACACCGTTTTAGTTTTTACTTCTTCTTTAGTCCTGCGCCTATCCTCCTTCCTTGCATCTGTTTTTTCTATTTCTATTTCCACACTGATGGGTGCATGATCAGACTCTACTCTCTCCTCGACCATAAACTGTGTTACCTTTCCTCTGGCTTTTTCATTTACTATAGCATAATCTATGACTGTACTTCCCTTTGCTCCTATATAGGTAAATTCACCTTGTTCATCACCTTCAAAATTTCCATTTAGTATCGACCATCCTCCCTCTCCGCAGAAGTCTATTAGTTTACTGCCTCCGTTACCACAAACTCTATCCTTACTTGTTCTTTTGTCCTGCTCTCTTCTGCTGCCTTGTGTGCCCACCAAACTACCTCCTTCTCCTGTCCTGATGTTGAAATCCCCTCCAATTATTGTGTCATTTTCTTGTATTTCTTCCTGATTGTTCCAGTGCTCCATGTATTTTTCCACGTTTCCAGAGTTATACACCGACCATATTACCATTCTTCCTCCACCGCCTTCTATTATTGTTTTTATTAGTCCTTCCTCAGTTTCTTCTGTTTCTGGTACATTTTTCAATTTCCAATCTTTTTTTATGCCTATTATAAAACCACCTTTTGCCCTACCTTTTCTTGCTTCTCTCCTTGCGGTTATTATTTTCCAGCAGAAGCTTTGCGGCAGCATATTTTCTATCCTTTTTCTATCCTTTTCCTCTAACCACGTTTCTGATAAACTGACAAAATCTGCTTCCTCTATAAAATTCCAAAATTCCCTATCTTTACTCCATACCCCTGCTATATTCCAGAAGATTAATTTCTTTTTTCCTTTACTATTTACATAATGCTTTTCCTCACTATTTTTATACTTTACAACCTCACAATTAAAACTTTTCTTTTCCACACTGTTTTTTATTTTTTGATTGACCTTATTTTTCTTATATGTTTTTACCATACTATTAATACTTTGAATTGCCCTACCTACATCCCTACCTATATTTGTATTTCCCCTTTCTGGGCTTATTTGAAATTCTGTTCCCTAGTTTCATTTTTTTGTTCTCCCTTGTCTCCACCCCTTTTTTCTTTTGTCTGCATATTTTCCATATCCTTTTCAATTTCCTCTCTTTCCTCCCATTTTCTCCATATTCCTTTGAAAAATACCCTCCCAGTACCTGCTTTAACGTTCCATCCTTCCTCCTTCTTTTCTTTCACCCATCTATGAATTTCCTCTTGCTTTTTTCTATCATCTATGTTTAAATCATTTTCTATGTATATTTTCGTTCCTCTCAGTTTATTTTTATTCGACATTATTTCACTTTTCCCTTCCCCCTCTATTTTTGCTACCACAACTTTTCCGCTTACTCTCGCGTATTCAACCTTAACTTTTACACCTAACCTATCTTCAGCAAATTCTTCTACCCATTCTTTTAAGTTTTCCTTTTCAGGTTCTATCCCTCTTATAACGATATTATTTTTCCTTTCATTCCTATCCTTCTCATTCAGCATCCTTTTCATATTTATTATCTCCCTGTCCGATAACGAAATCGCGCTTCGCATACTCATTTCCGATACGCCGCTCTTGAAACTCCTCACCGACCCAGTGTCTCCCCCTAACGCTTCGCTCATTAAGCTTTCCGATGCACTCGCGCGCTGTTCCCACTCCCTCCCCCTCTCCTCGAATTCTACGAATTTTCTCTCTAACCTTTCTACTCTTTCGCTCATTTCAATTATCTTCGCATCTATATCCAATCTTACCTTTTCTAATTCTAATTTTTCTGACCTAATCTTTCTTACCTCCTCTGTTACTCTTGTTTTGAATTCCTCGATTACCTTGTCCCTCTCTACATCCGCTTTACCTTTCGGTGATTTTTTGCTGCTTTCCGCAAATGTTACCATCTTCTTCATCGCGTTTTCTAATGTCTGTTGTTTACCCTTCTCTTTCGCCTCCTTTTGATCCTTTGGATTCTTTACGTCTGTATTGCCTTTCCTATCCTTTGCATTTCTTGTGTCCATTTTTCCTTCCTCGCCTTGTACGCTGCCTAGCCTAGCTAACCTCAAACGTCGACTCGGTCTTGAAACGTCACGATTTGCCCTTTCGATCCCTACCTATACAAATCTTATTTATCCCTACAAACCTTGTAGTCTACTTTACCTATTCTACTACTTTTACAATATTAAACGCTTTTATTTCTTACAAAAACACAAAATTCTTGGCAGAGCTGCCTCACGCACGTCCACACGCACTCACGCCCTCTAACCAAGTCCGTCTTACATAAACGGAACAGATCTATCTGTTTTTGTCGGGAACACACAGAACACACAGAACACACATATGTAGAAAGGCCCCAGCGTAAGACGGCGCAGCGCAGCACGGCGTAGCGCGGCGCGGCGCTTATGTAGATTCACTCTAAGAAGGCCGAGAGTATATAAGCCGTGCAATTCAACCGTTCAAATGACTCTTTACGAAGAGTCCAAATTATAAGGCTTGCCTTGTTTTTGTTATCTCCCTTTATGTAGGGGATTCAAAACTTTACGCAATATCTGTGTAAAATAATTTTTTAATAATAAAATATTAAAATAATTTTTTCAAATAGCTGCACTATATTGGAAATGGCATTTCCCATATAACATCTAAATCTATGTCCCATATGTTGGCAATACCTTCCACCTCTTTTCTGTTAAAAAATTGGCAATATATGGGAAGAATATTGAAGAGGGCTCATTTGCTGAATGTGCCGCGATATATTGCCAACACTAGACCCAATATGTTTCCAATATATTGCATATGTATAGCCATATCCAATATATTGGCTTTATATGCCCAATAGCGATGATTTTTGCGCGGGTAATAAATAACTGTTTGTAATTATGAATTTAAATTTTAAACTCCTAGCGAGAAGAAATAAAACGCGCGAAGCGCGCATGATCTCCCTGCTTGATATAAAACGAGCATGCATATTTCAAATAAAATATTAACAATATAATCATTTTTAACTATGTTGTGCACGATTCGAAATGCACGATCATCTACCCAAATTTTAGGCATATAAAAAGGCTCTTTCATGCACTCGTTGGAAAAAATACGGTGTGTAACACGCGAAGAAGACTATTTGAGACTCGGGTGAGGTGTTTTCAGCACTCGTCTCCTGCTGACCACCTCCCCCTCGCTTGAAATAGCTCATTTTCTCTCCTTGTTACACAATTTACTATTTTAAATTATCGTTTTGCTTATTGTTGCACGTCTATCCTTATACGCGTGGACTTTTATATCCCCCAGCTATTTGAATATAAAAAGTATTTAAATAATCATCCTGTTTATAGTGTAGCACGATTGCGTAAATCTCTTATATGCGTGGATCTCGCGTCCCCCGGCTACTGGGGTTTAAAAATAGTTTAAATAATTACCTTGCTTGATGTTACACGTCTACATAACTCCCTCATATGCGTGGATGTTGCGTCCCCCAGCTACTTGAGTTTCAAAATTCGTCAAATATTCGTTTTGCTTATGTGACACACGTCTTTGCAACTCCTTTGTACGCGTGGATCTCGCGTCCTCCGTTTGGGTTTAAGCATTTTCTTAATAATTGTCTTGCTTACAATTAGTGTCGCACATCTACGTAACTCCCTTATAAGCGTGGACCTCGCATCCACCGGCTACTTGGGTTTAAAAATTATTTAAATAATCGTCTTGCTTAGGGTCGCACGTCTATTTAACTCCGTTATACGCGTCGACCTTATATCCCCCCGCTATTTGAATATAAAAATTATTTAAATAATCGTCTTGCTTAGGGTCGCACGTCTATTTAACACCCTTATATGCGTGGACCTTGCATCCATCGGCTACTTGGGTTTAAAAATTATATAAGTAATCGTCTTATTAGTGTCGTACGTCTACGTAACACTCTTATATGCGTATACCTCGCGTCCCGCTGCTACTTGGATTTGAAAATTATTCAAATAATTGTCCTGCTTAGTGTGGCACGTCTACGTGACTTCCTTATATGCGTTAACCTCGCTTCTCCTAGCTATATAGAGGAAAGAGTACTGCCCCTGTTACATTTCATATGTGTGGATAATTCTGCAACTCGCACATTTCAAAAATGAAAAATTTTTAAACTAAATTAATCGTCTCCGAGTATTTAACGAATTTTTGTACTTATAAGTATATATAAAACACAAATAGCTAAGGTGAACTATTTTCAACAAGGGTTTTCGCATGAATTTTCTACCCATAATGTATATCGGTTGTACACTTTGAAATCGTGCACTTCATTTGGTAGGTATTTGTGATGGACACCCCCAGTTGAGGGTGTCCATTCAACTTCAGGGGGTGTCCGGACACCCCTGACACCTCCGATTGTTGCGCTTCTGTATATGGATGTCACATCAGAGCGAGTCCACATAAGAGGCACAGGCCTGTGCTTTTGTGCTCTTGTACCAAGCGAAAAAAATAGTTGTCCGACATCTAGCATACTCGTTACCCATTGCTGAAGATTAACATATGCTAGATATCGGACAACTAATTTTTTTCGCTTGGTACAAAAGCTCAAAAGCACAGGCCTGTGCCTCTTAGAGCGAATCCACATTACGTGCCATGAGCATTTTGTCATGAGCTTTGTGCCATACCAGAAAGAAAGCGTTGTTCGACATCTACATACTTATTACCGCAGGATAAAGAGGAAGGACCTACTCTCGTATTGAACAGAGCATGGACAAAGAAGATAGATGTAAATAGAAGCGCAAAGCCTGCAGGGAAATTGAGGCACCCCGAAGAAGTACGCACCCCGACCACGCGCAGCGCGGCAGTCAATTTCTAAATGCTGCGGGAACAGCTGATGCGCAGCCGGTAACACACCACCCATACCGGCTGCAATGGTAACACGACATACTTCGTACGTAACATTGCAAAATTATTATTTACAAAGATCTGTTATTGCTATTGCTATAACAAAAACCATAAATAAAAACAAATTAATCTTAAACTCATACCCCTAAACCCAAATGGGGGAACAGCTTATATATTACATACATGTAATACATTCACATGAAGTCCGTTGGTCCTGTGGATAGCGCGCATGCTTACTATCTTTTTGGTGCGGGTTCAAATCCATTATCAGGTTTTTTTTTATATATATTAATATAGTATAATAAGTCAACTGATAAGAATTTTTCTATCGGTCTTACAGTCTTACAAATTAAATTAAAATAATTAATATTTATGGCAAATTATATAATTATATATATAAAAATAGTAAATTAGATAACATTTATCATTCTTTATTAATTTAAGTAAGAATGGAAAGTTGGAGAGGAGAATGTGGATGGTGGTGGGGGTAAGAAAAAAGAAGGGGGTATGGGGGTATATAAGGAGTTGTATCGCGGGTTTCATTTCAGTCCCTGAGGAGGAGCCGGAGCGGGCTCGAAACGTTGGACAATGTGGTGGTGGTGGGCAGTCAGATCGTCCTTTGCTAACAAAGTTTTTTCCAGGTTTTAATTAAGTTTTTATTTCAGATTCTGCGGGGGTGATTATAAACAAGGGCAATCTGACTGCCATAAATATTAATTATTTTAATTTAATTTGTAAGACTGTAAGACCGATAGAAAAATTCTTATCAGTTGATAGTAAATTGCAGTCGACATAAGTAATATTTTTAACGATAGTATAATAAGATTGTTATTTTCTGCCGATTTGAAAATAACAGTAAAATTTCTGAAGTTTTTTCGCACTCTCGTATATAAAAAATGTTGGATAATTCTTGTTTTATTTACGAATTGTTATATAAAATCATTATAAAAATACTTCAATACTATTTCATGAGAAATCATATAGAATACATGAATAATATTTTTAAATAACCATTGTAAATAAAACTGTGAAGTAAAGAAAAATAATAATTTAAAGGAAATAAAGAATTTTTCCTATATTTAGCTTAAAAAATAACTTACACTCAACCTTTTAAAATAATTTTGAAAAGATAAATTTTTGTTATCTGATTTGTTTTTTATTCATATGTTATATTGTTTAAAGGTATTTTACGTTAGATTTTTATTGTTGTTGTTTTACATAATTTATGCAGTTAACGGGGTGGCATAGTCCTACCATTACCGACTGAGCAATTGACACAGTTTCAAGCTTATAAAAAAAAAAATACGTATAATCAAAAAAATCAAGAATAAATTTAAATTTGCAATTTAAAATTTTTTTTAAATTATTAAACTTATTTAAATCAATTTAAAGCACCTTCATTTCATTCTAAATACAATCCTAATAATAAAATATTAAGAAATATTAAGTGGTTTTTGCAAAAACTTTGAACGAAACCGAATTTTGTTTTGTTCAAAGTTTTTGCAAAAACCACTTAATATTTCGACTTCAAACTTTTACTGGGTGATAGAACGTTCAAAACCACAGCGAAGTGTTCTCTTGATTTTTTGTGATTTTACGAATTTTATTTTTAATAAGCTTGAAACTGTGCTAATTGCTCAGTCGGTAATGATACGGCTATGGCACCCCCTTAATTAATGTAATTAAGAATATTAAATATTAATAATATATTATTATTTATCATAATAATCATAGCAGAAGTACATAAAATACGAAAAAGATTATTGAATAATTTAATACAATTTCTACATGTCATGAAATTGTATTAAAGTATTTTTAAATTATTTTATATAATAATTTGTAAATAAAAAAAAAAAATCCAACGTGCTTTGAACAGTACCTCCAAGGTAGTGCGGAAACCTGTTCAAAAATTTTTTAATTTTCACGTTATTTTCAAATCAGCAGAAAATAACAATCTTATTATACTATATTAATGTATATAAAAAAAAATCCGATAATGGATTTGAACCCGCAACATAAAAATTGTAGGCATGCGTGCTATCCACAGGACTAACGAAGTTCACATGAATTTACTTCATGTATGTAATATATAAGTTGTCCCCCCATTTGGGTTTAGGGGTATGAGTTTAAGATTAATTTATTTTTATTTATGGTTTTTGTTATTGCAATAGCAATAACAGATCTTTGTAAATAATAATTTTGCAATGTTACGTACGAAGTACGTCGTGTTACCATTGCAGCCGGTATGGGTAGTGTGCCGGCCGCGCATCAGCTGTTCCCGCAGCATTTAGAAATTGACTGCCGCGCTGCGCGTGGTCGGGGTGCGTACTTCTTCGGGGTGCCTCAGTCTCCCTATCCGAGAATCCGCTTTGCGCTTCTATATTTACGTCTATCTTCTTTGGCATGGATGTCAAACATAGATAACAGTTACATAGATGTCGAACAACACTTTCTTTCTGGTATGGCACAAAGCTCATGGCACGTAATGTGGACTCACTCTCACAGCGAATCCACATTACGTGCCATGATCTTTGTGCCATGAGCTTTGTGCCATAACAAAAAGAAAGTGTTGTTCGATATCTATGTAACTTTATCTATGTTTGACATTTATGCTCTGTTCAATAAAAGAGTAGGTACTCCCCCTTTATCCTGTGGTGATGAGTATGTAGATGTCGAACAACACTTTCTTTTTGGTATGGCACAAAGATCATGGCTCAAAGCTCATGGCACGTAATGTGGATTCGCTGTCATGCTATGTGTGTGGATGCAACTACAAGTGTGATTGCGACTCCTGCGCGTGTGTTAAATTGTAAACTAACCTTCAATGTACAAATAAAACGTACACGTTTTTATTAAAGCAAAATAATGGATTTGTACTTTATAAGATTGTTAAGATACAGAAGTAATTTAAAGCTATTATTAACGTCACAATAACTTTTTATTTGCAAAAGAGAAAAGCCAGTTACAGTGTACATGTCAAAGCAGTTAATACTGTATATTTTTGAACAATAAGACTTTTGTTGGATACAACTTTACAAGATGTTTATAAAACCCTTTAAAATTAAATCAAATAATCAATTGAAAGGAACTGAGAGGTAACTTATGCATTTTTTCATTCTAAAATTTATACTTTATATTACTTCAATATTTTTACAGAAAAAAATTATACGAGGAGGTGGCTCAAGCTTTTCCTTCTCTGAAGTTAGAAGAAATTCAAAATCTCCTTCCAAAAAAGGAACCTATTAGTGTATTAAAAGTAATTACTCATAGTGGTCAAACAGGAAAAGTTTACTGTGCTGGAAAAGTACCACTTTTTTTCCAATGCAATTCACCGCCAGAATTATTTCCAACAGTGTTTACATTATGGCATCACCCAGAGCTGCTTCATATTTTTATAACTCGATCACCTGTAATACCAAAGCTAGCTGGAGGAGCTAATTTAATGTTACCAGGAGTAGTCACTGATGAACCACCAAATTATCATTCTTATGGTAAATTACAGAAAGGAACACCAGTATCTGTAGTTACTGATGACAATAAGGTAAATTATAAAATTAGTATATTAAACTCCAGGAATATTTTATATAAGGTAACTATAATGAATTAAGTTTTTAAATTTAGGCTCCTGTAGCTATTGGTATTACAGCTCTATCAAGCGAAGATATGTATATGTCAGCTGGTTTTGGTAAATGCGTAGAAATTTTACATGTAATTGGTGATACTCTTTATAATATGGATAAACCGCCGGTGAGACCACAATTAGGGCCACCTGTAATTTCAAGAAGAAAGCCTGCTACGGATTCTTTAAAAGAAGACAAAACTGAGATAGAAAATGTTGGAGATAATGCTGTTCAAGATATAGTTGATGACATTGAAAATGTAAACATCTCCGAAAACAAAGATATTGAAAGCAATATTGAAGATGCAAAAGGTGATATAGAATCTGATTTAAGGACGCCAGATCAAGTGAATGAAAATGTTAAAAAGGAAAAAGTAGATCCTGTTCAGGAAATGGACAAATTATTAGAGTACTGCTTTTTAAAAGCATGTAAAACAACTTTAAAGAAAGAAGATTTACCCATGATTACTTCAACCTTCTTTAAGAATCATGTCATTGGTGCTTGTCCACCAGGAAGTACTGTAGATGTTAAAAAGTCTTCTTACAAAAAATTGTCAGTTTTTTTGGCCAATATGAGAGACAAGGGCCTTGTAGATACTTTCGTACTGAAAGGTGTAGAAAGTCTTCTTTCAGTCAAAGTAAATGTTTACCCTTTAAGTTATGTATATAATGTGTTCTGACTTATTTTATTTGCGTGTGCTATCAAATTTTTCAGTTTGAACATCCACTAATAAGAAGATTAGAAGTAATGGAAGAACCAACACCCAAACAAGAAGAAGTTAATAATGCTCCAGTAATATCTGAATGTTTCAGAGTAACTGCTGCAGTGTTGCCAATTCTTTCTAAATTCAGATATGAGTAAATATTTTTAATATAATTACAAAATTTTATATTTGCATATTTACAATAATTGAAAAGCAATAAAATTGCAGAAATAGATTAATATGTATTTACAGCTAAACAATCATTGCAGAAAAGGTGATATCTTAAAGAGAGCAGAAATTCGAAGGTGTTTCACAGAATATGTTAAATCAGAAAATTTACAAAATGGAAAGTAAGTAAAATGGTTTACGTTGAATTTAATTATGTTTAGAGTCATCTTATAAGTTCAAGTAATTACAATTTTATGTAATGTTCTATTGTAGAGCATTAAAGATTAATCCACAACTTGCCGATATTTTACGCACAAAAGAAAATCAAGAAAGTATAACCATGGAAGATGGAATCAATAAATTTATAGGAAAAATGACACATACTCATGAAATAACAGTAGCTGGTAATAGCATACTCCATAGTGGAAAACTGGAACCTATTGATATTACGGTAGCTACTAGATCAGGCAATAAAAAGGTATATTAATTTTTACATTTTCAATTTTAAATGCTCAAAAATTTTCTTTAAAGTATTCAATATTTATTTATCTCTCCTAGGTTACATTAATTAACAATTTAGAAACGTTTGGGATTAAGCTCGAAGAGTTTAGTAAGGAATGCCAAGGTATAGGGGCAAGTGCTACAATCACTGATGTGCCAGGGAAAAAGACTCCAAGTGTATTAGTTCAAGGAAATCAAGTTTTATATGTATATAAACTTTTAACAGGTAAAAATTTTGCTTTTATTTAATTATAACTAATGTTATCATAGAAATTAACTTTATTTAATATTATATTTCAGAAAAATACCGTATTCATAGAAACCACATAAAAGGTTTGGAATTTGCTCCAAAAAAACGGAAATGAATAGCTAATTCAATATTCGACGAAACTAAAAAATTTATGTACAGAAATATTAAAAAATAAATCGAAATTTCCGTAACTATTATAATTTAAGCACGTGACTCGGTATTATTCAGCTTAATCCTTTATTTTTGAAAGTATCAAGGAGCGCGGGAGCGTTCTGAAGGCAAGTAACAGTCAATGCAGAAGAGGCCTAAGGAGTGAGCCCGTGTCCTATATTCATTGATATGAGTGCTTTTATTATTCTTGAGCGATGTGCAAAACAGTAATTGTTATATTTTAATTTTTTTATTGTATATAAAACAAAATATTATGTAAATTAATTTTAAATTTATAAAAATTTCATCTACTTATATTGATACTGCTTTTAAATTTTTTTTTCAAAAATGTCTAAGTATTGTTTTTAAATAAATACTACTATTTTTCGATAAATATAAAATAATTATATCTTTAATTATTTTAGTAGCAAGTTCATGAATATTTGATAATATTTATATTATAAAGTATTAAAATTGTCGTATATTACTGCATATCATTTAAACTACGAAACTTATTAATTAAAATATGTTATTCCATCGAAAAACTAGTATTGAAAGAATATCAAATTTTTAAAGCAGTTCATATATAAAATTATAATTTTGTAATACTCAAACAAATTCGACTGTAGATTTTTTCAATTTAAGACTTGAAAGTTAGTGAAACAATCAAATAATGCATTCCAAATCAATAGATTATCTGCGATATGTTTTAATTCATAAAATAATTATCAAGTTAGTTAACAAATTTGTATACACATGAGTCACATGGAATGTTATTCGTATCTAAATATAATAGTTATTGCGTTGTATTAAAGGCTTTTTGAGTAGAATCAATGAATTAGTCATTTTGTTTGAATAATTATCCCTCAAAATAGAAGTTGCCACACATAAATCGATATGCCACGCCCATTTGACTCACAAAGATTCTATACTTTATTGATCACTGTGAAAATCCGCCATACTTCATTTTAAATATATTTTAAAATAAATTATACTCCATTTTCAACAAGCATATATAACTTAATATTTTTATAATTTTTAATCATAACCATTCTTATGCTTTTAATTTATCAATACATTCATGCCATTTTGTTGAATATATTCTACGAGTTCATTTCCGAAAATAATTAAGGTATCATTATAAAGTATTGTTAATACTTACTTAATAGGAGATGCATAACAAAATTGCAGAGAAGATTAATTTGACTTACACAAATTAAAAAAAAAATAAATAAAAAATAATAATAAATAAATAAAAGTCGCGCTATTACTGCAGTTAACTGAAATTTTAAAGTTCTGAAGGATTAAAAAACTTAATAATAGAAAAAAAAGTGGAACTGATTAAAATACAAAGAAACGCTTTGTTTCGGAAAACAAAGAAAACGATATGATTAAAGAATTAATAGAAATAAAACGTAGAGTTTCTTTTCCTAAACCTTTGCAGCATTTATGAAATTAATTCTTGTCGGTTGTAACGAAAAAGAAAACCATACCAAAACCAAAAAGGATGGGGGGAGAAAGAAACGCCAAGAGGAAAACGTAATAATAATCTGGTATGTATGAAAGTCAGACGGCAAGAGTCAAACAGAATTGAGACTGATCGCTTAAAGTTTGTTAATATAATTTATTGTATATCGAGGTTTCAACATGGAAAAGTACAAATATTGCAATATAGGGCCCGCAAGCTCTCCTCGGGTGGGAGGGAGGGAGGGAGGAAAAGGGCTTTGCATGATTGACATCCGATTCGTAGAGTCGGTGGGCAGAAAGGGGACTTGATTTGCTTCATCTTCATCTTTTTTTTTGTCTGCTTCGTTCGTTTCGGAGAGAGGCGGGAAATTCGAAAATGGACCATCGATTTGAATAATAAGTGTTCCCTCTTTCTTTTTCTCTCTCTCTTACGCTCGCTCGCTCTTCTCTTTCTTTTTTCTTCTTCTTTACATAAAAAAAAAGAAAACGGGATTGCGTTTAATCTCTCTCTCCCCGGCTCGAGTATCCCATTTGAACTCGCCTCAGAAGTACGATAAGGAAGATTCCCTCCTCTCCACGGCCCCCGTAAATATTTAATACTCCTTTTTTTCCATTTTTCTCTCGCTTCTCCTTTCTCTCTATCTCTTTCTCTCGCTCTCGCGTTCTTTCTTGCTCGTTCTCGCTCTTGTACTCGCTCGTTCGCTCTCACGTTTAATGATCCTCGTACATCCGCGAGCACGCGCTAACGATCGTGACGGAAACTGTATTATTTCTTTCTTTCTTTTTTTTGTAATATTTCGTCTCTTTTATTCTCTTTTCCTTAGGTTCTTCAACTATTTATTACGATCATCACCTCGCTACACTCAGTGGCGCAGGTATAGTTCGCCTCGGGGGATGCTCAGTCGATTGCCGAGCCCCGGCGCTCACGATAAATCTTTCCAATTATTCGAATGCCTGATTCGTGCGTGCTATACATGGTAACAATGGATCGCGTTTATCGGGTAATATAATACTCATTAACAAGCGAAACGTCTCGCGTTTTCTCCCCCTCCCCCCATCCCTCCCCTCCCACCCGACAAATTCGTCCCGCGCATAAAATTTTGAATTTCTCAAAAGTTCAAAAATTATAATGTCAGCGCGCCCGCGTGTCGACTGGGCGTGTCTCAGCTTCCTATACCTGCTCGCGCGTCTCTCTCCTCGTCGCACACTCTCACATTCTCTCTTTCTATCTCTCGCTTTTTTCGCAATCGTTTGGTTCAATCGTGCTGCTCTGTTCCGCCAGCTTTTTGCTTGTTTTTTTTCCTTTCCGCCCCCCCCCCCTTTATTAGTTTTTTTTTTAATTTCATTCTTATTCGAATTTTCCGTCGCACGCACGCACTCATTCTCTCCCGTCGAGCACATACGTATCTTCCTCTCTCGCCTCGTCTCACACTTTCTCTCTCTTTTTTCTCTCTTTCGCTCGCCCCACGCTCTCGCGAATTTACGCACCGTCGTTCGCATTCTCTCGCTTGCACATACACTTTTGCTCCGTATTTCACGTTTTTTGCTTTTTTGAAATTTTTTTTTTCATAGTTTTATGCAACACATAATGCGACTAGGTAGTACAGGTTAATTAATAATTAATATCATTAGTTATACAATAATAACATATGACTAGACAATGCAAGATAATAATTATATCGTAAATAGTAATAATCGTGGATTGCAATTTATATCAACAATGTGACATGGCGGGTTTTTTTTTTTTCATGTATTCATGTATTGTAGAATGTATCGTAGGTACGCTCTCGTTTTTTTTTGTTCATCCCTTTCTCGCACATCCCCTCGCAAACGTCTACTACTTCAGCATCAAAGTCTTTCTCTCTTACTTTCGCTCGTTCTCGTGCACACTACTCTCTCTATATCTCCTCTCACTCGCCAGCGCAATAACTATCTTTCCGGAACGGTTGTTATTTCTCTCTTCTACGTCTCGTAATACTCATTCCCACTCCACCGTTTATTTCGATTACCACGAAGTTCGTATCCCACCCTTAGTTTTCTTACACACTGAAACAAAAATTTTTCAAATCGAACCGAATGCAATGTCTATATACCACGTAAGTCATATTCAACGCGGCGGCGATTAGCCACGAGATTGGCTCCTCGGCGCCGCGAGTGCCAATACAATCAAACGAAAAAATTCACAAATGACGTATATATATATATATATATTTATATAATATATATTCGAATGAATTCTCGAGAAAGGAAAGTATCGCTAATTCAAATAGGCTGCGTCAACAATTTTTTTTTTCTTACACTTCATAGATAACATTTTTTAGCAAATTCGTACGCGTCGATAATTATCGTCGCAATTGTACTATCGACACACACACGCGCGCAATATCGGTGTGCGTCTCGCGAGCACCCTTTGATTTTCATCTCTTATTTAAATCTTAAATTGGAGTCTCTCATTCTCGTCGTCGTCGTCTGCAGTACACATTGGGAAAAAATGTTATCCTGCATAATATATTATGTTCCTCGTGTGTATATATATAATATGGACGCGCGAACATTCGAATTCCCGTTCAATTCGATTTGACAAGTTTTCCCCAGTGCACAGCCATTCGTCAAATCAGCACGTCGCAAATAATTATCATCACATCCGCGCCTACGTCTGTCGTGTATGTGTGTGTGTGTGTGCGTACAATGTGTATCCTCGTGTATACCGTGTGTGTGTGTGTGTGTGTGCGTGTGAAAATTCTCCTGCTATCCCCCACCTTCTCACTCTCACTCTCTTTCTCTCTCTCGCTCACATCCCCTCTTATATAGAGTACGCATATAATGTATACGTATTAAGTAATATCAGTGTGGAGGAAGCCCCCGACTCTGCCGGTGATGGCGAGTCGCGGTGTCAACGTACAAGTACATGTGCTTTCGTGCGCGCTCTTTCTCTCATCTCTCTCTCGCTCTCTTGCTCCCATTCTCACTCGCACACTCTCCCTCTCTCGCTCTCCATCGTCGTCAGCGAACGATAATCAGTGAAATATATTCTTCCACTCCCCCCGTCCATCCTCCTTTTCCACCTTTGTATATCCCCGATAAGTCGCAATTGACTGCTGCTCCTCCACCTCCTCGCGGTACGTTCGCTCCCAACTATAATAATGGCATATACATATATAATCTCCTCGTGTCCGTTTATAACGTACATTATAGACATATCGTTGCATCGTCGTCGTCGCCGTCATCCGCGCGGATCCGCGTCCCGCGCGCTCGCTCGCCTCTCCTATCTCCTCTCTCTCTCTCTCGTGAAATATGGCACTCCCCCCGCGTAGAGCGCGAACCTTTAGCGATTTATGCCCGTATATAATAGATTTGCGACGAGTTAGAGGGCACGTGTGCAGATGTCTAGTACATATTAGCATGAAGAACCGCGCGTCGCGCGACTAAAAGTTTGCTCTCGCGTACGCGTGAGTCGTGTTCGATTTTATCTGATAAAATCGCTGCAGGGAGATCTGCGTACGGCCGAGACAATCTCTCGGTCGCGCACTGTCGCGCGCGTTTCTCTCACCCCCCCTAAATCGTCGCTCGCGGTCAAAATCGGCTCGAGCCTCTTGTATATTTATGGTATATAACATATACCTCGCGAAAGAGAGCCCCTGTTTTTATATACCTTATACATTACATTAATCTTTACATATTACAATAAGTTTGTGCCGTTTCGCGCCTGCCTCCGCGGATCCCTCCAATGAACACAGAGATACGGGGGTGCATTTATTTATTTTTTCTCCTTATTTAAATTGTATAATCAGAGTACGAGAGATGATCATCTATGTGCGTTTGAGTGCGCACACGCGGGTGAAAGCCGACGCGCGCAGTGGAAGCTCTCAATTCGGCCTCGTATGTACTTGTGTATAATATAGGAGTAAATACGAGTCGTCGTGTGTGTATGTATGTATGTGTGTGTCTGTGGTTTTTATAAGGAGACGCGGCGGCAGCACGAGTCGAGCGGATCCGCATGGTTCGTCGTCAATTCTCGTGGTGAAGGAATGATTATATATATATATTCGTCGGCCCCCTCACCTCTTCGGTATAACCGTGCGTTTCTTACACAACGGCCGCCGAGCGAGGTGCGGACAGTTGGGTGAACTAACAAATACGCTCTCGCCCATTATCGTTCGCTAAACGGTGTGTGTGTGTGTGTGTGTGTTTACTTTTGTATGTATGTTTACTTATTTGTATTATTTTTTTTTATTTTCCTTAACTCTGCGTTTTTGCATTATTCTGCTTATCTCTTAATTTACTTTTTTTTTTATTATTTTTTTTTTAAAACCCGTCGCAAAATACATGACTCTCTCTTTGTGTCTATTCTCCGCGCGCCTAGTATATTGTGTATTTTTTTAGCTTTTTATCGCTTTTTTAGCCCTTTCTTCCCCCGCTATGCTCCCGCACTATCCCCCTCCCCTCGAATTCACGAGTCTCTCTTTATCTCTATACCTGATCCTTCATCCGCGCATTTTCGTCTGGAATGTCGTGTACTCATCCTTCGTTTTCATTCTTCTCCTTCTTCATTCTCAGCTCCATTCGATTCCCCCAATTTGTCTGTTAAGCGCTACAGAGTTTTTTTTCATTACCGTATTGTTCTATATGTGCGCGCGCGCGAGTTTGTCGCGAGGTTTCTTCGATCGAACACACGAGAGATCCGACGGTACCGCGTGGTCCCTTTGGCTTTTCGCGTCTTTTCAGTCGTGGAAAAGAGTCTCTCATCCTTTTTTTTCTCTCTTATTATTTTTACGTCTATTATATCACCAGAGCTAAGCAATAAGTAATGTTTGTTTCTTTTTTACAACCCCCGCCCCTACGTGCGCGCATGCTATAATATAGCCACTTCGTCGCACGAGCGTTCGGAATAAGTTGAGAGGAAATCGGATCCCGTTGTTGTGTCCCTTCTTTGAGCGAGAGTCAAAATAGGTAACTGCTCTGGAAAGTCGGCTGTATATTTCGACTCTACGGACTGGTAATTAGGCGCATTTGTCTCGTTCGTTAAGTATGACCTTACGAAAGATATCGAGTACATGATATACTGAGAAAGAAAACGGACGCCTGAAGCGCCGTGAACTACATTCAAAAACGCTTCAGGCGCGCGTTCTTTCGTCGGCGAACGGTTGTATTATCACATTGCGTACCAACTATTCACAGCGATTGATGTATAAAGTCAAAATCACACGCGGTTGGCATCCCGATATACATATCTATACGTCCAATAAAGTCATACTCGCCGATGGATTTTCCCTTCAAGGTATTCAGAATATATCGTTCGATTATCCCCTTGGACGTGTGTAATAACCGTATAGCTTATTATAACGTGCTTCTTTTTGCCGGACTCCCCCGTAAACGATCATTTTACTTTTTGCTCGGATCTGATATTTCACATACCGCCTAGTCTGCAAGCGAGCTCGATAAATCGCTCGTAATTTTAAAGTCTTACTTATACACGTGTAGAATAATAATCATCAAAATTGTCGTCTCGCTCATAGAGCGGATAAAGCCATTAGTGCAATATATACATATATTGCAGCGACTCGCGGAACCATCGCATCTCTTCTCGGCTAATAGGCTTCTTTCTCTCTTTCTCTGTCTTTCTCTCTTACTCTCGGCTCCATTTGGCGCGTTTCTGCACGAATACAAATCGAGTTGTTTTCTAACCGTTCGAGGGCCTTCTTTCACAATTATCTCTTTCTCCCTATCTCTCCCTCCCTCCCGTTTTCCCTTCATCGTCGCGAAGAATTGCAAAGACCGCGTGTTTTGTTTTTACGAGAATTTGATCGAGGAACGATTCGACTGCGAGTGTATTCCGCTTTGTTAAAGTCTTTTTATTTTCCACCTTTGCCTCCGTTTCGTTTTTTTATACTCGTCATATAAAATATCGAATTTACGTGAATACATTGTCTTTATTATTTTTTACTTTTTTTTTTAATAAGTTTAGGTTAAAAATCGTCGAATCTTAAATTTATAGTGTATATGTACAGTATACGGGATTTACAAATTTTTTTCATTCTCGTGGTCTCGTGCGTTGCTTTTATTATTATTATTTTATTTTTATTTTATTTTTTTTTTTGATTTCGCGTTGTTTTTGCAATAATTTTATACAATTTGTATCGCATTAAAAGTTCTAACGCAATGGTCGCGGGCTCCCATTGAATTGGCAATGTGTTTTCTTTTTCCTCTTCAATATTACAATTATGTACTTATTTTTTTCGATGTTTATCACAATTGATATATAATCTCGCGTCGCGCATTGTAAAAGTCTCCTCAAAATCTCTCAATCGAAGCTCTTGAATGTGCAATACAAATTTTTCAATATCATATGTAAGTACATACGCGACGTCCTCATAATCGTCATCATCATTATAGCATCATTCTGGAAATCACAACGCGAAAAGATCCGACGGAACATCTTCGCACGAATCACAGCACGCAAGCTTATCCTCGTTCCTCTCGCATTCGTCGTAACGACTTTTTTTCTTTAATTTCTCATCGTAATCATCATTGTGCTCGCGCTCATATCGCTCTATACCCTCTCCCCCGTATGGCCAATGACGAAAAATCAATCGTTATACGTTATTTTAAATTTTGGTCGAATAATTCGTTTAATTATATGCGCTATAATCACCCGTCACGGAATGTTTCGAAGTACACCGGTATTTTTATAATACGATTGCGGATTCCCTACGTTTTATTATAGGTGCGCCGGCCGTTTTCTCGTTTTTTCGTCCCCCGTTTCCTCGTTCAACGTGTTCATCTCGCGGTAAATTCGTATTCTCTCTATCATTCTTTTTCGCGAAAAACGGACCGGCAAGGAAGTCTTATCTTGCCCTGAGCGACGCGTTGCACCAGGTCAGTGGAATGCTTTTTTCTCTCTATCTCTTTATCACGCTTTTCTACCTCGAATTTACCCTCGAATAGAAATGCGCCCCGGCGCTCTTTCTATTCGCCGCGCGGCTCGCCAGTTCTCTCGATGCGAAATCGTTCTCATCTCACTTTACAATAAAGCTATTTGATCTTCTATTTTTCTTTAATAATTCATCGTCTTTTTTCTCTTTCATTTTTACATTTAGGAAAATTCTCAACAGCTTATTTTTTTCTTATACTCTGTTTAACTTTGGGAATTCTGCGATTGGTATGTGATAAATACTTTTAACAGCTTTATTTGTTTATATCTCCATTTACTTTCCATATTTCTTTTATAGGTTTCTTCTTTTTTTTCTTATTTAATAATACTATCCTGTAAAACTTTTCATAAAATCTTTGCGAGAACGACGCGTCCGCCGCGAGAGAACCGAAAGCACCAGCCGTCTCTAAACCCTCCCCCCTCCCCCTCCCCCCTTGAATTATTCGTTCAAATCCTATTCACCGCGACGTAAGCGTATTCGTTATTCTCTTTATACACTTTAGTTTAACAATTTTTTTTCCTACGTTTTACAAACTCCATTCTTTATCCATCACCTCTCCGTTCTCCCTCATGCACTTACGCTCTTTCTCAGCCCCGTGTATCATGTGTGCGTGTATGTGTTCTCTGTACCATATATCTGAATCGTCGACTCCTCCTACTCCTCCTTCTCCTTCCTTTCGTGAATATAATCGCGCAACTCTTCACTCCCTCTCACACGTTTTTATTTTATTTAATTTTTTTTTCGCTTTAACTCCCGTTTCGTAAAAAGTCGCTCTCTTTTTTTCATTTTGTATCGTCTACGAATATTGTAATTAAATATTTATACACCCATTGACAGACTAGCTACCATGTTTTTTGCTCGTTTAGGTATACTTTTTTTTCATAGATATCAATTTAATTAAGTTAAATTCAATTATTAATCCATAGCGCGTTATTATAAGTATAATAAGTAATCATTAGAATATAATTAAAACATGTACAGAAGATTATAGATTATCTCTTCGTCTTTACTCTCGTTTGATGCCCCCTTCTCCGCTCGTCTCCCTCCCTCCCAGATTCTGTTTTTTTTTTCTTCTTTTTTTTATTCAACATCCATCTCAGCGCGTTTCTTCTTCCTGGTGGACTTTTTCGGGCCCCCATCAAGAACTGTTCTCGCCGCGCGCTCGGTTCAGTCTGACCGTATCCCTCTCGTTCCCCTAGTCGAAGATTATCTATTTTAAGTATATTTCTTGATCGTTGTGGCTCGTCTCGTCGAGTTTACATTTCGCGTCTCGATTATACGTTATTTATTTTATTTATTTTTTTTTTTACTTTGTTTTGCTACTCTTTGTTTCTTCGTGTGTCGTATTTAATTTTTTCCCCTACATTCGCTGTCTTCCACTCTCTTCGCTCTCTCTCTCTCTCTCTCTCACTTTCTCGCACTCTCACACGGTCACACACACGCACTTTTTCTCAAACTCACGCACTTTCTCTTTCACTCTCCCTCTCTTTCTCACGCTCTCGCGTTCGTCTCCGCTGAATTCCCTTTCTTTTCGTCCTTCGCGACGATTCGATTAGTAAATAGATAGTACATAAATACTTCATTTATTTAGGCCTACGATGAGCTAGAGCTGCTACACTGCCGTCACCAGGTTTCGTCTTAATCAACACCCTATACCCCGGTCATTAACATCGTTCTTTGGCTTACTTTCTCGCCGTCGCCTCGCTCGTCATTCTCTTCCGCCACTTTTCTAAATGTGTATATAATGTACGACTTTTTCCCTACCTTTCTCTTTCTTTGTTTCATCGAAAAGTACATTACGACACTAGTGCGGGAAAGTAGATTTTCGTCTCGTGTGACGTTTACATCCGAGCGAAGCGAGGGTGGAAAGGCACACGAGACGAGAATCTCTTTCCCGCACATGTATCGTACAGAACTTTTTGATACGACGTGTGGAAAGTTCGATTTCGAGCACACGCTTTTTGCCGAGCGTGCGGGAAATCGAACTTTGCGCACGGGAGTGTCGAAATTAGTACATTTCGACACTGGTGCGGAAGGTGATGATTTACTTCATGTGATGTTTTTCGCACGAGCGAAGCGAGTGCGAAAAGTCACATGAAGTAAATAATCAACTTCCGCACTCGTTTCGAACCGTATTTTATACCACGAGCACCGAAAAATCATACCAAAGTTGTGATTTTGAGGTTAGAGTGGTATAAAATCGTTTCTTTTATTTTCCTTTTTAATCCTTTTTCCCATTATATAATCTTTTTTTCAGCAGCACCACTGTGTTTTATTATTATTATTTTTTTTTTTTTTCATTGTGCGTATTTCTACTATACGACGGCGGGCGAGAACCGTCGTCGTGCGAATTGTCGGCCGAACCCCGGGCAGCTCGATAAAGCTAAAGTACCGCTCCCTCGTGTCTGGCAAGGACGCGTTTCGTTCGGCAGGATCTTGGCAATAGCAGTCAACATGAAAACGAACAAACGCGATCCTCATCGGAAGGAACTTCAATTATTTTCTATGCGCGAAACAGCCGCCCAACGGTCCTTCGCACGGCGACGCTCGCCCGCCAGAACTTAATTCCGAATGATCTCTCTGCGGTTTTTTTCTACCATCGACGTGTGTGTGTTGTATTCTTCTCGCGAATCCTATTATCAATCCTTTCCGTCACTGTTATTCACACAACTCGCGTCGTCAACCCTTCTTATGTTCTCCACCACTTCTCTCTTTCTCTCACTTTTTTTTATCATTTTTTTTCATGCTACTTTTAATACCATTTTTTAGCGGCTATATTCAAATATATTCGACGTAAAATAATCCTAACAACAATCAATAATAATAAATAGGTGAAGAGACGACCACAGAGTCCGGACAAATCGACGATAACGTCGTGTGTTCGAGTTTTCTCACTTTTTTTTTTTGCTCTATTAATCGATCTTTTTCTCTGCTCATATTTTTTTTTTCTTCTAAACAATCACATTACATGTATCAATATATGGAAATATCGGATAATCTCTTTAAGGGAGAGCGTCGTTTTGCATTTGCGCGGCGACGAGTATTTTACGTTATACATTCTAAATGGACAACTTCGTGAATTCATCCGAGCCTCTCTGACTACTAATTATCATAATAATTTATAATCGTAATATAATATAATATAATGTAATATAATCATATATAATGTAATAGAATAATATAATAATTATACGAATGATCGACAGATAAAATGCAATAAATAGATCGACGATGAAGTAAATGTTTTTTTTTTCTTTTAACGGTACATCTATATATCAATGCACGAAACGGCTATTGCAACTCGAGGATGTTAATACATGTCGCAAGCTCGCAGTTTGCACCCTTGAACGTTGAACGACACGGGCGCGCATCTGTATTATAGAGACAACTTGCGTCGGGAGGAACAACAAACGCGCCTCGCATCTGACGAACTCCCACGTCCTTTCCACACCGCGATAAACCCGTGTATGTGTGTGCGTATCGTCAATTTTCTCTATCTTATCGCGTATATAATTGCGCTACAAACCAGCAAAGGTATATAGTGGACGAGGAAGCCGATCGAGTACGAAACAGATATATGTTCCCCCCTATCGTCCCTCCCAACTTTCCTCCCGTATCGTTCGAGTCGACGAACTTTCACCGCGAGTTTCACCCCGGCGCCGCGAATTCCACCTACACACCGTATTGTTCCCGATCAAAAGCTCCGACGTATACACACGTACCGTGCACTGCCTTGTACGCGCAGTCGTTCGTTGTAAATCAAAAGCGTTATATCGGAAAGAAACGGTACCGCGCGCGCAGGTTTCTCTCAATCGTGAAAACGACAGATACGAATACCAGCGCGATTCCCGAACCGTGTGTTCATCGACATGGCGTAATGAGGCAATGTATACGGACAGCGGACCATGGTCGCACAATAATGAACGCGCGGGGTGGCGGAGCTCGCAGTGCCGGTGAAGCCCGATAAAAGTGTCACGCCACACGCGAGCGCTCGCGCGCGAGTTCTTTTTACGCGAGATCTCGGAGAGAAGAAAGGCCAAAGCTCACGCTCGCACATATATACATTGTATGCGCGTACGTATGTATACGTACACGTACGTATATATATATATAAGGTGCCTTTCTATGTGCTCCTAATCTCTCCCTCCGCTGGTGGTTGCGATCGGCAAGTCGGGACGCAGAAAATGAGATTGTCCCCGTCTCCCCTCTCACGCGAGCGCGCGCACGCGTCTATCTCTGTGTGTATGGGTGTGCGCGCGATCGAGCAACGCGTTTTTATGTATATATATATGCGCTCTCGGCGTGCGTAGGTGATACGAAATCCTCGTAGGAATTCTCTCAAATTTGCGCGGAACTCACTTTTTTCATCATTCGGCATAGAGAGCTGGTGGTGGTGGTAATGGTGTTCGGTTGAGAGAAGATGGTGGGTTAACAAAAAGGGGGGCAGGGGAAGATATGTAGGTGGAGCATGATGGATATGTGACAATGAGGAAACAAACAACTGAAAGTCACGTAATTAAGAAATAAAACAAACGACATTCGAACCAAACACAAATCAGTTTAATCCTTAAATAAAACATAATTTTTGTTATGTTATATAATAATTAAATAAATAAATAAATAATTGCAGTAGTAGTAAATAGTAGTAAATAAGTAGTAGTAGTTAGCATAGTTAGTAGTAAATAGCATAGTGTTGTTATCAGTAGTAAAGAGCTTTTTTTTAGTTAAGTACTCTTTCAATCTTTCTCGTCCTTCTCTCTCACTTCGACTTTTTTTTATTCTTTTACTGGTCGCCGAGCGACCAGATGGTGGCCAAAAACGAATAGCGTTCTTTCAACTTTATACGACTGTGTATAAAAGTATTTTTTTTTTTTTTTCGTCAGCGGATCTTAGAAGAGTCGGAGTAGAAAGCGGTTAGTCAACAACGGCAACTACAGTGATCGAGTTGTTAGCTTTCAAATTGAAATGCGCGCGGAGATTCTCTTTCGTGTATTCAATGATTTTATCGTACGTTTTTTTTTATCTCTTTCATTCTCACTCGTCTTTATTCTTTCGCTTCAATGATTGTTAGTCAAGTGTTTTGTACTCACTACAAAGGCTACACCACGGGAGACACGATCACAAAATTATATTAAAAATAATAATAATGATGATAATAATAATAAGATAAATGATAATAAGAATAATAAGAATAATAAGAATAACCAATATACAGAACAATAATAATAATTATAATGAGATTATGTGACAAGAGGAGTGGAATTCCTTACGCTTTGAAAAAAGAAGCCCACGCACATTGATCATGATGAGGATTCTTCCATGATTATCGACACCGATACGCGTTATCTTTTTTTATCCATAATACATGTAACTTTGCATAACTCTCTACACGTTTATATACGTTAAATGAATAAAACGGAATTACCGCGAGAAGAAGAGAGTGATAATTTACGTGGCGCGTCATCAGATTTCGACGGCCAAGATTCGTCATAATTTCATTCAAATATCGATGTCTAATTGTGAATTGATTATTTGCTTTCTCTCTCTTCTTGCACGCTATCCTGGACTAGACACAAAAAGGTACATATAAATAAGAGGATGATAATAATAATCGTAGTAATAATAATATATACGATGTACACATTGTCATCTCGCTTCACGAAACGTAATAATAATTAGTAATTATATAATAGAGTCGTCGCGAGAGGGCGAGTCGATCTTCGGAATGGCTTTATTATAATTATCTTAAGTATCATCGGCCGGACTTGGCGAATTCGTCGAAGGAAGCCTACGGATTGCCGTTGATTTCACATAAAATTTCTCTTATTTAAATCGTAAATATGTGCGAGCCACGCGGTTCGACAGCTCGACAAAAATTGATTAATTCATGGCTATATAATATTTATATATATTTATATTCCATTGAAAAAATTGATTATCAAACGAAGATCGATTCGAGTCCAAAATCACTTTTATGCGCCGATCAGCGACTTGACCCCTCAACTCTCTTTCACTTCTTTCCCTCTCTCTCTTCCTCCCCTGTCCCTAATCTACCTAAGATCTCCCGGTACACTCGATTCTCCCTAAAGCCGCGAATTTACTTACACTTAGACGGTTGCGACGAAAAAAACAGAAAAAGAAGGACCGAACCGTCGTACGGGCCGCGAGCCTCTTTGCACGGTGGACTAGAGACGTATTGTGTTATTCGGTTATTCTTTCTTTTATTTGTTTTTTTTTCTTTTTTTTTTTATTTTGCGTTTATAACCCTCTCATCAACTAAACGTGGACTAGGCGTGAAAGAGGGCTCCCCTCCGCGCGCAGGATCAACACTTCGCGTGCTTCGTCCTTCCCTTCGTCCTTCGTCGACGCTTCATCCCTCCTCGCGATTTTTTTACTTCATTACCCATATATATAAATGTATATTTGCATTTTTTTTATTTATATAATATTTTTTGTTCGTTTTGTTCACTTTCTCTCTCTCTCTCTCTCTCTCTCTCTCTCTCTCTCTCTCTCTCTCTCTCTCTCTCTCTCTCTCTCTCTCTCTGTCTCTTTCTTAATTCTCCCCGCCACTCGCCTCTGCGTTCGCGTACTATTTATCTCTTCTCTTTTGTATTCTTCGTTCGTTTCGCGTGTGTGTGAGTGAGTGTATGTAGAGATTGCCGCCGCGCGCGTGTCGGCCGGCGGCGCCTAATAGTTATGAATTATTTCCTAAGCTACTATCGACTTTGTGCGAGCCCTGCCTCGCGCCATCATCATCATCTTTCTTTCTCTTGCGTTCCTCTCCTGGCCTCTCGACAGCCCCATCAACTTCGGCCAGTCGCAGCCTCTCCCCCTGCGTCCCTCTCCGCACGCGCGCGCGTTCGACGCTGATAATATAGGTGAGTTACTCATTTTTTTTATTATTTTGTTTGTTTGTCTCTGAAAATACTGCTTCGTTTCTGGGTTTAGCCGCACACTCTCCCCGTCCGCAGGCAGTCGTCGCGTCAGTAGCCCTGCTCGCGCGCTCTCTCTCTCGCTCTCTCTCTCTCACGCTCTCTCGCTCGCTCACTCTCGCTCTCTCACGCACTGGCGCTACACGGCCTTGTCAGCCTGCTGCTGCTGCTTCTGCAGGTTCTGCACGATCTTCTTCGTTGTCCCCTTGTCCTTGGCGTGGGCCGCTGCGGCTGCGGCGGCCGCGACCAGGGCTCCGGGGTGCACGCGCGGCTGGTGGAGTCGGCCCTGGGCGCCGGGCTTGGCCTGGTTGGCGGCGGGCCGCTGCCCAGGCAGCAGCCAGCGGGGCGTGCCGGAGCCGGGCGTCGACGCCTGCTGCTGGAGCCAGTGGTGCGGGTTGTGGTGCGGCTGGTGGTGGGGCCCGCGCTGCCCTAGGAACTGGCGACTCAGCTGGAGCTGCTGAATGTGCTGGAGCTGGTGCTGCTGGTGCTTGGCGGAGAGCAGGAGAGCGGCCGCGCCCGCGGCCCGCTTGCCCAGCAGCTGCTGGACGACCGCCGCGGTCGCCGCGGAGGTGGCCGATGCCGAGGAGGAGGGTGCGCCCTCGGTGCTGCGGTTGGAGCCGCCGCTGCCGCCGCCACTGTTAGCTGCCGCGCCGGCTGCCGAGTGGTGGTGCTCGCTATGCTGTTGCGGGTGATAGTAGAGCGGCCCTTGCTCGTCCTACGCAGCCTTGCTCTTGTTCGTCTTGAAGCTGACTTGGAGCACCCGGTTGCCGAGGGTGTAGCCGTTGAGGGACTGGATGGCGACGACCGCCTCCTCGTAGTTGGTCATCGTGACGAAGCCGAAGCCCTTGCACTTGTTGGTCTGCAGGTCGCGGATTACCTTCACTGACTGCACGGCGCCGAATGGTCCGAACAGCTGCCAGAGGACGTTCTCCTCGGTCTCCGGGGCGAGGTTGTACACGAAGATGCACCATCCGGAGCCGTTCATCGCGTTGCCGGGCAGCATCGAATTTGCCAGCAGGTCTCCCGCAAGAGGACTGTACCTGAAACGTGTTTCGTTACTCCCTCTGATGTTGACGCCCCACCTACTGCTTTTCATTTAGAACTCGACCCGAACTTTCGAGCCGACTTTACAGAGGCTCTTTTCATTTTTGCTTCACTCTACTCTGTCAAAATATTCTTGATTATTAATGAAAATTTCTGTGCCTCCGTTAGGGTCAAAAGTTCAATTCAGTTATGTTGGGCAAACCACATTTTATGTTGCACTTTCGTTATGATAATCTAAAGTTAATGATTATACTGAAGAGGTCTTCATTTGTTGCAATTATAAGTATAAACGATTAAAGAAATTAGAATATTAGAATTATCAATAACATTCAGCATAATAAAATTTGTTTTGCCATATAAATATTCTGAGTAAAATATTCAATTCTTTATTGAAATTTCCACTAGAATTGTTTCAATCAATAAGTGCAATAGTGTAAACTAAGAATTGGTTAGTTTGCAATTCTAATTTATAAAATGTAGGTGAAGGTTATACTAATTTTTGACAGGCTGTAACTATTGGGGTATTTTGATTATAACTATAATGTTCACTTAATTAAGAAATAATATTTCATTACATATCTATTTGAGAAGTATTTTTTCAAAATATGCTAATTCCCCTATTTCATTAAATAAAATTTCTTCATTTTGCGCAGTTTTAAATAAAATTACTATTAATGGATGGTACTAAAATGAATTTCGCGAAAAACTGGAATTATCCAGCTTGGTAAACTGCGTCTCATTTAAAAAGTTGAAGAGGAGAATGGTCATTATTGATTTTTTTAAAAATAATATTTATTTGTAATTATATGAGAATGTGCGTTATAAATTCAATGAAAAACAAAAATATTTCATATTTCATTACCAATTCAGTTTATACTATACACCATTATTTATACTGAAAATCAGTTAATCAAATGATATCAAAGTTATAATACAATTATTATTTAGTATTCATTCTCATAGGTAAATACTTTAGATTTTCAGTATAAATGTTTAACAATTACTACACATCTTTATAAATATTTAATAAATCTATGCAAAATTAATAATAATATAATAATAAATAATAAAAAGCCACATTGCCAATCCATACACCTTTAACTCTTTGATCTACGATATTTCTTCAAAGAAAATCGCAGAGATCGCTTTTTCGAATGCAACAATCGTGAAAAAAGCCGAAACACAGAGAAAACCAATAGACGAAAGATAATCGCCAAAGCAAGTGTGTATGGAATTGAAAAAGTGCCTCAAACGCTCTCAACAGAAAGAAACTTTTTTTTTGCGATGCTCATTGAAATGTAAAAGAATCGATCTTTGAAAGAATATCAAAGCGACACTCATAAAATTTCAATTTAATGGAAGAAAATCAATTCTGCTGGATTCTATTTTCGTTATTCTTTTGAATAAGTAATGTATATTTATGAGCAGGATATGAAAGAGAAGAAACAAAGTTGCAAAGCAGTGTCACAGATGAGAAGCAGATACAAATACAAGAAGATCCATGCATTCAGTAGTTTTTTAAAAGTGAACATTTTTGTTATTGCCGTTTATTCTACAAAGTTGATAAAAAGTCTAAAATAAATTTCAAGACTTTTAAAACAATGTCGAATAAAAATTTATAACAGTATAAATCACATTGAAAAACATTTTATACATTTTTATGTTCTGAGATAGTTTTGTTTAAGTAAAAGCGTGGAAATGTTTTACATATGACACGTGTACAAAAACCACAAGATTTATATATTTACAGACAGACACATGTAATACATGAAAGCTACGTACCTACTTGACGTCACAAGCCGCGATAAAATAAGGCACATCTCGGTTAGTATACAATTATAAAAGCCGAGAGATTAGTGACTTAAAGTACGCGTTTGTATTTCGTGTTATAGAGCTACAAACTCTTCCTATATATTTATTTATATACTGCATACAAATCTTTAAATATTTTTCTAGAGAAAATCCTATGAAATTGTGAAAACACTACCCAATCTTATAAGTTTCTTTGTCTTAATTAGAAATTTTTTGAACTGAAATGCCAATAAAATATATTTTTATTCAACTTTCTTTATTGATATTTAGTTATTGTAAATAATTATTCGATAAAATTAATTAATTTATTTTATTTTTGTTTGTAGCTCGTACAATATCGTATATCGATAATCTACTGAAATTGCAATTTATTTACGATATTTATCAATATCCTTAGTAGATTATCAAGTGACATTTTCCAAAGAAAAAAATACCAAACTTTGATATCCTGAAATTGAGTGAAATATTTATTCAGAAAATTTTTCTATGATTTGCAAGCAAAGTACAAGAATTGTTAATTAAATATTGTAAATATATAACATTTTCAATCATCTTTCTCAATTTTGATAACAATTAAGATAAAAGTAAAATCTTTGTAGACTCATATCTTACAATATTTGAATAATTACAACTATAACTTCCTGTGATTTCTAACTAATCTTCAGGAGCATAGGTTATAAATTAAACACTTTGGCATTTTTTCCCTTTTAGTGTAATATTATTAATTTCTAAATCTTGCCTATAATTTCGATAGATGTATAATTTACTCATACAGATAGTAAGTTATAAATTTGGTACAAAGGTAACTTAATTTTGACCTTATTTTATAAAAAACATTAGGCAAACGTCTAGAAATTAAAAATGTTTTTTGTGGACAATGTCAATAAAATTATTTTGTCATCATTTTTAATTTAAAGATAGATCACGTACCTAAATAAAGTTTCATAATATAAAAGTTTTATTTTACATACTTATGTACAATTTATACATGTATAGAAATTCTCTATACTTTTTTTTATTATATTAAGAAGATAACTAATATTCACATTTTAAAATATTTTTTATTTAAAACCTTTTTAATCGGGGAATGGTACATGAGCTACTTTAATAATATTTTAAAAGACTAATTTTAAATCAACTTATAGGTAAGAAATTCTTATATAATTCAATACTTTAATACGTTTCAAAAATATGTTTCGCAATATGCTCTTTATAATACTTTATTTACTTTGTCTTCATTTAAAGTTAGTCTTTTTTAACTCCATCAAGTCTTAAGATTTTTAAAAGCTGTCCCTACACGTGAAACTGATATTGGTGTCAGTGTAAAACTTTAAGAAAATTAATAAACTAGAGAATAAAAAATAGTTAAATTAATTGTCATATGAATTAAAAACATATAAACGTTACTGCGCACTGTCCAGATGTGGATGATGGACGGGAAAAGGATAGAGAAAAAAGAATAAAAACAATACAAAAAATAACAAGAAACCACCAAACAAGAAAAATAAAGAAAACCCAGAAAAATTTTCAAAAAAATCAAAGCAGGTCCAACTAAAAAATACTAACCTTTGTAAGCCTTTGTTAATGGCAAGCACGGCCTTGCCAGTGCTAAAACAAAACATAAAACAAAAAAACGTAAGAAAAAATCACGGGCCGTGAATAAAAAATCTGCCGAATACGGCTTTGCGAAATTTTGTGCATTTAAGGGGGCTAGACACCTTTTTTCTCTGAAATAAGAAGTCACATTTTAATACATAAATGTAAACTAATTATTTCATACTTTTTACATATAAAAGTGGGTATATTTACCTTATCTTAAAACTTTCTCCAATGGGCCTTTTATATGGTCCAGAACCATAGTCATCGATGAAACAAGTTTTTTCACTAACCGTAAGCTTTGAAATTTTCCTGTGGATGGATTGACTCCAGATTTGAAGTAACTTACTCCTGAATAGTATAATTCTCATATGAGTGTAGGGATTTTTGAAAATTTCAAAGCTTACGGATAGTGAAAAAACTTGTTTCATCGATGACTATGGTTCTGGACCATATAAAAGGCCCATCGGAGAAAGTTTTAAGGTAAGGTAAATATATCCACTTTTATATGTAAAAAGTATGAAATAATTAGTTTACATTTATGTATTAAAATGTGACTTCTTATTTCAGAGAAAAAAGGTGTCTAGCCCCCTTAAAGAATAAAAAATTTAGAATAAAACAATGCTCACCGAAGAATCTCTTATTAACCCATTAATTACCGTATAATTTTCAAAATTAACTAGTACTAACAAACTGACAATCGGTCTTCACAAAAGAAAAGTTAATAAAATAAAACGGTTAAAACATAAAATTTTTAGTATATTAAATCAATTCTTAAAATATTAATGGGTTAAAAAATACAGTTCATCATTAAGAAATTATACATAAAACAGTTACATTTTTTAAAAGAAAGTTTATCTAAAATAAAGTTTGTTAAAGATCAAAATAAGAAAACGTAGAGAAATATACACTTATGCATGTGGCACAAATATTGTTTTTTTTTAATGAAAAAGATAGGATTAGAAGGATAGTGAAGGAATCAGTAGCGACAAAACTATACACGAAAGGCAAATGGTTTTTCTCGCACTCAAATGTACCGCACTATCAAATAAGAAACTAAAAGACTCAACAGAGTTCTTACTACTATGAAATATGAACTGAGAAAAAGTGTCAGTCTCATTATGTAACAAATGAAGATAATGAAAATAATACAGTGATGCTTCTTCTACATTGGTACTTGTATGATAATAATAATGACACTTTGAACTATTTTACTATATTAATTTCTTACATGAAATATGTTTAAAAGATGAGTATCAATATCTACATGATTACAAGAACTAGGTATAAGCAGTTTTTTATTTTATGGCTCTATACATTGTTTAGTTCAATAGCCGTTTTCATCCAAGTAGTGTGATCTAATGCACTTACTCATTTAAAACAAATCTAAATATAATGAAAAAGTACCTTTGTAGAAGCAGTTGCAGGAGGGAAGTGAACAACAAAATCCGTGAATTATAGAAATCATATTAGCCGTTGGGCCGATTAAGTGAAAGAACGAAAGACAAAAGAAAAAGAATCAAGTATATGCATAATATATACGACGGGGCGATGAACGATAAAAATGTCGTAACGTTAAACAAATACATGTGAAGAAAAGAAAAATCGTCTAACGTTGTGGACAAATAAAATAACGGAGAGCAAGTGTGCGGGGCAGGGCGCGAGTGTATGAAACAAATCGATCGGTCGCTAATGTATAATAAACGGGGAAGGAAGAGGCCGCCTTTATACAAAGCGATTGTATATGACGGCGGAAGAATTAACATAACGAATCGTCATAATAATATCTCTGTTCTTTCAGTCTTGTTGGGTAGAGCGAGTAGAGGCGAGTAGGTACCTGGATAGTGGCGACAGTGGAATGTACCTGAAGCGGCCGGTTGGGTGGTGGATCGGGCCGCCGAAGCGGCGAGTCGCCTGGGGCGTGAGGTACGCTGCCAGCGGCGGTATCGCCTTGTTGTTGTTGCTCGGATTGTTGGCGAACTTCACGGTGATGGGCTCGGTCGAGCCCTTCGGGATCGTGCCGTTCAGCTCCTGGATCGCACGCTCAGCCTCGACGCGCTGATCAAATCTGATGAAGCCTACACCCTTCGACAAACCTGTAAGACCGCGAGCAGGGGACCGCATACATCGCGCATGAGTTCTCATCTCGATGATATGCTTGATGCGTTTCTTTTGGGGATATTGCTTTCTCTTGCTTTCACCTCTTAACTTTGTCTTGTTTTACAGAGAGACTCAATGGCCTGGCACTTTTGAAGCGACAAATCTTTGCTGGAATCCTGCTTTTTTTTGTCAAACTTTTGAATAGGTTCATTACTGTAGTGGCACTTTTATTTTTGTACTGCAGGTAGAAAACGCCAGCAAAGATTTGTCAGCTAATGGTCGAATTCACAATGTGCAGTCGTGATGCAACTAAGCAAGGTCGTAAATTTAAAGTTCATCGACGGACCGAGTGGCTCGGTGCGCACAATTTCGTTTCTTTACACAATAAAATGAAGAACAGCAATGGCTGCGTCTTAGCTGTTTATATTTAAGCTTGTTGTTAGTATCTTTTATTACATTGCCTCTAAAGTCAGCAGCTCGAAAGGTGTCAGAGGCAATCGAAATTTTCTAAAAACTAAAGTGGTAAAATAATGTGATATAAAAGCGTAAAGAAACAAAAATTTGGCGCCTGTCAATTATCAAATAATAATAAAATTAAAAATTTATTACTAAACATTACATAAAAATCAAAATACGTTTATTATTATCTACAAAATTACATGTGATTATAACAATATTACAAATAAAATGAGTCATATATAAGTAATAAATAATTATAAGAACTAAAAATCAGCGTCCCTTACTTATTATTGTGTTTTCGACTTAAATTTTGTGTTGCGAAATGACGGAAAATAAAATAATTTTGTTCGTTTAAAAGCATAAAAGTGCATCAATTAAAATAAGACAAGCCAAAAGGAGAGCCAGAGAAAGTGGGAAAAGAAAAAGTTTTTTGAGTTACGTACCCGGCAAATTGTCTCCGCCGCCAGTCACAAATTGTCGTACTAAACAGAAACGAAAAAATCATATCTCAGTAAAAAACAGCAAAACGCTTGGTGACTTTTTTTAACTTATAATTTCGCACCTCATTCGTTAGCGTGTTTTTAACGTGGGTTAAAAATTCCACTAATTTTTATCACGTTTCAGAAATAAAAAAATTTTCATAAAATAAATTAATCAAATAAAATACAAACAACTTTTTGGAATAATTTTTTCATTCCCAAATGAAAGTACATTATGTAGAAAATTTTTTTTAATTTAGCCAGCGAATGAGAGACGATCATTTTATTTACTAACGCTGTACGCTTTGTCCACCTCCTTGGTTATTGAAAATAAGTACAAATTATAAAAACCGCAAGGATAAAATGTGTTTATGATTAGTCTAAAAAAATAATATAATTATAAAAGTAACGTAAAAATTAAACTAAATAATAACTTAATAATAAAATGTCCGCAGAAATTATTATACGATACTTGCATTTTGGATGAAATTAGGGAGATTCAATTCTCCTAGGAGGCGGACGGGCGTTGCGTAACTTAAAAATAACTTACATCGACGCCCCGATGAACGATACGATTTTAGCTGCGAGGAACTTAAAAGTGAGAAAGACAGATGGGCAGAACGAAATAAATGTAAACGAAAAGAGAGAAACAGACAGAGACGGAAAGAAAGACGGAGTGAGAGCGTAATGGGGAAAGTAGAGACAACGGTAAAGATGAAGGCCATGAGGCTGTGTGTGTTAATAAAAAAATGAAAAAATTTTCTTGAAACTGGGATGACTATTTACTCGTTCCATCAGCAAAATTACAATAAAATCAAATAAACCTCCGGATCATTAATTTATAGCCATGCGTATGTATATTTTGACATAAACAAACGTAAAGAAAAGATGTTCCTGAGATCTTATGCTTTTTCTCATGGCACTGACAGCTTTCAAGGCTCTCGGTTTTTTCTCACTTTTGCAAGGTAAACCTTTCCTTCTCTGTTTTAGTTAGAAATTCTTTTAAAATTAGATCAAGATGAATAAAAAAGATAGTGAAGAGGCGCACCGACCCACCTCACTGGTAAACCCCATGGCCTACTCACCTGACCTCATCTACTTATACACCATTGAAAATAATTTTTAACGCGAAGTTAATCAATAATTGTGGGTTTTAACTATTATCAAAATTATAGTGGACATAGACATAGTAATGTAATGATTAATAGTACGTTTAACTGTCGCACAATGGACCAAATTTTGTTAATCAGCTTCTAATTCATTGTTATTTATTATGAATAATAAATTCACCATTTAAATCAATATATTCTGGAGATAATATTTTATGGCATGCTGGTGTATACTATAAATAATACCAACACATTTAAATATTACATTGTATTTTGTTAACTAATTGAAATATAAGCTGACATTAGATACTTAACCCGATTCTTTTTTTTTTTAAACAACACACTCGTATAGAAAAGAAAGAGAATGAAAAGGCGCATCGTGCGACGATGAATAAATAAGCACTATAAGGCACGCGTTTCGAATTGCAATCTTTTCGGAAATCTTGAGATTTCCAATTGAGAGAGAAAAAAACGAAAAAAAATTTAATCCACAGAAACTCCAGCCACCAGCACGAAATCATCGGAACTTTTTGAAAGTCCTAGAACTCGAGTATTTCAAAAATGTTCGGACAGATTACGTTACCAACGTGGCCTGTTTATTTGGTTAAAGAAGCGGTAAACCAGAAACAAAAAATTCCTCTGCACCAACGTAAGACTTTTTTCTCCCAGCTAACGGGTAATAAGTACACCGACACGCGACGAATAAACGAACGTGTATGTGTGCGGCGTTGGTGGTAAACATATGGTGCTGACTTACCAGTAATGTTGTCGCAGAGTATGCGGGAGGTAATGATCCTGCCGTAGGGGCTGAACAGGTTCTCGAGATCCTGTTGCGTCATGTTCTTGGGCAAACCGCTGACGTAGAGGTTGGCGCCCTTTATCGCCTCGCTGCTCGGTCTCGCGTACGATACCTGTTGAGAAATTAGCCGATTACGCGACGTTCGGATTCATTTTTCAGAGGATGTGGCTACGCTAGCATTATCGTTCTCGCGGTAATAGACATTGCACCCCTTGCACTACTATTTCTAAGCCTATACCTACTTTTCTATGGTCTACGTTATTCCCTAAAAATTATTGAAATGATCAAGCATTGTGATTATTTCTAACTTTTCCATATAAAAACATACAAAGAAATAAACTATAATACTAAATAAAAAAATTTCAGAATAGAAAAAATAATAGAAAAAATTAAAATTGTACAAGTTTACATTATACAACCTGTTCTGAAAATGTATGCGTCTGTAAACATAATCCTGCAGAGCGCAAAATTCTAAGAAAAAAGTTCCTTTACCATTTTTTCATATGACTAGTACTTTTTTAGTAACTGATGTGTTTAAATTGTTTGTTTTTAATAGGAATTGTATATCTATAGATATCATCATATAAACATAGGTATACATTGTCTATTAAAAGCAAACAATTTAAACACATCAGTTACTAAGAAAGTACTAGTCATATGAAAAAATGGTAAAGGAACTTTTTTCTTAGAATTTTGCGCTCTACAGGATTATGTTTACAGACGCATACATTTTCAGAACAGGTTGTATTTGACTAGACGATAAGATATATAGTTACTATAGGGGCTAAAAGTTTTCAGATTAGATTAGTACGTGCGACTACTATAGCCGATTAATATACAGTGCAAAGTACAATGAACTAAAACAGCGAGAGCGTGAGCAGCAGCAGCGCAGGCGTTCTAAAATAAAATGCACTGCCCGAGTGAGAAGTCGGACACGAACCTTGATCGTTTTATTCTGCAAGCGAAGACCATTAAGCGTGTTGATGGCCTTCTCGGCGTCTTCGGGCCGATGATAGTTAACGAAGCCATAGCCCAAGCTCTGACCTGCAAGGAAACATCGCGAATCCAATTATTTTATTCAACAAATTATTCGCGCTAGCGCGCACGCGCCCGAGCTCGGCATCAGCAACGATCTCGCCCCCTTCGTGCCGCGCTCGCGCGCATCGCGCAGCGTGAAATGAATGAGATAGAGAGAGAGAAAGTAAGATAGAAAGAGAGCCAGAGAGATAGAGAAAGAGTGAGAAAGCCGATATAGACCGATGCAGGGGGGTGAGAAATAAGAGAGAGAGAGAGAGAGAGAGAGAGACAGAGAGAGAGAGAGACACATAGCGACCGGTACAAATGTGATCAATTATTCAGTTTTCCGTTGATCGTAACGCCCGAGTGAGTGGCTGTATCGCGCCGCCCAGCGGTCACGCGCGAAAGCCTCCATCGTCGGGTAGCCGACAGGTGACGAGCGTACAATACGAGAGATGCGAGAAAAGGTATGCCAGACGCGCGCGCACGCACGTTCGTTCGGGGGCAGCGAACAGACGAGGCGCACGGCGTTGACACACACTCTTTAAGTATTACTGTTGCATTTTTTTTTACTCTTCGCGTGCGGCGATGATGTACGAGCCTGTAATGGTCGATGATGAGCCGGCGCGTTTGGAATTCGCGGATTTTTTTATATAAGTCTTATTTTTTTTCTTTGCAGTTATTGCCCGAACGCGCAGTTAAAATAAAAGGAGGAAGCGATATGTGTGTATGCGTGAAAAATCAACGAACAAAACGATAAATTTGAGAAATAATAGTATGAGGATAATATATAGGCAAACTAGGTGAAAAAACGGAAAAAATGTAATAAAAAGTTGTAAATAATGAGTAATTGAAGACTTCCTACTTTGGTTACATTTTCAGTCATACTTAACGGAAGGTTGTTGAAGATAGCAGAACAAACAAAATATTTTAACAGACCATCTGGAAACAAATGGCTTTATACGTACTGTTCAGACCTGTTCAAAAACAAAAAAAAGAAACTAGTAAAAATTTTGAAAAAATTAAAACTTAAAATTTTAATTAAAAATTATATAAGCAAGATTCTATTTTAATTGTAGGACAAAAATAATTATTTCTCCGCACAATGTCACGTCACATGCATTGCTAGTTGACAAAATTATAGCATAATAATTGTTGAAATTATAATTTTTTTTAATTGAGAAATGCGTTGAAAAATTTTTATTTTTGTTCTTAAAAATAATAAATAAGAATCTACGCAGTTGATCGCCGTAAAAGTTTTTGCAATCTTTTCATTGTTTATGATAATAATCGTATTAGAGTAATCGGTGTATTGTGTATATATAGTTATAGAGGTAATGATTTGTGCTTATTTCGTGTCTCTACAAAAACTTTTACAGCGTGTTTACTTAAATACAATATAACTTAAATTAAATAATCATAAATTTTTATTATTAACTAAAAATGCACTTTATACAGTTTTGATTTTGATCATAATATTGTTTGAAATTTGTTCTATGAATACAAGGAAACGAAAACGAAAAAAAAAAAACTTTTCATACAAGTTTGCAAAACAAATGACCAAAACTCAATGAAAAGGAGAGAACAAAAAATATATAAAGTACAAAAATCAAAATCAACAAAGCCAAAAAAGAAAACTTGGAAAAATGTCAACGCTCGCCGATCCCAGAACGCGACGACGTTCTCACAGCCCGCGTAAAAATCCCACATATATTTTTTGTTCCCCCAACGACAAGAGAGAACATAATAACTCACGACCGTCACGAATAACGTAAGATATTACAAGCCGCGGGTTATATCGCAAGTCAACGACGCGGCTTCGATTCTCCGCGTTAGCGCATATATACACATGCAAGCGTACAACGACTACGCCCCCGCGTTCTCGTTCTCCTCTCTATATCTCTTCCCGAAAATAGCGAGCGGTGCACACGCGCTGACGCAGCAGCAGCAGAGCGAGCGCCCGCGAGATGTTGCATATACGCTGCGCTGCGGTAGAGAGAAAGAGAGAGAAAGAGGGAGGGAGAATCTCGAACTATAATACGCGAACGGCCGAAATGCCAGCAGCAGCAGCGTCGTGCTGGTGTCGCCAGCTAGACGGATAAACGTCATCTTCGTTATATTTATATACATATACGCGAGAAAGCTTCTTTTCTTTTCTACTTTCGTCTTCCCGGATCCCGGATCTATGGATCATTATTTTTTTTTCTCGTCGACGGGCTTGAAAAGCGTGACCGCGCAAGCTTGTCTTATTCGAGACGAGCGCTTTGTTTTTCTTCTCATTTGTCTTTCTTTCTTTGTTTACACCACACCCGCGTGTGTAGATCGCCGTTTGGTTGGAAAATAAATCTCGTTATAAGTGGGCTTTCTATAGTTGGGCTGGCGGTTACGAAATCAAGAGTGCACACCGGTCAGAGTGGATTTAAAGTTAAAACTCGACTTGAACCGACTTTATTAGAAATACAGGCTTCTTTTACACGACACAAATAATAATAAAAACATATAACAGAAGTAAAAATAACGTTTGTTTGTAGCTAAATTTCAAATATCATTCTTTTAACATCTTTTCCAGAAATAGTTCGAATGAATAAGCAGTCATCATTACTCTTACATTTCATTCATCTTTATATATCGCATCCATTTGAAAACGATTCATTTTACAGACCAACCACTCAAATGTCCACTGTAATAAATTTTCCAAACAGATTAACCGAAGAAAAAAAAAAGACGAAGGAAATCAAGACAAATGAGAAAGTGCCTGTAGAACACACGAGGTGTGGCCCATGTGTCTTCCGATTGACCGCTTCAAAAAGAGCGAGAACAACGTGTATCTCTCTCTATCTCTCTCGCGCGCGCGAAACGCGATATACACTGGAACCAATTAGTACGGATCTCGACCGGCGCGAAAGCGACGAAAATCGCGAGAATCGGCTTCGCGCGCGGCTCTTTCATTAAATCAAAAGCGCTCGCGAGCGACGGCGGCTGTAATAGTATACGCGCCGAGCGCTTAGTACTCGCACGCGAGCGCGCGCATTCGGGGGCGCGGGCGAGTTAAAAATAGGGCGAAGTGAGACAGAGAGTGAGTGAGAGAGTAAGAAAGAGAGATAGAGAAAGAGAGAGAAAGATAGAGAGTGTATAAACGTGCGCTCGCGCGCGCGCACGCGTCTTTTTGGATTTATCTATATTACAGCCGGCGTGAGTGTATGTATGTATGTGTATGTTTGTGTGTGTGCGCGTTCTCTTACCAGTGAGCTTGTCGCGTATTAGCTTGCAGCTCTCGACCTCGCCGATGCTGGAAAACAGCGACCTAATCTCCTCCTGCGTCATCGTCTGAGGCAGGTAGTTGACGATCAGGTTCGTCTTGGACTCCTCCTGCGAGCTCTGGCCCAGGTTCGAGCCGCCATTTTGCTGGACTACTGTATCCATACCGTTTGCCATCATTGCACACTTACGGGGGCAGAGATTTAACTTTAAATTAAGACTACTCGATTTCCTTCTCCTTTTAGCTAATTAGTTTAAGTTTCTTCTTCTTCGTTCAAATCGTCCCCTAACTACGTACGAAATCTGTAACAGAAAGAGATAACGGGACCGTTAGTATATTTTGTCGTTACAAGCCAGATTTCAGTATTTAATCTATTTTATTATATAATTGTTTACTAAAGTATCGAAATGAACAAAAAAAAAAAAAAAAAAAAAAAAAATAATAATGATCCATCCATTCGCATAGTTCCTAGTTTTGATTAGCCAATGTTGAAACAATTTGATCAACGCCGGCCCGAAAGCCCCACCCCGATAGAATAAAATTACATAAAAATCGGAAATACGAGGGCAAACCGTTAATTAATTTAACGCTCGCTCAGCTAACGCAATAAAAAGAAAATCAATGAGCTGCGCGCACGAGTAGTTATGGCACCCCCCCCCCCCCCCCATCCATTTTCTCAAAATCCTACTTGCGCTAGGTAAATACACTCACACAAACACTGACCCGCACACACGCATACACTTCTGCACGCGCTCGGCGTCCGAAATAGCCCAAAGCGAGCGGGTGTCAAGAACCCCGCGGGCGAAACAAGTGACACGAGGCGAAAGAGAAGCACAGAGGAAGCGAAAACGAAACGGAACCACTCAGGCTCGCTCCGCACCGGCCAGAAACAACCACCAGCAGCACCTTTACTCTCCTATACTACTATATATACATACTGGGGTACAACGAACCGAGCATACACCGCGAGGCCGGAAGTGTATATAATACACACACACACACACGGGTGTGTAGCGCTCTCCGAAAAGTTCGTGCACCCCTGCGCGCGTACACACGGCGACTGAGCGTCGTCTCTCGCGCGCCACGATTAAGATCTCGCTAGTAGCTAGTTATACGCGCTCGCCCGGTGGTGGCATATATAAATTTTATTAGGGAGCGAGTGACGTAAGCTAGTACGCCGGGGGCGAGGACCGATCAGCTGATCGCCGAGCGACAGCAAACACCTGGACGTATAGCACACACACACGCTCACACTTATATGAGGAGGAAGGAAGGGAAGAAACGTGATCCCTAACAAAGGTGCGCGCAGCAGCCACGGTAAATCATCGAGGTGAGCAGAGTGCACAGGGGGGCAGCGGAAACCGCGCCGACTGCCCGCGTGCGTAGCAGAGAGAGAGAGAGAGAGAGAAGAGAGGGACGCGTATGTATAATACGTATTATAAGGGAGTTTAAAGAAGCCTCCGTCTTTTGGAGTTTAAAGAGACGCGCGCGCGAGTTCCTTTCTTTTGCCGCTTATATACCCTTCACCTTTGCCGCCTGCCGTGTGTTTACGTTTGTGCATATGCAACGGAGCGCCCGAAGGTGCAACGCACCGGAGTTCATTTCTCTTGATCGCGGGAGACGGCCGTCGCGGTAATTAACTTATGGACGTGCAGCGTGGTGTAGGCGCGGCTAGGGGTTAACAGTTTTGAAAAGCGAGGATATGCATTTCGTTGGCTAAGGCGGCCAGCTGACTGCGATTATATAGATTAGTTTTGTCAATGTGTGGAGAGAGTGTAACCCGATTAAAGGGGGAAAAAGTGGTTCTTGCGTTCTCAACAGATTGCCCGAAGAGATTAGTAAGCGGGAGAGTATCAATCATAATATTTATAATCTACAGTTGTAAGTATAGAAGGTAAATGATAAAGGCTGTGAAAAGCCACGTATAGAATAGAATCGCGTAACACACGCACAAGCACAAGTCGATGAACTTTAACGAATTACATATATATTTTCTAACCCGGAAGTCATTCTATTTATAAAATTCGCTAAATCCAATATCGACCGGACCCTTATATTCAATTATACAATAGCAAAACCGTTTTTCGCATGAATTTCGCGATACGATCAGTGAAAAGAAAAAATGAACGTTGCCAACCGTATATATATATATATATATAACTATACTCGAAAAAAAAAACCCTCACGACGGCCTTCCTTCGTCAAATTAATTGCACTCTCGCGCAGAACTGCCAATTTACAAGTATAATAAAAAGGAAAACGCGCAACGGCAGCAGCAGCAGCAGCGACCTTTATAACGGGCTCTTTAATTAAAAATTCGTGTCATTAGCCGACCGCCGCCGCCGCGCCGAGCAGAAAAGACTTCTCTCTATACACACATTTTCACCGCGTCTCTATATGTATACACATATAACGAATTCGGCCCTTACGTACAGGGTAGCAAGTACGAGAAAGAGAGAGAGAGAGAGACGAAACAGACGGGGCGATTCGATGGGGGATTATTCGCCGGGGCCCTCTTTTATATACACCCCATGGCCACGCGCCGGAAAAAGGGGGGAACGCTCGCTCGCTCGTGCCAGACAGCAGCGAGGGGGAGGGCCGGTGTACGCAGCTGCTGCCGACGCGAGCGCGCGCATGCACAACAGCCGGCACGAGCCACCCGTTACGGCATCGGGGCCCGTACGTGCGTGTACATGTATATACGCGTACTAGCTTTTTCTCGGTGCACGCCGACAACACTTTCAATGTCGGCGCGAGCGAGCGCCTTATTGTTTACGAGAGAGTATATAGAGAGATATTTTGTCATGTTGTCCGTTCGCGTGCATATATCGAGACTTTTTGGGTATATATGTATAAGCTTTGTTTCGGAGCGGAGAGTGTAGAGATGGGGGGCGGTAAGATCGGCATATAAAGTTGACAGAAAGGGGTCAGTGCTGGCCTTGGACACGATTCGTTGTCGGTGTTCGCGAGGGCGCGATGTGCCGTTCATTCGCTTAATGTTTAGCCGTTTGTTGTTTAGCGCTCGTAAATTATGGATTATGGTCAGTTTTATGGGGCGCGTCGTGTATGCCCGCTTTGCGCTTTAATGCGAAAGGGAGAGATTAGGGACGATGATGGTTTAAAAGTAGAAGAGGTGTTAAATGAATTTTTTGAATATTCAAAAGTAAAAAGTTTGGGAAGGTAAAGCGGATCTATATGTGTGTAATGGATCGTTCTGATGATATAATATAAGATGGATACATTATTTATTTATTTTATTGTATAAGAGAAAAGAATGTATTATATTTTTGTAACGATTTACGATGAAAAGATAACTTTTGTGCTCTCACTGATAAATTAACAGCTGTTGCTCCGAAATGAAAAAATTTATTAAAATTAACTTAATTATTTAAAACATGTCATTCACCTCGTCCCAGCGAAACCCAAAAAATAAAATAAAGAAAATAAATACTACACACTGACGGACGAAAACCAGACAGCTCCGAAAAAGGGGAGGGGGGGGGGGGGGTACGAACGCACAACCAGCACAGGGGCATCGCACAGGATACACACAGGATTCTCGAGTTCGCCTGTGCATGCGCTCGAGTCATCGGCCTCTCCTCTCTCTCTTTCTCCACACAGGCACACACATACACGCACGCGGTCACCGCGAAAACTGATACGCGCGGACGAGAGAAACTAAAGCGTCGGCAGCACACAGCGAAAGAGACAGACGCGCGCTCGTGATCGCAAAAAAGCGAAATGGGGGGCTTTGGGGCAAGCAAGCAAGCAAGCAAGCAAGCAAGCAAGCAGACAAGCAACTACTACCTCTCCCACCGTACGCATGACTCTCGTCGTCGCGGCACCTCTCTCTCCTACTCTTTCGTAATCACGGATGGAAGGTCGCGATAGGCCGCGCTCTCGGCGCACTCGAAAAAATGGGCTCGCCCGTTTACTCTATCTTCGCGTTCCCAGCCCCCTCCTGTATCCCCGTTCTGGTCCATTTCGCCACCACCCTTGGCACTCTCTCTCTCGCTCCGTCTCTTGAACTTCGGGGGTGCTGTGCGCTCGGGGTATATAATTGAACGCGAGCGTGCGCGCTTGCCTCGCTTAATTGAAACTCGGAGCAGTGCGCGCGCGCGCGCGGCGTTTAAAAAAGGATCGACGAACTCGTCAAAGCGAGAGAGAGGGACCCCGTGGGTTATCGAGACTACACATACATACACGCGGGGTTGTTGGCTCGTTCGCCTGCGCCGACGTGTCCCCTTTGTGAAACAAAAATGCAGGTTACGGGGGTGCAGCGAGAGGGGCCGCCTCGGGGGAAGGAGTTGAGAGGAGTACTTTTTTTTTTTTTGGGGCACGCGAGCGTAAACTGGTTCACGGTTTTCGAAGATGGTTTAAAGTTGCCGGACTGGGAGGTGAATTTGTGTAAAGGAATTTGGTTTTGTATATAGGGAATATTTTTATAAGCGTGTCAATTTTTTCCTACTATACCGGAGCTAACAGAAAATGGCGTCGATTGCTTTTCCATCCATTCTACGCAATAAGAACGATAAACTAATATTAACTCTACTAATTAGTAAAACACATCGAGAGCCGCCCTTCGAAAATCGATACAGCGCCCGAACGTGAAAAGAAAAAATACCTGGGTTATTCGCGCCCGCGCTTAGGCTCTTATATAGGCGCCAGCAGCTCGTTAGCCGCCATTATCATTATTAGAAAACAAGCTTTATTTTTAGCACACGGCACACGTTTTGCCATCGATCGCTTTTTCTCTCTCTCCGAAATAATAGGCGCTGGCTTCGCGTATTCGCCGGGGGTGCAAATTCGACGCAGCAGCAGCACAGCAGCGCCGCCCGCGACGCGCTCGGTCTATCGACAATTACACGTACGTACGTATAGAGAGGCGCGCTCGTGTGTACGTGTACATACACAGATACATACGTGGGTGTCCGCTTGCGCGGGCGAACCGCGTTCACGAAAATACCCCGGGATTGGTATAAAACAAGCGGCGCGCGCTAGCCCGCTCCGAACAATCAATAATGAAGCGAACGTCAGAGAACCCGGGATGCCTGCTATATGTACGTGTGAGAGTGTGTGTATGCGTATGCCGGCCGGTCTGGTCGTAGTATAGGACTGTAATTAAAGCCTGGTCTAATAAATAAATAATTCCCGCGCCGACGTGAACGCACATACAAGAACACGCGTTCGCGTGCACATACACACACGTGAGAGATTATTTTAATCGCTTCGAGCTTATCTTCGCACGTTGGCTCGCGCACGCGCGCCGCGGGATTTACGGTGTAAAGAGTGAAAACGGGTGAGGGCATTCGTTTTGTTAATTAGGGGATTAACTTTATTGGGACGGGGAAAAAATTGCTCCGACAATTTATGACGATGTTATAATGTTAAAGTGGGCATTCTTTTTTTAAGATGAATGTTGTAACGGAGCAATCTAGTACACGGTGATATTTATGTTTAGGTATGCCGGATATTTTAGAGGGATAAAGACTTTATTATTATGCATAGATGCTCTACTGAAAACAATTTATCCTTAGCATCAAATTATGTTTAATAGTGAAAACCAACGACATAGCTTATTTTTATGATAGCAAAAAATTTTAGGAATTTTGGAAAGACACATGTCTCAAAAATCTATCACGAACTAACCCGCCGAGAAATTACTTTTCATATTCTACAACACGTGACTTTCAACAACGCCGCGTTCATTAAAACTCAGCCAAGATTCCATGCCTGCACATCTTTCATCCCTCCGCCAGCTTATCACGACGTCTGTCACCGACGCTTTTGCCACTCTCCCCTACTTTCTCTCTCTGTCGCTCGCACCGCAAGTATATAACACCGAGAAGGCAGACGCCAGCGAGCCCGTCAGCAGAGACACGTGTACTTTTTTCACCCGCGCACTCTAGCGCAGCTCCAAAATAGAAAAATATCAGAGTTTCCGCGTAAAGCCGGCACTTTCGGCGAAGTCGCCAGTCCCCGGACTCGTCCCGAGAATGCAAGGTAAACAATGTATTAAAGCCGCGCTTAAAAGACAACAAAGAGACACTACCTCGACGCGTGCGCGCATCTTCTTTCACGGGACGCACTCCCGCCCGGGATATATAGAGACACTGTACTCTCTGTCCCCGGCGACATCCGCGTACGCGCCTGCATCGATTACACGCGCGTATCGATTCACCAGCGAATAACGAGAGAGAGACAGGGCCGGAAATAGCCGCCGACGACGCTGAGCGCTCGGTGCGAAAGTTTAGCGCGCACCCGTCCGCGAGTTCATCAATGGTTTCCAGAGCCACGTAGTTACGCACACATACGTACACCTTGCGCCGCGGACGTACGTAAGCCGGTACGTAAAAATAGAGCAGAGTGTGTGGGTCTGACGTCGCGGTCGTTTATACATGCGCGAAAAATGTCGAGGCTATAGAGCCGTTGCTGCCGGGTGGCGTACACGTACGTCAACTTCTGTACTCCGGGTTTGCGTTGGAATAGGCCTGGTCTGGAGGGATATCGCCGTAGACGCGCGCGAATTCGCCAATTATTCATCGAGCTTATTGCCATTATTGTCGCATTCTTCGTGTGTATAATGGTTCGGAATAGAAGATGACTATTTTTGGTTCACCTCGTGTGACTTTTTTCGAACGTAGTAAGCGCGACGCTTTCATTCACAGCAGGCTGGAGTACATTAGCGCGGTGTTTCGTCATTCAGGGTAACGTAATGTCATACCGGACGAAGATAAGAAAGTTATCTCGCGTCGGATAAATTCTGTATCGGTGATTGTACCGTTTTGCAGCGTGATTTAATAAGCTTTAATTTTGAGGACAGTAAAAAGTTAGATTGTAATAAGATGATAGGGAGATACTCCAATTAATAACGCAACGATAACTGTAAAAATGAAAGAAAAAAATAAATAAAAATGATTAATAAGGTCAAAGAAACATAAAAGTATTAGTAAAACAGTTAGCCAACGATAATAAATACTTCCGGATACAAAAAAAATCTGTAGAAAAGAAAACATAATTAGTCAAAGAAAGAAAGAAAGAAAAAAGAACCGCGGTCTACATAGTACTACAAGCCACGCGAAGCTCACTCTCGCGTCGCAAGCGAACGCCGGCGTGTATACACACACACATACACGTACACAAGAAAGAGCAAGTGCGCGCGCTCGTCGTATCGACTTTTCCCCCGAGCCAGCAGCGCGGTGCTCGCACCGCATACACTCATTCCGGCGAGCGAGCCGAAAAAGAAATCATCAATAAATTGTGTATATACCACGAAAATGCTCATTACCTATACGGCCAAACCCGGACGGTGCACACACACACACACACACACGCACACACACACACTTCGAATATAACGAGTATCGGAGGCTCTCGCGGGGGGGTGGCGCGGCGTCGTCCGATTATTCGAGGACAGAGCAAGCGCTGGTGCGCTGCACGCGCGAGAGAGATAGGATCTTCGGCTTGGTATAGCCAGGTGGCCATGGCGACGGATCGTGAAAATCGCGAGCGAGCAAGCGCGGGGATCAGAGTGAGAGAGAGAGAGCGCCTAGCTAGCCTAGCAAGCGAGCTAACGCGGCGATCAATACTCGCGGCGGCGGCGGCGGCGGCAGTAGCGCTCTCCCTCCCCCCTCGTGAGAGAGAAAGAGAGCTTTGCTACCCCCTCGCACATACTGCTGCCGCCGCCGCCGCTTCTTCCCCCTCGGGGCAAGGCACGCACGACTGCAGGGGCGCCTCTCCCCCTCCCCCCTCGCGCGTACAAAAAACCAGCGAGCGCAAGATAGCGGGAGAGAGTGAGAGAAAAACACACATGCGCTCGCGCGCGTAAAAATCGAAATAATCGAGCCGCACACATATACAGACTGTGTGTCTTTGCGGAGCGAGGAAGGGAAAAAGAGCCGCTGCTACTGCACGTGCTTGAAAAAAAAAAGGTCTTTGACTGCGAGAGCCCCCGCCTTGCTCACTTTTTCTCTCTCCCTCTCTGTCACTCGGAGTGAGTGGAAGCTCGATGGAAGGACGGTTATGAGTTGTGCGCGGGCCGATAAATCGTGCGCTAATCGCGAGAGAGAGAGAGAGAGAGAGAGAGAGAGAGAGAGAACGCGTAGCAGGGGGTAAAGGAGCTCGATCGAACGTGATTGACTGCCGGGGGTAGTTTTCGACCAGTACGCGCGTTATATATATATATATATATATATATATATATATATATATATATATATATATATATATATATATATATATATATATATATATATATATATATATATATATATATATATATATATATATATATATATATATATATATATATATATATATATATATATATATATATATATAACTATAGTGTGAAAGAAACCCGTGCTCCGAAATGCCGTTTGAAGCCTTACCGTTAAACGTGGTACATGTAAAAAGCACAGCCAATTTGTTCGACTCCTCTCGCCCTGTACAAACACCTTCTCTCTTCTCTCTATATCTGTTTTTCTCCCCTTCGCGGTCACCACGCACTATACTCTCTCTCTATCCTCTCTCGTCTATCTATCTCTCTCCTCGGTTCTTCGCCTCTTCCTCCTCGCCGCTGCTTATATAAATATATCTCACTCGGCGAACTCTCTTGCGCGCACGCTCGTCGCCTCCGCTCTCGCGAAAATATAATTCGCGAGCGAGCGAGCGAGTGAGAGAGAGAGCTTGTATATAGGCCTGCGCGCGAGCGAATATATACACACGCACACTATACACTTGAATGTAGAAGAGAGAGAGAGAGAGAGATGGAGGCGCGCGCTCCTGCCGTCGTATGTACTCTCGCGACTCCTGCAGCCGCCGTCGCAAAAATCGATAGCGAGATATACGCACACTGTGACGGCTTCTCTTCTCTTGCACTCTATATATCTCGGTCGTGTCGCGCACACTTGCGTAGATTAAAATTCGGCTTTCAGTCGTCGTCGTCGTCGAACTGCGGCCGCTGTCTCTTCGTTCAAATAAAGGACAAAACGGCTGTGTAATATGTGTATGTGTGTATGTATGTTGATGTGAAAGAACGGAGGACGATAACTAAACACGTATATATTGCACGAGAGCTTCTTCTTGCTTGGATGAACTGCTCGCTCTTCTCTTGGTCTCTATCGGCCAAGGGGTTGCCGCGATGGATGGTAACTGAACTGTATTACTATGTATATATTTATTACCAATGACGTTGCGTAAATTTAAAATTTATGTATGTATGTATATGTATGTGTGTTTATGGTGTGAGCGAGTCGAAAGAAACGGCGAGGACTAAACACTAAAGGGAAAGAAAAGAAACGAAGTGACAAGAGTGCACACACGTGCGCGCGCGCGACGGCCCAGCTCAGACTGAGGCGGCGAGACTGGAGGGAGCCGCGCTACGGCCCCCGCGTTTGCTCGCTCGCGCCCCCGACGGCGCGTCGTCAAACCTTCGTCGTGGCAAGAGCTTGCCTCTCGTTTTATATATATGTGTGTATGTAACCCCTCGCGCGCTGCCAGCCGCCTATGACGACGACGACGACGGTTCACTCGGCTTGCTTGCGCTCGCTTTATTGTGTGTGTGTGTGTGTGTGTGTGTGTGTGTGTGTGTGTGTGTGTGCGCGCGCGCGCGCGCGTGCGCGCGTGTGTGTGTGTGTGTGTGTGTGTGTGTGTGTGTGTGTGTGTGTGTGTGTGTGTGTGTATATATATATATATGCTGCGATGCCTTGGTCGGGGCTTTTTTTAACGGCGCGTTTCCGTTAATGACGGATTTCTGAGCTGTGCGGGGTTTTCGTTAGGATGTAGGAGAGTTGGTGTAGAAGTGGTGACGGTGGAGATTTCGGAGCACGAGATAATTTTCTGGGATTGCTTTTGTCGAAAAAAGTTTGATAACTGCAGCAAAAACCATTATTTTATAGATAATACTTTTCTCAATTTTACTTCTTTAGCGGAATTTTATCCACTTATTTTTCTACCCGCTGCTCCGCACCCATACGTCCACAAGCAAAATCGAAAAACTATTTACCCACCGCTACTCTTTTCTTATCGCGCGCTCCGTCTAATTAAAGTGCGCTAAAATACAGCTCTCCTTCCTCTCTCTCTCTCTCTCTCTTTCTCTCTCCCCTCCCACTTTGCATAAAACAATCCATTTTTTTATCTTGATCGCGCGCCCACGCAGGCGGCTTGTTGCATCGGTCTTGTCACGCGAGCTAAATAATTCATGCCGCGAATTTTCGCGTTTCTCCGCCTCGCTTCGACCGTCCGCTCCAACACCTCAACGAAACTACGCGCTAGAAGCAACAAAATTTCACGGTACGCCATATATCTATCGATTTATGATTCGACGCGCACCGCTCGTCCATTTAAAACGGCCAAAAAGCTCCGTCTGTATAATACATATTTCTTCCTCTCTCTCGCTCTCGCTCGTCTAGAGTGCGGCATTGGCATCGACACTTATAAGTATGAGAGAGAGAGAGAGAGAGAAATCGAAAACCACCCTTCCGCCTATGCGCATGACCCCCCGAACTCCACGCCGCGCTTTCTCTCTCTCTCTCTCTCTCTCTCTCTCTCTCTCTCTCTCTCTCTCTCTCTCTCTCTCTCTCTCTCTCTCTCTCTCTCTCTCTCTCTCCCTCTCTCCTTCCTTTATGCGAAAGCACCGGCGCGCAGGGGTATCAAATTTTCGGCTCGCGCTGCATGGATGTAGCGTCGTCCTTTTTGCGCTCTCACACGAGCGAGCGAGGGGCAGCTCTCTTCCTTTTTCGATTTCATATACAGGAAATGAGAGGCGACGCACAGAGCAGGGTGCAATGACACGGCGAACCGGTAGTGGTTTTCGAGGTATAGTAGCTTATTTTATTTTTCCCCAGTTTTTTTTCTTTTTTTTTTGGCATGCCCGGTAACTGTATACCGAAATCACCTTTAATATAAGAATGATTAATATTCTGAGGAGATGTGAAAGTTGTAACGGATACGTTATATGAAGTTTAACTAAGAAAAGAAAAATAATAACTTTAAAAAGGTTGTCAACTTACAGTATTTATATAAATAAATATCTGGAAAAGTAATTTTCCGTCAAGTGAAAAAAAATAGAGTAGGGAACTGCATAAGCAATTAATATCTTATATATCAATTACGACCTAATAATAATACTTACATCCCCTGATCATCAAGACGCGCCTAACCTTCATCAGACAATAAAATCAATCTCGGGACTAAATCCCCAAACCCGAAGCAAACTATAATCCACCGGCTCTCACGAAATCAATTCCAACCGCTACCTTATCGTCCGATAAAACGGTCACCGACGACGACGACAACGGGCCGCTGTACACAACCGCGAAGATCGAACGCTCGCGAAGAATTGGCAGCGGCATTCCTGGCCTTACTCTCGCGCCGTGTGCGTGCGCTCGATGACGAAAAAGTATGTGTGCGTGTGCATGCTAGTGCTGCGCGGGCCGCGTGCCAATTTACACGAGGCAACTGCCGCCAATGCCGTGCTTGTGCCTCTCTCTCTATACCTCATGTTTCGCGCTCTCTTTCCCCTTTTTTCGCGCTCTTCCACTTCCGCGAATATTCCCGATAAACGACTTTAACGCTCGACTGGAGGGATTCCCCGCCCACAAGTGAAAGAGTTTGCTGTTTTTAGAGGGTTTTTTTTTCGGAGGAAAGAATGCGGTGTGGAGGCGATGTGTACAGAGCGAGCGAGAAGGAGAAGTTTGTTAAAGAGGAGCAGTGAAAAAGTTAATTTAGGGGCTTACTTCATTCATTCGCTTCGATATCGAAGTTAACTTCTTTTTTGTGGGGAGGAATCGATTTTTTATAAGTATGAATAGATGTATAAAACTTAAATATTTAACGGTTTAATTATAGAGAAGTATTGATTTTCTACGTAATATTCAAATAAATATTGATCGGCTCTAAAAACGACATATTATGTCTGGGATTCTAATTAAGAAAATAAAAGCAATATTCAAACCAAATCAGAAATATTTAATGAACTATTCCTACTATTTATTAATAAACTAATAACAACCTGTAAGTTTGCTTGATTTTAAAGTTTCTTAATGTAATAATATTCGAATATATTTTATGTGTAATCGTTTCGGTACTGAGACATTTCGATAAGGTTAGATTAAACGTTCGTGGGTTAGGATATTTTCCTTAGAATAATTTATTATTTTGTTCTAAATTCTTCCAACATTAAATCCCGCTTCTCACCATCGAGACAACTCCTCACAAATGTATTCCAGTTACGTGACTTTCACGCCAATATATTATGTAGCAACGTCACATTTCCTTACCAGAGTAAATTTCGACAACCGAAAATATTCGAAGCCTTTGAATTACACGAGGGGCCAAAGCCGCAAGCGCGCGCACGAACGCAAATTCACCGCTGCTCGCTCTCTTTCGCGCTCGCGGTATTATAAATATCTACACTACACTCGCGTGTAAACACTATAAATATTTTAAGAAGCGCTTGCGCGCAAGAACTCGTATTTTAAAATTTCTGCTCTCCTCGCCCACTGGTTTTACCGTACGGGCATTCTAGTACACCACCGGTGCAGTGCATCAAATGGCCGACGCGAAAATTACCTCGCGTGCATCGCTTCCTTCTTCTCGGGCAATTAACTCGAGCTTAAGAAACCACAAAGTTCATTCTCTCAGGGCCGCGTGCTCCGATACTTCGTCGCGTTTTACGAGAGAAAGAGAGTGAGAGAGACAGCGTAGTAATTCCCATTTATCTTTCGGTCTCTCTATACTCTCTTTTTCAGCCTTTATTCCCCTTTCGTCCACACTCCGAAAGGATTAGCCGACAGCAAATCCGTTGTCAAACGACTTTTCGTAATCATTTTGGCTTTCTCTCTTTTTCTCTCTCCCTGGCATTTCTCCCGCGATGACGTTTACGCGGCGTGAAATGGATCTACGAGAATACACTATTACCATAGGCCTCACTCGCTCTCTATAAGCTTTTTCCGATACATTAGCTATGCGCATATTTCACGGCTCGACTTTGCGCGTATATGTGCAGTGTGTATTTGTGTCTTTGAAGTCGGCAATCCGTCCGCATGCATTCACATTGTTTGGGAGAGAAGCGAGAATATCAAGCGGTCCAGCGATATAAATGTAAATGTTCGAATTGTAATTTGAAATTTTACGACGGCATTGTAAAGTTTAATCTGCGAACCGTCGAAGATTTTCTCATATGAAGGAAATCGAAATATGTTATAAAAATTCGATTTGAAAGCTAACAATGGACTTTTTAATCAAGTGACTTTGAAATTAACATCGTAAATTCCAATAAAGCAATAATTATACGTGATGTAAAGCATCGTAATTATATTTGTCGTACAAAAATTGGACGCTTTTTCGCGCTCTTAAATTTCAACATAAAAAAAAAAGATCGCCCCTTTCATGGACCACTCTGCGTGCTTTTAAAAATAAAACGCGTAACTCGATCGAATCAATTATGCAAGCGAATCGTTTCATTAAATTTAGCGCTGCACCTACGCGGGACAGAGCAAAAAAATCTTCACGAGTTTATCTCCCTCCACCGCTGTGCAACAACATTTCCAACGTCATAATTCCGGGCATCGTTTTACAATCCAACGCGTTGAGAGTAGCGTCGATGGCGGCATTCGCCTTCGAATAATTCGCGTGGCGAGCTTTTGAACCCCCCTGGACCTCCGCGCGTATAATCAATCTCCCTGCTTTCTCTCTCCCTCTCGCTCGTTGTGCATCCCTTGCCCCGGCGTATAGCGATGCTTTTACGGCCGGTCGATGGGGGGAGAGAGGATATAATAAGTGCTGTAAACCATTCCACCCCGATGCGAGGAGAGAGGGGCTCTCTCTCACGCTTTCTCGCATTGTGCATTCCCGAGTGAGAGAGCCCAAATGAACGAGAGAGATAGAGCAGCGTGGCCTTTAAAAGTGACCAGGCTTAAAATAATTTTGATGTAGCGAGGATATTGGGGAATGATGTGTTCAGGGCCGAGCGAGGAATCTGTTCGATTATTTCAACGCGTACAGAATATGTATGAGAATGAATAAATGATAATTTTCGTGAGCGTATTTTTGTCGAACTAGGTTTAGGTATAAATGCGCTTGTAAATAAAAGGCGAAACTGCGATGCTCCGGAAAGACGCGCGACACGAAGGCTATATTCTCATCGATTATTATTGACTGATGACTACCTAGGTATAGACTTCGGCAAGGCGACTTACTAGCGGAGCGCTATGATTTAGCAGAAATAAGGTGTAGACAGCTATATTTTTCGCGTAATCATAGTTAATTATATCCGAGAAAGAGAAACAATAAAAAAAAAAGAAGAAGTTGTTAGAAACTATAAAATTTATATATTCTTAATTGTTGAATAACACTTATAAATTAATTAATCATGATGAGTTGGTTTCGCCCTCCATTGTATTATTAGTATATTGAAGTTGGATTTCGATTTGATCCGGGGCTAAGGTGTTTAATTAAATAAAACAAATTGTTTTATTTAAAATTGTGACGTTTCGTCGATCTGTAGTGTCGACCTCTTCAGGCATTTTATTGGCTATTTGTAAAAAAAAATAAATTTATACAATAGTAATTACATTACATGTTGTAAACTGTAAAAAATACAAAAAAACACAACTAGATACAAAACTCGCTTATAGTGTACCTCTCTTAATTAATACATATTAAAATGCTTTAGAGAACTATTGGACGTTCTTAGTCAAATTGTAGACTCACACTGACAAGTTTATATGGAATAGACGTGCGTTTTGCATTCAAACTTCGATCAAAGCATGAGAAAAGATCATTGAACTTTAAATCAAAACATATGAAAAGAGCAGTGAACTTTCGGTTATTTAGATATCAATTATTTTATTGTATAATATGTTACTTAGCATTTGTGTATCTTCTTTATCATTTATAGTATTTTTAATGTTTCTTTGGATGTGTATCAATCATCTCCGACATTAACATGGCTACATTATTACTCACATTTCTCTTGGAATATATATATACCACGATAATAGTGCGGAAGTACATTCATAGAATCAAGGCTATATTGAACTAAGGAGCTTATAATATCGAAAATCAATCGCGATAAGTTCATAAATACCTTGTTATTCAAAATAGAAATTCCTCGTTTTTCAAAAGATTTCGATTTCAAATCTCTATACCAAAGCAAATAATAACGCTAAAAAAAAGCTACATCCGACCCTTCCTTCAAATAAAAGCAGATATTCAATTCTATTTATAGTCGCAAATAGCATCAGAGAATTTTCTGTGATTCGACTGGAAATTCAGTCGCGCCTAATGAGCATCCGACAGACTCCTCTTTCTCTCTCTCTCTCTCTCTCTCTCTCTCTTTCACTCACTCCACCCTCTCTCTTCGAGATTCGCGTGTAATAACAACGCGTAGGCAGGCAGGCAGAGGCCGGATTTCCAGCAAGATTCTCTAATAATGGTATGCGAGTATGTATAGCGAACACGGCCACGTACACGAGTCTCGAAATTCTAGACCTTGGATTTAATCCGCGCCGGGGCGTATAGCATAGAGCGTCGAGGCTCAGTATGAGCGAGAGAGAAAGACAGCTTGCCGCCACCCCTTGCACACAAAAAGCTACCGCTACACATACACCCAAGCTACAGCCCCGCGCGCGAGCGAAAGAGAGACGGGCAGCGTCTGTGTAGCTCCATTGATTAGTCGGCGGCGGCGGTGGCGGCGGGAGGCACTGGATCGGACCGCTGCAGCGGCAGCAGCACCATCCTGGGGGTATATGAACCCCGGTGGCCCGACCCTATACCAACCCTGCTGGTTGTCTCTCTCACTCTTCTGCGCACCCCCCTCGTCATCATCATCGCGCGCGCGAGAGAGCGCGGCCGGGCTCGCCCGCGTGCGCATGTTTCAAGCCCCGAGCGAGCGAGCGAACGCAGCGACACATGGACCCGGAGAGAGAGAGAGAGGCGCGATCAATACCCGGACGAGCGTTACACCCTCTCTCTCCCCCACCTTCCGCTCTCTGCTAACCCTCGGGGCGCCTCTACTACTACGACGACTACTACGCTGTGCTGCTGCCGCCGCCGTCGCCGCCGCCACCGCAACCCTGTGAGGGTTTGCCTCGCTGCGGCCCCTCTGTGCGTGTATGTGTATATGTGTGTGCTTTTTACATCCCTCGGTGCTGCTTCTCTCGCTCCCTCGACATCGCCAGCGTCTTTAGCATTCCTTCTCTCTCTCTCTCGCTCACAGTATTCTCTGTGCGTGTGTGTTTGCTTGTTTGTATATATGTGTATATATGCGCGTGATTGTGCGTCTGTGTATGTGTGTTGACTGGAGAATCAGAAGAGCCATGCGAGACTGAAATAATCTGGAAAGAAGCATGCGTGCGACATTTTTCGTTTTTTTTCTGTCGTTTATATGTATAATGTATCATATATCTCTCTATCGCAATGCATTTCTTACTTTACTTGTTTCAGCTGTATGTATACGTGTGTGTGTATGTGGGGGTGGGTGCAGTCTCTCTATACGTGCGAGTATATGGCGATGCGACGACAACGGCCCCGGAGGGCATGTTCCAATTGCACTCAGGAAAATGAGAAGTGCTTCAAAGATTTTGCACTTTGTCGCTATGCAGCAGCTATGCCGTTTATTATTGATGACTATACATAGGCGTACTAGGGTACTAGGGTTCACACACACGCAAGATTGTGTAACTTCCGCTACAAGATGCTCTAATGGTCTATAGTCGGTACATGTACATTTATATTATGTTGTTCTAATTAAAGAATCGGGAAATAATTTTGAGAGTCAATTTCGTTTATTTATTCTTTACATGTATTTTTATTCCAATTTCATTGTTTTTTTTTCTTTTTTCATTACAAAATTTTGTCCATCCATCAGTTCACATTGTAAATTATACTATGTATCAAAAATATTCATCACAAAAACTATATCTTATATATATTCTAAACATTTATCGTCCAATTTGCTTCATCAAATCCATGGCAAACAACATTCGCAGTTTTAAAAATAAAGTACATCTAAGAGTACGTTTAAAAATGAAACTACATTTTTTTTCGTGTTAAAAAATTCAATCCAATATATGCGCGTAATCGCAAAAGAGCGCGTACATAATTCGCCAGTATACATTCAAAAAATGCATAACTCCGTTTATATTTGAAAATTCTCCGCTACGCGAAGCATTTACTTCGACCTTTGCAATAGACGAGAGCTAGTATAAAACACGTCAACAGACGCGACCGCCTGCTCCACCCCGACCCAAGGCTGCGCGCGCGTAGTTTCTAAATACCACCAAACGAGCCTCTATCGATTTTTGCAAAAACTATATATAGTTGGCACCCCCGCCTACCACCACCGTTCCGAACATTCTTCTCGTCCGATCGTCAAGATAATCGATTTTACTTCCATACATCGCTGGCGCGCACGTGACTCACAGCCGCATTATAACCTCGCCTCGCGTCAGAGCAAAACTTATCTCCGCACAGCTACCGCACGGGCGACTATCTATAAATCATCTTTCCATGGCCGCACGCATATTCCCTGCGTGGTGAAAAGAGCCCGATTCGAAAGAAAAAAACGCGCGCCATCCCCACGCCAAGTCGGTATAAATTTTCTTCCACGTTCCCTCTCTCTCTCTCTCTCTTTCGCATTGATTTTTTATGAGCGCGATAAATCGATGCGCACGCGCGCGCGTGAATCTCTCCCTGTGCCACCCTCTCTCGAATCGGAGCCAAAACGCGCCACTGCCGCCGCCCTTGCGCGAGAAGTAGGGATACGCGTGCGCGGAGTGAGAGAGAAAGCCGGAATCGCGAAAACCGGATGCTGCACCACCCCCGAATCGAGATTATTCCGATTCTTCCACTCTCGCGTGCCCTCTCCCACCATTCGTTATACGCTGTCTTCGTCCCCCTCCCACGCGTGTTTCTCCATCTCTCTTGCTCTCGCGTAGATATATCATAATGCGCGGGCGCGAGTCGCGGAAATTATAAGGAACATTAATAATAAACATAGACGGTAATCATAATCAATGGACCAGAATCAAACGTATGATGGTGGTAGAAATATACAGAAACGCAAAGGAAAACCAAAGTATATCCATAAATTCATAATAATTATAATCAATTCAGAAATTCAATAATAATATAATCATAATAATATAATGTCAACAATAATAATAATAATAATAATAAATAGAAGAGATGGTTGTGGTATATGGTGATGCAGTTGTTGTTGTTGTTGTTGTTGAAGTAATGGAGGGAGAAAAGAGGGTGGAGAGAAAGGGGGGGGAGGGTCGAAGGGTGTCTCACAAAATGCATAATAATAATAATAATATAATAATAATAATAATAATAATAATAAATCGAAAGAAATGAAAAAAAATTAAAATAACATACCGCTTCGTAAAGATGAGAAACTCAGTGGTCGCTGATACACGGCGGCTGACAGAGGAACGTAGGAACGTAGCAGTTTATTACGAGCCCCCTACGGTTTATTTATCTATTTACCTCTCTCTCTCCCTCTCTCTCTCTCTGTCTCTTATATTTTTTATACTCCTACTATATTACTCTTATTTTAAACTCTTTCTTTGACTTTACACGTTTGCCGAGCCTCGGAGTTTTATTAATTAATACGTTTACTTTGTTTTTGTTTTTTCGTTTAAAATTTTACTATCTATATTATAGTCTCTCCTCCGCCTCGTCTCTTTCAAAGATCTCTTAGCGTTTGTCTACTACAGCGTTATTGTATACAATATCTTTACCGTTTAGCGTCTCTCGAGGGACGTGTACGAAAGGATATCTTGTGAAGCATCCGGTCTTACAGATTTTCAAAGTCTCAGAAGAGGGTTGTTGCACGTCGTCTCGACTCGACGTCCCTATCACAGTCTCATTATCTCTCTCTTTCTTTCTCCCTCTCTTTTTCTCTAATTAATATCTCTGTCCTCTCTGAGCTTCCTCAGTTTTTCACACCAGAAACTACGTAGTTTACACGACAATTGGTGTTCTTAATCTCTCGGAATATCCGTATCTGTGTGTGTGTGTGTGTTATTGTGTGTTACGTCTCGGTTAAACAAAGGAAACGAAACTATAGAGTATACTTGAAAAGAGACCCGTTTTGTATGTGGCTTTGTGCGCGCGTTGCAACAATCGTGTGCTTCTCTGTGTTTAGTGTCTGTGTGTTTTTCTATGTACCTTCCTCGGGTAATTGCCACGCGAGAGTGAGAATCGAATCGTTCGGCCTCGGACGAACAGAGGTAAAAAGCGCAAAAAGTCCTCTCTTCCTCTCTCTCTCTCTCTCTTTTAGCAGACGAGAGACGAGATCCGTCGACCACGCCCTTGTAGTTAGCAGCACCGGCGGCGGTGGTGGTGGCGGCGGCGGCGTTCGGCCTCTCCCAGGGTTACTCTCTCGTTCTCTCTCGTTGCCTCTTCTTCTCGAACGCTCCCTCCTCCTCTTTTTCACTGGCTGTGGTCTCCTCTCTCTCTCTCTCTCTCGGACTGACCGTGATGCGCTGCGACTTTCCCGCGCTCTCTCTCTCTCTCTCTCTCTCTTGTCGTGTCTCTCTGGCGCACGCACGTATTATCTCACACTTGCTGCTGAAGAGTCGTGTGTAGCTGCGGTGGCCTCTCGATAGATGATGGTACCAGCGTTCAAGAACTAATAACGAGCTGATAACGGCCTACTGATACAGCTACTGTACTTTCGCTAGTTTGTACGTATTTCTTCTGGAAGTAGTTTGTTGCCCGAAGAGGTGTGTGTGTGTGTGTGTGTGTGTGTACGTGTCGTTGTGTGTACGTGTGTAGATGTTTGCGAGTAGAACTGAAAAAACGGGCTGAGAGAGATAAGAACGGAATGGCGGTTATAATACGGAAAGAGAGAGACTTATAAGTATAAAACAAATGTTATATGTTGTTAATATTTATTTGCAGACGGAACGTACGAACGAACGAACCGAATCTAAACGAAAAAACGTATCGTATATATAGAAAAATGAGAAGAAGATAATATAATGTTGCGGGTTTATAAACGGTATCTACAACGCAATGCCTTTATGTGGTGCGGTAACTAAACTGACGGCCAGCCGGCGAGGCTCGGCCGGGCCAGGCCCGGCCAGGGTGGCTATCCTTCTCTCTCGCTCGCTCTTGCTCTCTCGCTCCCTCGCGTGTAGCAAGCACACCCCGTCGCGTGCGCGCGCCGACGGCAGCGGCGGCGGCGGCGAGGGTGGGAAAAAGCCAGCGCTGCTTTCCACGCCGGCGCGTACGCGCGTACATATATGTATACCCGCCGCCTCCGGGGGGGTTGCTTGCAACGAGAGTAGGAGAGGGAGAGAGGAGGGGGCTTGATTATCGATTCTCTCCCGCGCGCGCGCGCTCGACGAGCTCTCTCTCTCTCTCTCTCGCTCGCTCGCAGTCATTCACTTCTGCGAGGGCTCGCCAGGTTTGCCAACCTCCGCTCACGCGGTCTCTCTCTCTCACTCGTTCTTTCTCTGTGCGTAGCTGTGCTTCTTATTCCAGAAAAATCTTTTAGAGCACCGAGCGCAAGCGTGGAGGAGGGGGTGGCAATTGTATTGGTGTGGGGGCCGGAGGGGCGCTGAATAAATAATGAGTCGCCGCTATACTCAGCCGGTGTGTCGCTGCCGCTGCTGCTGCTGCAGCGAGAGATGGAATGACGGATTTATATGAGATGGGAGAGAATTTTTTAGTTGGACATTTTTCCGAGGCTAAGCTCTCGAGGATTTATCGGCAAGGCGGGGTATATAGCGTAGGTTATCACGTTCGCGAAGATGGATTTCGTATATATGAGAAGTAGGTTGAGAAGGAGAGAAAGATGATGCGGGAGCGCGCATGACTTAAAATACTTTCGAGCATTGATTCGAATGATTACGAATGCTCGCGCAAGTATTGATTTCTCGTTCGAGTCATATCTCGCGTGTCTCATCGGGGGTGTGTGCGCCGCGCGCGCGAGCGGAGAGATTTCTCATATGATGCCTTTTGCGTTTGCTCTCGTTCGCTCGCAGCAGGCTGCCTTTATATATATATGAAGAGAGTTTTTGATGCTCGGGGTTTCTATCTTTCAAAAAGCTCGCGTATACCGCGCGTAGTTTTCTATATTGCTGAGGGTACTTGGGTAAAAGAAAAGGAGAGATTTTTTTTCTAGTTTTTTTCAACGTTTTGAAATTGTGATTTACGCGTGTTCTAGGAATTTAAAAGCTGAATATTGAAATGCGTCATAAATATTGCGGCATTATTTATTTATATTCGTTTGTGCCCGTGTTCAAATAATGTATTGGGTAATTAAGTTCAAATTCAGATATTTTATCAAACCCGATATTCCGAAATAATTTATTCGCTTATAATGTTTCATTTGAGAAAGTTCGCAAACATGTAAATGAGGATGATTAATTAGTAAGGGTAGGAAAAAAAAGAAGCGTGGTAAGACGTTGACTTTTAATTAACATTTTTCGTCTTTTTAAAATTTAAAGGAAAATGTTCGTCAAGTTGATGAAGCATCTATACCCTAGGTTGGATATTTATTTTATAATTCTTTTAAAAAATATATATAAGAATAAAAAGACCATCTCATTAAAAATTTCAACGTTAAAGAAAAATATGCTATAGAATATTGAATGCCACATCCAGTTTGCTTTAATTAAAAAGCTAATGCCAATATTTAACAAACTACAAAATAATAAACTTATATTTTATCGCATCTTTCTATAAATTTCCTATCACTAAACCTCCTGTCCCATAGTACACTATCAGTATAAAAACACAATCAATGCTCGGCCAGAATTATCGAACATAATGTCTCAGCAGCAGCAGCAGCAGTAGCGCGGCTTATATATAGACCCGTCAAACAGACAATACATAATTCAGGTGCAGGCGCGCGCTAATTTTAACGATAAAGGGCGCGCAGCCCGTCAGGCATAAAGAGTCCGACGAGTCCGCAGGCGCGCGTGGGCGTCATAGACATGCATTATTATCGAAGTAGCAGCGACGCCTCGCTCAAAATCCGCGGCTGACGGATTTCTCGCTCCCGAATAAACATATAGGTCACGTCGCCCTGAAACCGCTCCGCTCTGTGTCTGTTTCCGCAGAAGCCTTATTATTGGCCGGGCGCTTTTAAAAATAAAACGCCTCTGTATACAAAGACCGAAAAAAAAGAGTATATAAAATGTGTGTGTATACGAGCGCCTGACTCGGCGCACCGCCGCTCGATAATTTCGAAGAGAGATCGCAGATAACGCTGACTGCCTTTTTTCTGATCGATAAGAACGACTTGCACGACCCGCCGCTCTCGTAGTTTGTCGACCCTCGTCGGCAGCTCAACCCCCTTCCTCCCCGCCTGTAACTACTTGACAAGGTGGAATCTTGATGTTTGAAAAATTAACAATCTTCTCTCCCCTCCACCTCTCAGCTGTGCCCGCACCTTTCTCCGCGGCAGCTTTATCGACGCTTTTCTCCTCTTGCGAGCGCGCGCCGGTGTTAGAACGTCTATTTGGGAACGAAGAGGAGAGCACGCGAAAAGTTTAGAGGATCGAAACTTGCTCGTTAGGCGCTTTTTGTTTTGGCTTTTCATTGTGAGCTGGGTTGAGGTAGTTTAATATGCATGAGGATTGTGTAGGTATAGGAGGGTATGTTTCGTAAATTTTTGTTAAGTGTTTGGTATAATTATGGATAAATCGATGTATCGATTCGACGCGGTGTTACAAAATTAGAAGCCGTTTAATAATTGATCGCGCGGTAGACCAATGAGAATGAATGTTTTAATGGTTCGTGTCTGCGGCCTTTACAAGCGAAAATTAACAGCTTTGGATCAATTAGAAAATGTTTACAGGATATTTTATACATACTGATTACTATAGGTGTTATAAGTTTGTGAACAGTCTTTATGACAAGCGGGAAATTTTTCTCGCCCTTATTAAACCACGAACCAGATTGATTGAGCAATTAAGCAAAGACTATAGAGTATAGACCTGCTGGTAATTGGAGCTTTAAAATTACCACTATTGTGCCTTATAAAATTGCTGGCATTGTTTCGAAACTATATGTATGAATGCTTTGTTTCTGAAGAAAATTGCAGCGTATTATTTTTTTTTATCCATAAAGACGTATACTACAGTTTTTCAATTATCGGTCGTTAACTCTATTTTTATATAAAAATAAATAAATTCATTAAATATTATAACAACATTTCTAAGCTCATCGTGAAATCCATTTCCGGTAATGCAGCAACCAATTCTCCAACACCTGCATATATTTCTCTCCCCTAATCGTAATTAAATTCTCTCATCCAAGCCCGCGCGTAATCAAGGAACACCCTTAATTCTCGTTAACCTCGACTTAAACCTGCTCAGAATCGCGCCGCAAAACGAGGCGGCCAGATTCAATTGTTCCGTCATTATTTGCGCACGCAAACTGCAGCTGCCGCAGCAGCACGCGACGGCAGAACAAACCCTCTCAGAGAGCCTCCCTCTTCGAGCTTCCCTTTTTCACCTCCGAAGCCCGAAAAAACCCCTCACCTCACTTCAAAGGATCCATAAACACGGACTCAAGCGGCGGAGCCAACACACCCTTCGCGCATCATCAAAGCGACGAGTTAAAAGAGAGAGAAAGAGAAAAAAGAGGCTCGTTGACGTAGTAGTCCGACGCGAACTCGTTTGCGGTGGCATCGTCGGCATCCAAGTGCGCATGATCTCCGTAATTTCCGCGCGTCGAATTACCCCACCGGGGCGCTGAAGGAGGAAAAAAGCAGCGGGAAGAAGAAAAGGGCAATTGCCGTGTGCCTGTGTATGTATATATATAACACGCAGTGCGCTCACGGTGTATTGTGTGTGTATATACACACGCGCAACTCTGCTTATATCGATTCAACAGGGCCGAGCGCGCACCAAGGTAACGCGTAACGAGAGAGAGCGGGCGGCAAATGGCCCCAAAGTGTCCCCAACGTGGCGATATCAGTGACAGTATAGTGCCGCGGGCAGCCCGTGACCCTCGATATGTCGGATGCCGATTCCGGTGCGTATATATGTAATAAAGAATACGTTATAAGCGTGTCTGGCAAGTGCGAGAGGTTGTTACTCCCCGTGGGGCGAGGACAAGGACCCCCTTATACACTAGACTCCTCTCTGCAACAAGCCGCGAAACAGCTATTCGTGATTCGCGCGTGTTCACGTGTCAGGCGGGCAGCTCGCTATTTTCCGGTTGTCCGTACGTCCATCAAAAGCAGCGCCCCTCGCCTCGCTTGCGCTTTAATCGTTCGCGATTTCTCTCGTGCGCGCGATAAGCGAAAATAAGCGCCCATGAGAGGAGTTGCCCGCGTTATCGCGCACGCGAGATCGACAGCCGCGCGAGCTTTCGAGACGGCTCTCCGCGCGGGCTAATACAAATAATATCGAGCTACCTTCATCTCTCTCGTCATGCAGCGAAATTCGCGAGAAAGTGGACGCGTTGCCGCAACGAGCGAGGTCGCGCGAGCTGGTGTATTGTATGACAGTGTTGTGTGTGCTGGTGGTAGTGGGCGATTGTGATTCGGAGAACGAGGTGAGGTGAACACGCTTTATTGGGGAATGTGTCGATCTAGTTACGATGTTGTTTCGCGGGAATGGAGGAGAACTTGGTCGTGGACGGCACGATATACAGATAAGCGCTGTGCGCGGGAAACGACGCTTGTTTTTTTTTGTTTCTGTACGCGCCAGATGTTTTTATTGATTTCCGAGGAGAAAGGCGTGAGGGTATCGGAATGGTTATATTTGTGTGTGGGGATCGAAGTGTTATATAGAGGTTTTTTGAGGTGAGGTAAGTTTTATTGTTATATTTGGAGTGGTCTGATTTGTCCGACCAAACAGTCCTGTACTACTTGAAAAAAGAATTTTTATTTTTTTTTAATGTTGCTTGAATACTTGAAAGAAAGTGATTAGGCGTTCTTAAGTTTTTTATTAATATTAAACGTAGGTTGTATAAGAGTGCAACATTGTGCAACATAATACAAATTACATGATATATTTGAATTAGTATGACGAGTTTGATTTTGTATTTGGAATTTGAATAAATAAGCAGCATAATAATATAATCTAGTTATCAATAATTTAACACAGAGTAAATTTTTCATGCTGTTTAAGTTCAAATTCTCATCCAAAAATTATTGCAAATGTTCATGATGTGCATCGTATTAATAATATTCTATGAAGTTTTTAATCGAAGAATTTAAGTTGGAATATGTACACTAATATGTAATACCGCATACATTTATATAGATAAATATCATCGTAAACTTGAGATATTAAACAACTTAAGTGTTGAATTTCTGTTTACGATGGTACAGTAAAAAGTTTTTACTGCTTATGCATGACTTAAACGTTGCTCATTTCCCCGTGGAAAAACTACTTACACTGAATATTACCCCTTACATTTATTTCCTAAGGTGATGCGATACCCACGCTATTACTCAAAATTGGGTTCCCGTTTTTCTCATTCAATTTTTATTTTTAAGAAAAAAACTCTTTGATACCTTGTAGTTCTTTATTAAACTTAAAACGTGTCACAGAGTTTTTTTCAAAAAGTTTAAAATTGAAGGAGAAAAACGGGAACCCAGAATTGAGTAATAGTGTGGGTATCAAATCACCTTAAAACTTTGTTTATAAATGGTTGAATAATATTTTACATTTATAATGGCATTTCCATTTGAATTAGAGTATATCGGTTAAACAATTGTATTATTAAAGTAATTTACTTCGTATAAGCAACATATATAAAAAACTGTTGAAAACTAATTTTCAAAGTAAACGTAAAATAACTTTTTTCCATCAGATAACAGCATTTTTCAAAAAACTCTGTATACTTTACGTCTATACAGGGCAATTTAAGCTGCTGCACTGCGGTAAACTTTATGACTTGAAAATTTACGAAGTGTGGTTTAATTAACTCATTTACACCTTGATATATAGTACTTCCTCAACCATATTTCAAATTGATTCCCCATTCGTGTGATAAACAACCATCCAATGCAATACCTCCCATAACGTACAATACATTAAGGTGACTCTGGCGAGATATATACACACACGCACGCACGCACGCACGCACGCACGCACGCGCTCACACCCGCACACAAATTTTTTACGATGCTTACTTCACATGTTATAATTTGAGAAACAATATAATATGAAACAAGGGTTCCTGAAGTTACAAAAAAAATTTTTTTCAAAGAAATTTGAATATTGTTAAAAAAGATAATTCCAATTGAAAAAAAATCAACAAAACCCATAAATCTTTTTCATTTTTCATCCGATTTTAATTTGCAAGGTCTCATTTTATTCCTTGTTTAATTTCAGGGGGAGACAGTGATATAAAAATTGGAAAATTTTTAAAACCTGCAAAGTTATATGTAATTGTTTATAAAATTCAGTCACATAACTACAAACAATTACTTATAACTTTGCAGGTTTTTAAAATTTTGCAATTTCTATATCGCTACCTCCCCCTGAAATTGAACAAGGAATAAAATGAGACCTTGCAAATTAAAATCGGATGAAAAATGAAAAAGATTTATGGGTTTTGTTGATTTTCTTTTCAATTGGAATTATCTTCTTTAACAATATTCAAATTTCTTTGAAAAAAAATTTTTTTTTTGTAACTTCAGGAACCCTTGTTTCATACTATATTGTTTCTCAAATTATAACATGTGAAGTAAGCATCGTAAAAAATTTGTATATTTATATACATATATATCGCGCCGGGGCCACCTTAAGCAACAATGAAACGAAATACCTGAATATACTCCATAAAAAATTCTTAAATATTGGAAAAGTCATATCGGCCGGAGCATAAATACGGGAATCGCTTTTACACTGACAGCATTTTTACATTCTCCATAAAATTTACTACCGAAGGACCATAAAGTGCGCGCTCCATCGATTTTTAATAAAACTGCATTTCCTACGCGTACAATACACCCACGGCTTATCGCTCATACACATCGTCCGGCAAAGCTCAAGATCCCTTCGCGGACTTTCAGCGACGATTTCTCCGTGCGCTGCTATACCCCGTTCGACTTATCGAAGCTTCGCACTCCTCGCTATGCACTTCCCCGCCTCATTTGAATGAACCTCTTGGCCGCATTAACTCCCGGGACCCCCGCGCGTAAGAATAAAGACACTCTACGCGCTCGCTCAAAAAGAGAGTACAAAAGTCATCAAAAAGCGCGCGTCACAGCTTCTCGTGTAAGCCTCGCGTTTGGGTGTCGAGAAGTGTCGACACGGCGACGACAGCGCGGCTGAATCATTGATGCGCGGTGAAATTACGAGGCTCGACTCGTGAAAGCTCGTGCTCTAGCGTGTAGACATGTGTGCCAGCGGCGCGTCGCGTCGTCATCATCCCCCGTGTACGCTCGAGCACGTTGTTCGCGCTAAAAACTACTATATAAAGAGCGCAATGAATGACGGGGCGAGAATGCGCGCATCGACTTCAAAGATGTGTGTGTGTGTGTGTGCGTATAATACGAGCACGTGCGGGGCTGCACATGATTGCACGTGTGAGAGCGGGGTTTGTGTCACATTTCGCGCCACGCGATCTCGTCTGTGCAGGGCTTTTTTTAACTAATTTGTATGCGAGAGAATGTGTGCAGATTCGGTTTTAAGTTGTTGAGATGCATAGGTGAATGGTAAATACAATTTCAGTTTATACATATAGGGAATTAATTTATTCGCTATGCGTCCCCTGGTAGAAAATTAATCATAAGTTGGCCAGAATATGGCTAAGCCATATGCTGGTTAAGCATATTCTGGCCAACTTATGGTTAATTTTCTACCAGGGTCGTACCATATTATTACTGTGTTGTAATATTTATTGCATGCAGGTATGAAATGTATACAGGTAGATTAATTGTTAATTCATATACAAATACGAATTTGAACTATTAATTTATTATTAAAAACTAATAATAATATGATGCTAATTTGAACGATGATCAAAGAATAATTAGAAGAAGAGCAAATTTTATAGCTTTATTACACGTTATACCCTGGTAGAAATCGTCCATTTTTCTCCCATTTTCTAGCCATTTTCTAGCAATTTCGGCCAACTCGCTATTAAATGGCTAGAAAATGGGAGAAAATCGTTTCGCAAATGGGCGAAAAATGGACGATTTTTTGTTTAGATTGGTTTTTGTTTAATTTTGAGTTGTAATGTTATATTTTTGAAGCTTTAATGGGGTAGACTAATTTAATAGATATATGTAATATATTGAAAACTTTCTTTCCTTGTGTGTGTGTGTGTGTGTGTGCGTGCGTGCGTGCGTGCGTGCGTGCGTGCGTGCGTGTGTGTGTGTGTATGTGTGTGTGTGTGTGTGTGTGTGTGTGTGTGTGTGTGTGTGTGTGTGTGTGTGTGTGTGTGTGTGTGTGTGTGTGTGTGTGTGTGTGTGTGTGTGTGTGTGTGTGTGTGTGTGTGTGTGTGTGTATTCATCGTTGTATACATTATATTCAAAGTATTATTACAAAACTAAAGCTTATTTATAATTTCAAATTTTTATTTTTAGCTTGACTGACTCAACTGTTTATTTTAAAAATTTAATTGAGTAAAATGTCGATCTATTTTTTGAGTTGATTATGTAAAATGGGTAAAAAAACGCAGTTACAGATTTTTTAAGCAACGTGTCAGATCGTAATTGATAATCCCGTAAATCACACAACCAATTGTTTCTAACAGTTTCAAATCTCCTAACAGATTTCCAGCCATGCCAGGCTTCAGCTCCCCAAAGCAACATTAACCCGGCAATTGCTCTTTGCGCAGTTTACACACATACATATATATACGCACACCATCGCACACTACACCAGCTCTAAAAACGAGTTTTCCAACTTTTTTTCCACGTCTCACACGTACAATCAATCTACCCATCTTTCTTTCTTTAACACCCACCCCGCTTCTTTCTCCTCTCCGCCATAAATCAGGCCTAAAATCAGCGCTCCAGCCCCGTAACACGTACCCACCCACCTCTATATACAAAAAAGAAAAGATAAAGAGAACGGCGGCTACATCACACGGTGAAGGCGCGGCGGGGCGCGTGTATTATCAAGCAACGCGATCTCACCTGCACGCGCGCTGATGCATGCACGTGTCAGTCTCTCTCTAACGCGCGCGCCTATCGTGGCCCACGCGAGATCCTGCCTTGCGAAATGGGGTGCAGTACTGCGCGAAAAGGGGGAGAGAGAGAGAGAGAGAGGAGCACACGCGGCCGCGTCGAGGCATCTCGCCTCTATCTCTCAGTCCTGGTGCAAGTCTTCGCGGGGGCGAGTCAGAGTCGTCCGATGTCGTTTCAGCCCGAGGGCAGGGACCCGCTCGAACACACGAGCCTCTATCAGCGCGCCGGTTCGACACCATCATATACGTACACGCACACGCGTGTTCATTATCTGCGGACTGCCATCTTTCGCTGGCGCACCTCGTTTCCTTTTGTTTCTGGATTAGAGCCGCCTCGGGGGGTTGACGCGACGGGAGTAGCCGTCGTCGGTGTGTGCGAATTTGTCGTAGTGTGCCGTTTAGATAAGACGGGGATTTTTTTTTGTTTATCGGATTGTCAAGTGAGTGAGGGAAGGGTGAAGATAGCATCGATAATTGCGTGAGGAGAGAGTAGTTTTTTTTGTGATACAAATTTCATTGCCGTCAATGGGGATGATGAAAAATTGTGTACGATAAAAAAGTGAAGAGTGTTTGATTTTTATTAGTGATAAATGCTGATTTCAATGTTTGTCCATTGGTCGTGAATGAATAATTAAAAACTGACAAAATTTGCAAAGTTATATATACGTATTATAATTACGAAATAATTATTGTAGCCGTTACTACATTTACTCTTCGCGAAATAAACAGTGAATACAGGAGAAAACGGACGGAATTTAATAGATTTTCTTTGTTTTTCATCGGACGCAAACCCATTAAAATTTTTAATTACGTTCTTTCGCGCTGAAACACTTTATTAAGTTTTAAATTATGTTGGTACATAGAGGAAGTAGATATGAATTTTGCTATCTCATCGAAAATACATGTATAAAAACTAATGAATTGAGAAAGAAAAAAATCAGTTAAAAAATTTTTAATTACATTATTTCGCGCCGAAGCACTTTATTAAATTTTAAATTATGTTTGTACATAGAGTAATTAGATATTTACTTTCCTATCTCATCTAAAATTTCCGTATAAAAACATTAATTGTTAAAAAAATCATTTATTTCCTTGAAATATTTTCCGCTCAAAATTTCATTTCTTTGTTTTCAACCTTTACATTTATTTTTCCCGGCGTACTCAGAGAGCGAGGACAGCGATGCGGAGGGAGGCTTGGGCAACGTCAACAAGCTCATAATCCGACCGCCGGGTCACAGCGGCAAGGCGAAGAAGGGTCACCTGTGCTTCGACGCCTCCTTCGAGACGGGCAATCTCGGCCGCGTCGACCTCGTCTCCGAGTTCGAGTACGATCTCTTCATTCGACCCGACACCTGCAGCCCGCGCCTCAGGCTCTGGTTTAACTTCAACGTGGACAACGTGCGCCAGGATCAGCGCGTCATCTTCAACATTGTCAACATCTCCAAGAGCAAGAATCTTTTTTGCCAGGGTCTCACGCCTCTGGTGAGAAGCACGAGTCGGCCAAAGTGGCAGCGGTTGCCCCACAAGCAGGTGTTTTATTACAAATCGGCCCAGCATCAGGAGCACTACGTGCTCAGTTTCGCCTTTGCCTTCGATCGCGAGGACGAGACCTATCAGTTCGCACTCACCTATCCGTATAGCTATACTAGGCATTTGGGGCATCTCGATAATCTCGTTCTCAGGTACGTATTTGAACGAAGTTTTTTCTGTATAGATTAATTGGCCTAGTTTGGTATTCGATTGGATTCTTTTTTATCGAGATCATTATAAATTCTTTGAATTGTTCAATTTTGTGTAAGTGCTTCGCAGTTTTCTGGAGTGACGACTGAATAAATTTAATAAAAGTTTGATCGCTTCCAAGGGTTTTTCTCCTGTTTGCGATTTCTATTTACAACTTTTAGAATGCATACGAAATTTTAAAGAGGTTTTGTTCTGTAGCCTCGTTTAGGTGAAGAATAATGTTTCTTTTTACGGGTGGACTTACGTTATATCCTAAAAAAATTAACTTTTACGAGAATTTAAAAAGAGTATGACTCCCGCTTTTTTGTATTTAATTAAAAGTTCTTTTGAATTAAAAATTTTGTAATATTTTCTATCTGATGAAAAAGAGTTATTTTTAATTTTACCAATGAGACATGCTGAAAATTCAAAAATATTTTTTATGCTTGAATGAAATGAGAAATGACAATGATAGGTCTCTGAATGAAAAAAGCAAATTCAAGTGAGTCACAAAAGAACAATGGCCTATTAAGAAAGACTGCAGCATTTTTATCTTGCTTTAATTAAAAAATGCGGATAGTAGCATTTTTTAATAATCTCTTCTCTTCAAATCACGTGAACTTTTTTTATTCCAATGAATCTTTCTTGTTATGCCTAAGAAGAACAAAGGTTTATTCAAAGGTGCGTAAATTCTAACGAATGGTGGTACTCGGATTTCCACATTAATAAGTCACATGACACGCTCATTAATTTTCTACGTAAAGAAAAATTTCCGCGAGATAGCTTTACACTATTATTACTGCTGTACATCTTTGCTTTGCAAAAGTCTTCTTATAAACGGACTTTACCTCTTTTTAAATAATAACTTTCGGTAAGTTCTTTGACTGCTATATTGCATCATAAAATTAGTGCACTGATATTAATAAACATACTTTAATTTAATGAGTAAATAAAGTACATATTTATTATACAGTGAACATACCGGTTGATAATACTAAAAAAAAGTACCCGCGCAAAATAATTAAGACTGGCCAATATATTGCTCGGAATGTTGGCAATATATGGGATATGTCACTTCCCATACATGGCCAAAATTTCTCCATGTTGCGCTTCGTACTTTTTTCCCATAGTTGGGATGACCTGTGGCCCATGTATTGGACAAGTGTTGCTTTCAGTTCCTCGTTAACAACAAATTTTGTAAATATATATATACAAGCGAAGCACTCCACCCAACCCAATGTCTTATACTTCCTTACATACCCGCACGGTTCCTATTTATCCATGTGTTACGCCATCAGGCGTGCGGCGCCTAGTGGCGGCTTCGGAACTACATAGTTCCCCTATACATGAGAAAAGAGTACGGAGAGCAATCTGGAGAAATTTCGGCCATGTATGGGAAGTGCCATATCCCACATTGGGTGTGGTATGTTATTTCGAAAGGGTGATATACAGAATCCTTATCCTGCAGAATATTAAAAATAGAATAAATGTACCCGACCGGCAAAAGTGCTCATTTTCGAGAGCTTTAAAAACAAAGAGAATGACTAACAGAATATGAAATTACAGATATTTGTTTGAAGAATCAATTTAGTTAATTTGCGCAACAGTAGAAATGTAAAAAGTAGAAAGTACATTTTAGAGGAGAGAACAGCAAGATAATAGAAAACATAACATGCACAAAACATATAAATAGATATTGATTCATTATAATTTCGTTTTTCGAAAAGGCATAGCACGAATTCCAGAATAACAGAATGCATATAGCACGAATGCCAGATCAACAGAATATGTATGATTCGAATGACTCATATCTGCTTTCGGGCGAACGTACAAACTGCGCAAATTAAAAAAACCGCTGCCGATGCATTGGCAATTAGCTTCCTCAAACTAAAGGTATTGTTCTAGTACATTCATTGTTCAAATCAGTATATAGGTAAATAATTATTATTTATCAACGTGCATGGTGTTTTATATATTTTTTAACATACCCCATTATAAAGTTCTTACTTTATTCCCGCCGAAGTGGGAAAAAAGTGTTACGTTCATTCCCTACCCCCACTCTAGTCCCCAGCGCCACGCACATGTGCCCTCGCCTTCGGCTCGGGCACAAACAGTTCGTTGCACTGGAAACGAAAGTGAGGTTAGGGAATCAATATGCAGCCTTTTTTCCCTTTTCAGCGGAAAACGAGTACGAACTTTATGATAGTTGTGTTAAAAAGTCGTAAATTGCACTCGTGAATATAGTGGGTTGTGCGAACCTGCACGTTTGTCGCCCTCGCTTGGCTCAGGCGACAACTCTCGCGCAGGGAGCACACAGCCAACTTTATTCCCTTGGTGCATAATATAGTATTATTTTTTCAAAATAACGCGTTATTCAAAAGAAATTCAATCGTCAGGACCAAAGATATTTGAGGTTAAAAATTTTTCATTCATATTTACCAATGGCTTTTTGTAAGACAAAATATTTTGCTTCCTCCTAGAGGAAGCTTTGTGATAGTAATTTTTTGAGTTATTGTAAAAACATGTTATAATTGTTTTTCGAGGTGTTAGGAATCAAAATACATGATTTTTGAAAATGTCTGTATCATTTTTTTTATTTTTTTTTTGTGTGATGGCGGGTCAAAAATTCGTTTTTTGATTCGCCGATGCGTTTTTGTTTTATTTAAAATTTTCGATTTTCTCAAAATTGATTTTTGCTTTTTTTTTAATGATAAGATCGAGATATTTGAATCGAATGGACAGCATTCGAAAGAGCATTAAAATACCTATATTTTCTAAACAAAAAAAATTTCTCTAGCTATCACGGTTCTTTTGTTATTAACGGAAACGTGTTTTTTTTTAAAGCTTATAACTCCTAAACTAAACGGTCAATTTTCTTGGAAAGATCATGATAATGCAGAATATAAATAGCTATAATCTGTAAAAATTTGAATCTACTTTCGCTTTGAAATTCCTTGTAGAGGTAGATTTTTGGTAGCTCTCGGTTGAGTTCTTTGAACAAAATGATTAGTCAGAAAATATCAGAAATATTTGAGGATAAAATTTTTTTAACCTTTTTTTCAAATCGTAATTTCTCAAGAACGGCTCCATGTATCAGCTTCAAATTTATAGACCATTTTGTATGTGATATAGATAATATGTGTCCGAATTTTCATCAAGATCGTACGATTACTTTTTGAGATATTTGATTTTAAAAATTTTCGTATTTTACAAAGTTATTTTCTTTTTCGCATGATAACTAGAGAAAACAAAAATTGGTTTAATCATGTTCAAATTTTGTGGAGATGTAGAGTTTATATATTATTGTATAAGTCCTTAAAAGAATTGTCTCATGATTTTTAGAGATATTTAAGGTTAAAATTCTTTTACGGTTTTTTTCAAAATCGTAATTTCTCAATGACGACTTCATGTATCAGCTTGAAATTTATAGACTATTTTGTATGCAATATAGGCAATACCTGTGTAAAATTTCATCCAGATTATACGGTTAATTTTTGAGATGTTTGATATTTAAAATTTTAGTCTTTTTGAAAATGACTTTCTTTGTGATCGCACAATATAACTACATTAAAATTGTTTTAATTTCTTTGAAATTTGATGGAGATGTAGAGTTTGTACATTATTTATTAGAAAAGTTCTTAGGGTAAAAGAATTCGTTTATGAATTTCAGAGATATTTGAGGTTAAAACTATTTTAGCCCTTTTTTAAAATCGTAATTATTTGGAAACGCATTTATGTATACTAGAAAATGGAAATGACATGCGCTATGCGCTATGCGCCGATGTGCGCGTGTTTTATACCTGTTTTTGTTTTGTAATAGCCATTTATTATTTTTAAGGTGGTGTAATAGTCCTACTTTACCACTAACCCTGTTTTATCGGCGGAATATATCAAAATAATTAATATAAATAAAAGGATAATGATTTGCGACTTAAACAAATTCACTTGCCCTGCGTAATCCTCTAATACATCGTTCTACGAAGTTTTGAGACAAAATAAACAAAGGTGTCGTCGTTTTTTTGCCTCGAAACTTTGTAGAATGATGCATTACACCATTACGCAGGGCAACTGAATTTGTTCAAGGCGTAAATCATTATCCTTTTATTTATATTAATTACTTGTACATGTTCCGCCGATAAAACAGTGTTAGTATAGTGCGACACCCCCTTAAGGTTAGAACCTTTTTTTTACATCGGAAATTCCAGAAAGACCACACAAATACGGGCAGGCATACTACTAGAGACACTTACCCTATCTGTGAAATTTCACAAAGAAAATATAATTTGAAGTAAAGGTTATTTAGGAATTTTAAAAGGTTTTGATGATAAGATTACAATCAATTATTGTATTTATTTTTCACACATAATTTAAAAAACAAATCATGCCTATTATTTTATTCATATTTTATACACAATTTAAAAATTAATAATTTTTAATCTTCATAAATGAATTTAATTATAATTATCTCATAAATTGTTGCAAAAATTATAAATTTTGTTATTAAAAATTCATTAAAGGAATAAGCAAATTAAGTTTGAGGAAGCCACGGGCCAATGAATTGGCAGCGGTTTTATTTATGGACTCCAAATTTTAACCACTTTTTACACTTATCGAGTACAACATTGTATAAATTATACGTTTATATACTTCAAGAAATAACACGAAGAAAAAGAAATTTTGAAAAAGTTAAAAATTAAAGTTAATTTTGTAAGATAAGTTTGAAAAAATAAAATATATAAAACACCATGCAAGTTGATAAATAACAATTATTTACCTATATACTGATTTGAATAATGAATGATTAGAACAATAACTTTAGTTTGAGGAAGCTAATTGTCAATGAATTGGCAGCGGTTTTTTGAATTTGTGCAGTTTGTACGTGCGCCCGAAAGCAGATATGAGTAATTCGAATCATGCATATTCTGTTAATTTGGCATTCGTGCTATATGCATTCTGTTATTCTGGCATTTGTGCTATGCCTTTTCGAAAAACGAAATTATAATGAATCAATATCTATTTATATGTTTTGTGCATGTTATGTTTTCTATTATCTTGCTGTTCTCTCTAAACTACTTTCTACTTTTTACATTATTAATTTTTACATTTCTACTGCTGTGCATATTAACTAAATTGATTCTTCAAACAAATATCTGTAATTTTATATTCTGTTAGTCATTCTCTTTGTTTTTAAAGCTCTCGAAAATGAAGCTTTTGCCGATCGGGTACATTTATTCTATTTTTAATATTCTGCAGGATAAGGACCCCACCCCCCGCACATATTGCCTACATTCCGAGAAATATATTGGCCAGTCTTCATTTCTTTTGCGCGGGTATTTATTATAACAACCATAATATATATTTGAATAGTTGATTAATGGCTTTACTTTACTCCAAAATAACAATATTTACCTATAGAATGTTATTTGCTTATTCAAAATATTCTAAAATATGTCCACAATGTTATACACGAAATACTCTTAACAATTCATATATACGAACGAACATCCGGAGTCAAATACAATAACCCCACCCGAAAACCGGAAAATTAAAAAAATATTATTACTCCCTTTAGGTATCCGTCCGTGAAGCGGGAAACCCTGGCGAACTCGATTCAGAAGCGGAAGGTCGAGCTACTGACGATCACGACCGAGGATAAGGGAAGCGCAACGACAACGGGCCCGAAGGAGCGTCGCACTGTCGTGATACTCGGGCGAGTTCATCCCGGCGAGTCGCCCTCGTCGTTCGTGTGCCAAGGCCTCATCGACTTCCTCGTCAGCGCCCATCCCATTGCCAAAGTTCTGCGCGACTACGTCGTCTTCAAGATTGTTCCTATGCTCAACCCGGACGGCGTCTACCTTGGCAATTACCGGTTCGGAACTCTCGATTAAAATTTCGTTGCTTCTGTTAACCCTTTGAGGGGCACATTTTTCTACACGATGCACCAGCTTCATTGCCGCTAAAATGGCACATTATTTATTGGCCACCTAGTGGTCAACAGAATAACTACGCCTTCAACTATGACATAATATCTTAAAGTTATGTAGTTAAATGAAGATTTTCATGAAAACAGTCATAACAAACAATAATAATAAATTAATTAATTCATAATAAATAATCTTGAAAAAATATTCATTTTTCGAAATTTCAAAACTTTTTTTTGGAAAAACTAGCGTACGAAAAATTCTGAAAAAAATATATATTATGAAACCATGTACGAAGAATACGTAAAAAAATTTTCAGAGCTTCAGCTATTGAGGTTACAGAAAAACCGATTTTTTCCTGAGAAAACCGAGTTTTTTCACGACAATTGTTTATAAAAAAAACATAAGTAAATAAATTATTGCAATCGTGCATGAATTTTCGATAACTTAGGTATCCAAGAGTCTAAAAAACATTTATTTGCATATAGAAACTGCAAAAATATATTAGAAATATGAAAAAAACTGAGACCAAAAAGGTGGGACGTATACGTCCCACTGCCCCTCAAAGGGTTAAAACGAATTTTCGTGCAAAACTTTATTATAGTGATTTTTATTTACGTTTATATTAGAGCTTAACGATACGTGTGTACAAAATGTGAATTGGGAAGGCTCTTTTCTGATTTAGGTCAACGCTGATGGGAATGGATTTGAACCGCTCCTGGAATCGAATTTCGGACTGGATACACCCGACGCTTGGGGCTGCTAAAAAACTACTCGAAAGCCTCGATAAAGATCAAAACGTTTTTCTAGATTGTGTCATTGATATTCACGCGCACACTAATGCCACTGGTCTCTTCGTTTACGGGAATACTTACGACGACGTGTACAGGTATAGACAATAGCGAAGAAAAACTACGTCAATCTTATTGCAAGATGCATTTATTAATTTGATGGTCCATTCACTACAATGTATTCAACGTATACTATTTTATAAATTAATTTTACGGCACATTGGTATCTTCATGATAATTTCCAATTGAATAATATCTCATTGAACACGTACACGATCATTTCTTAAATTATCATTTATTCACTTAGATTACACTAAGTACAATTGCAAAAAAAAAAACTCAAAAAATCGTTTTTTTCCCATTATTAGTATTCATTATTATTTAACAATAAAAACTTTAAAACATTAAGGAATACTCAAGACTTTCAGGTACGAACGTCACATAGTATTGCCAAAATGTTTAGCTCAGCAGGCGGAGGACTACGAGCCGAGCAATACCATGTACAATCAAGACGCGCACAAGGAGGGCACGGCAAGGCGTTTTCTCTGCTCGATACTGAGCGAACGCGTTAATTGTTACACGCTTCATGTGTCGATGCACGGATACGCCCGCAAAGGCTCCGCCGACATTTTGCCCTACACCGAGGAGAGCTGTATCCTTTTTGCGAAAAAACTTTCGACGAATTGTTTCCGTGATTCGACAGTCATCGCCAGTATATAGTTTTATTTCAACCGAGCAACGTTCAAAAGACAGAAATAGCTTACTACCCCATTAACTATTAATGTTAAATGCAATCGAAACTTATTTTTATCGTTCGATACGTACACATTATATACAAAGTACAATTTTACGTCTATAGCTTGCCGTCAATCGCGCGATGATTGTTGAAAACCATTTTACCCCAAGTGCATTCACCGTGTCCAATAAATACACACACGTTCGCATTAAAAGCTTATAGCCGTCACTGCACGCGCTTATAGAGCTATTACGTCTAAATCAATTACAAAAGCCTGAACGCTCCACGGCCTGCCTTCTTATATATAATAGCGAGAAACACACGGACACCTTCTTATAAACGCCACCCCTACGTTCCGCGCGGAACACGAAATGAAATTCCGAGAGGTGAGTGTACGAGGGGTCGATTATCGAGAAGGAGAACTTGAAGCCTTAACGAGACAACAGATTACCGGGTGGGCAGAAACTTGGCGCGCGCTCTCCTCGAGTACTACAAGGTGACGAGCGTGATACCCCAGGGGTTGCCGGACCAGCCGTCGAGCAAACGCGGCCGGCCCTCGCGACAGCGACAGCGCGCGCCGCGCGAGCCCAGGCCCAGGACTGCGAGGACGCCCGCGCCCCTGCACCTAGCCAGCCTCGATACGTAAGGGGTCTTACATATAATGTGTATTATATGTATGCTTTGGGGATGCGCTTTTATTCATTTGTTTTCTCTTTTTCTGTTTAAAGTATAATTTTGAGTTTTTTTTTTCACTCTCGAAAATAATTGATAATATTGATATTTTTGCTATGTACATTAGCTTTATGATAGTTTTTGTGTTGATTATAGTGAAATAGTTGACTGATTGTTCGATTTTTTTTAAACTTTCAAGAGCGTCTGACTATTACGGTTTTCTCTACTTACAATGTGTTGAAAATCTATATACTCTGATGTAAGTTCATTAATGTAGCATAAATTCAATTGGAAATTTGATTCAAGGTATTTTCAGTCAATGGCGCATGTGCATGACGTGTCCAATTTAATTATACTCTATAGATTATTAGTAATTAAATTTTGATTGAATTACTTCTGTAAATATTGAGATAATGTCAATTAAATCATGCCGGATGTGCAAAAGAGAGAGAGAGGACGAGAGAGCAGTGATTCTTGAAATAGTATACTTTAACACGGATACAGGAAATCATTTTTGATATAATTATAGTATTGGAAACGTTGAATTATTTTGTGGATTAAAATGGTTTTTAATCATAACTGAAAATTTCATATGCACGAGCTTTTATATTTAGATGCATTATTCACGAGCATTAAGTTAAGCCGATTCTGAAAACTAAAATCAATAGTTCCGAAATCAATATACGACTGTGCACAGACAATTATAAGCGACTTATTGCGATTTATTTTCATGAATGCAGCCTGATGTAGGTCCAGTGCTTCTATATAAAAGTGCATTATCCTAAATCCGGAACGAATGCCTGCACGACGTGCTTTTGTATTAGAGAAACTTTCAATATTGCTGAATACAGCGAGTAATTATTGACTCTTTTAAAAACGCTAAATATTTTGATTGAATTGATTTTTATGTGGTATTCTATACCAAAGATGTAAGTAATAATCTGAATAATTCAAATGATACCTCATCTTTCTCCATCACACATGGGCTTTTAAAACCGACTATACAAGTAAACTGAAACCGAGTCACATGGCATAAAGAGATAAATTTCGAAGTCGATTTACTCCAAGAGAGAAAGAGGCGTGGCAGCGCACAGCGCGCTCAAAGAATTTTTTTTCAATTTCAAGCGCGTCTTTGTTCCGAGTCCTCGATTTTAACTTTGTGCGAGAATTCTAAGAGCGCGTCATCCGCGTCCTTTTATACGCAAACAGGCACAATAAAACCCTTTCAGCCGAAAATCTATTCCCGCGCTCTGCGGAAAATCGGAAAAGCGCTTCGTTTTCAAGCATTCGCCGCAAACCCTCTTTCTCTCTCTCTTCCACTCTCAACTCGAAAACAATTTCCCAGCTCCGAAAATCCCACGCGCGCTAGCCAACGATATACACATACACAGCAAGCAAATCTCGTTTGCTCGTTCGTTGGCAAAACACAAAGGCGCGCGAATAATGGGAAAGGCAATAATAATCCTCTGCTCTCTCTCTTTCTCTCTCTGTAACTCTTTCGATGAAAGGAGGCATTTTTCTCGGGCACGCGTATGCATATACACGAGTGTCAACGAGCGAGGTGAAACACTGCCTGCGCGTAGTATCGACATTTGCATATCCGCGACTACTGTACATACACCCTTTCCCTCTCTCTGTCCCTCTGCGCGCAGGTACTTCCGGGTGGAGGAGGAAGAGGAGGAGCTAGCTGCTTCTGCCAGCGGCGGCGGCTCGGCAGCAGCTCCGGAGCGTCAGCGTTACCGATCGATGAGCGGCACTCGTATGAGCGCGGCGGGCGTCGCCAGCGCTAGTGGCGCCCGTCATCGTCGCCGCTATACCCGGCCCAGGTACACACAGCAGCAGCAGGAGGTGGAAGCGGAGCCGGAGGAGGAGGAGGCGGAGAAGCCGCAGGAGACGAAAGAGCCCAGCCTCACGATTATCGATTTCAATCAGCTGACGCGCGGCGGCCTGGACCTCGCTACCGGCAGGAACAGGCCAAAGGTCGCGGTAGCTGCTGCTGCTGCTGCAAGGCGGCCATCGCCCAAGCGCAGGACCGGACTAATCCTGCCCAGGAAGCTGGCCAAGTAGCACGAGCGGCGATTTGTTTCAATACAAAATGCTACTGATAATGATATTATTATTATTGTTCTCTGGCACTTTTTACACTTTTTCACACACTTTTACCATTTTATCTATTACGAACTTTGCGATTTTTAATGATGGCTATTATTATTGATATTATTATGAAGAGTTATTTGGGATCAATGAATCATGTACGATAAGAAACTTTCTCGACAGTTACCACATGCACATATTATGAATAATGTTCAAAACATATGTATATATACGCAGATATCCGAGTACGCTGAGAAAATGAAATATTTTTGTCGAATCAATTCGCATATAATAACGACTAGATTGAAAATTTCCTTCATATGCATATACGACAGCACACCATCGACCAATAAATCTCGATATACATCGTTTTCTCAGTTTCTCGCTCAGCCGTCGTCCACTCATAATAATAAAGTTAACGCGAGTGAATTGAAAGTCGAGTACGTACCTGAACAAAACAGCAACAGAGTACTCCGATATCCTCCCTATCTCTCTCTCTCTCCCTCTCAACGCAGCGCAGCTCGTTTTACGTATACGGTCCGATGCACGATAGGTATAGCCGTAAATATTCGGGGATGAAATGAAAGTTTGATTAATTCGCGCCTTTCCGGCTGCTGGCGCATGCGCGCGGCTGCTCCGTTTCTCTCTCTCTTCTCGCCGTATACAACGCCGTGTTTCTCCTTCCTTATCTATCCCTCTCTCTCTGTCGGTCTTTATCTCGCATCCGAGGTGTGTGTCCTCTTTCGGGCGGCTGTTCCGACTGCTCCTGCTGCTGTGTCAAACGAAAAGTACGAAGACGATAACCGAGTTGTTGCTGCTCCTGCTGCTGATGACCTTTCGCGTACATCAACGTGTGTCGTGCATGTGGTGGTAGTAGTGCGTTAAACACTCTTACGCACCCTCTCTCTCTCCCTCGCAATATTATACACGGCCAAAAATGAGAGATAAACTACAGATGTATAATTTCAGATCTATACTTGTATTGCCAATAAACGTGAGGCCGTGTATGTCTGTATTGTATGTATGTATATGTGTGTTTGTCCGCGCGTGATAAAGGATATAACGTTAATAAGTGTAACCGAGGAAAGGAAACCGAAGGAATAATAATAAAGTAGCGAAAGAAGGGAAGGCGGCGGACAAGCGCAGCGGCGGCCGGTTCGCTTCTAGCCCTAGGCTCGGGGGGAACTGATGCCGCGGCGGCCGCGGCGGCTCCATGCCTGGCTGCTGCGCTCTCACTCTCTCTCTCCTCTCCTCTCTCCTCTCTTTCCACCCTTCGCGCGCGCGCGCCCCGGCCGCGCTCCGAGCGATGCGTGCGCGAGCGCAGCAGCAGCGGTGGTGGTGGAGGTGGTGGCAGCGGCAACCCCCCCGAAAAAGCGCAGCCGGGCCTCGCCTACTCTACCTCGGTATACCTCGCTGCCGCGGATGTTGCTGCTGCTGCTGGGGGATTTTCAGCGAGTCTGTGTGCCAGTGTGGTGGTAGCGGGTTTTATCTATAGGTAGAATTTTTTTAGGAGCGAGGGGTAATAGGATTTAGATGAGGGAGGTGTGCGGTTCTTTGTTTTAGGCTTTGGGGGATTTGGTTTTCCGTAGCGCATCGATTCAGGGTTAATGGATCGCATTTTTTTGAAGTATTGATTTGATGGGAGCTGGGTGTTTTGCTTGATTTAACTTATGAAATGTTGAAATAAAAATTTTTAAGTAAGAAAGTAGTGGTTGCAGCCTTCATATTTTTCTTTTCTAAAGAAGCTCCCTGGATTTAATGGCCTCCGCCGCTACCCCTTTTTATCTCTCTCGCTAATCTTCTTTTTTAATTTTCTTCCTAATCTTCGCTGCTTTTTAGCTCTTCACATGCAGTCGGAGTTAAGTGCGCGCGCATATTAACTTCTTTTTAGATGGGGCGAAATTTCCCGTAGAACACGGGATGATAATATATCTTAGAACTTATGAAGCTTGAAATTTTCTTCTTCGATGCCGGGTAATATAGATATGAAGTATTAAGAGCGCGAATGATTTATATACAAGTCCGGGAAGTTGCCTTCTTTTATAAAAATTCTCGGAAAAACGTGAATTTTAAATTCAAGAAACACGCAGAGAAACTTCACGAAGTCGGATGATTAAAGTGTACTGAATCATACTTAGCCGTTCCAAAATCTTTGCATGCTAATGCGCTCGCTCGTGAAGTTACAAGCTCGCAGTGAATTGTTACGCTTAAAATGAAAATGTGGGTAATTTTATTTCGTATAAATAAGTAATTTTAGATAAAAAATAATTTTCATTAAACACTGTGACGAATATTTCAAAAAACTAATTGGATTTGCAATATTTTTGAATAAATGTAAAGTATGGATTTTCCGTATTAATTAAACTTAAGTATATTTATTAACAAAAATTCACAACGATACGAAACAAACTGTCGACGGTTTGCCATTCACGAAAAATTGCCCTCATTTGAAAATGCATAGCTAAATGTATATGCCTGTTCTTTCCTTCACTTATCTTGCCTTGTCCAAGCACAGTCGTTCTCTCTGTCTCTCATCTTCTATTTCCCCGAAACTTCCGTCCCTCCCCTCCCTCTTATAATTTTCCGTCTCACATTTCTTTATGTGTAAGTATACCTATAATATTTGACCTGCAGCTCTTATCCCAATACACATTGCTTCTCGTATACTCTCGTGGATTCAAAATCAAATATGGAAATATTGATAAATTTTCCAAATAAACATCGCATGAAAAATTTATTCCGACGATATTTTCATATCACCACAATAATTCAACTGCCCATAAAATATGCAATTCATACAAAGCCAGCCTAGAGGGTTTTTTTCATCTAAACTTTCATCGGCTAATTGAAAGAGAAGTAGATCCCTCCATAGACATAAATTGCTCCCCTCCTCTCTTTCTCTCTCACACACGCGCTCTTAATCACATTCATTAGCTCCGTTCGATGTTAATAACATTTTAACGTAATTTATTCCACTCGCTCCTCCGACTTTTTCTTTCTCTCTCTCTCGCCTGTCCTTTGCCATTTTCTCTCGCGGGCGCTTTCTCTTCCTCAGCACCCGATCCGCTCTCGCACCTCTATACACGCCCGCGACCCGACGCTGCTGGGGTCAATCCAATCGTGCTCCCTTCCTCCCCCATCCTCCCTCCCTACACCTACTCCTCTCGCGCCCTTACAGCTCCCGCTCTCTCGCGCAGGACGCAGCGCACGCCTCGCCCAGGGCTGGACCTTACGCAAGGGCGCGTCGCTAGACCTGTCGCTCCTTTTTTTTCTATTATCGTCCTTCGCTACATATACACACGCACATATATATAAGCAGCGGATAGACAAAAGACGCGCTGACCGTGAGAGAGTACATATAGGCTCGATGATAGGGGTGAGCAGTATACGCACGCGAAACAGACATACAGAGGGGGAGGAAGAGAAAGATACATGGACGCATTGGCGTTATCCCGTATGGCGAATTAAATCGGAGAGAGAGAGAGAGAGAAAGCGGCGACGAGAGATGCGACGCACGACTGCTAATGAAAATGTATGGCTGTACGCATAATACGCAAGCGGACGGGGGACTAGCAGTGGCAACAGCTCGAAATCTACGGGACATGATCGTTTGCGGCTGCGCTGTTTTTCGCGTTCGCGTGTTTGTGTGTATAATACATACGCCGCGGCGTGATATGATGTACGACGCGCGCGGTATTTTGTAATTTCATCAGCGCGTCTATTTTCGCACGCGCGACAAAGTCCGCGTATATACACTGATAGAAAGAAATATTTGTGGCAAATTCGCGATTCATTTGAAAGTCGATTTTTTCAAGTATTTGAGCTAAATGAATAATTCTTAACAGTTACGAAATATTCATTAACAGTTAATGCATGATCGCTTTTTGTCACGTTTTTGTCAAGCGTTACTTTTAGCAAATGATCCATTCCTTAACTGTTAATGCACCTGCATTTGACTGAATTCAAATACATATTCGTTAACAGTTAAGCCGGCGCATTTGCCTCAAATATTCCTTTCTATCAGTGTATATGTACGCGAACGCGCGAATAAAGTACTCTTTGAAAGGCCGTAAATATATACGTCTGCAATAATAATTGAGCGATTTATTATTAACCCCGATATGCAGAGCTGCATGCGCGCGCCCGAGGCGCCGACAAAGTTTGTTTAAATGTTTTAATGCGTATTACCGTAATGCGATTGTTGCGCGTAATATGGATTGTTTTACTAATGATATGAGCCAATAAAGATGATTTATAACACGTACACTTTTTTTTCTTCCTGCGCAATTATCGGAGTTTTCATTGTTCTGAGCGAGGTAGTGAATGTATTGATCTTTCGTTCAAGCTCATTAACAATGCAAAGGTTTCCTGCGAGTTTATTATAAGTATTAATCAAAATTTAAGGAAACGTCGACTACATGAAGATTCATTACGCATTCTTGACGTTGGTAAGTCTTAAAGAAAGTTAGATTGATAGGTAAAAAAAAGAGCACCGTCAGACGCAAGTAAACAGTTGTTTTTACTACCCCGAATTTCTCACTCGAACAAAGTTCTTGAATTCTTTACAAAGAGAAGTTCAAACTTGAAAGTTTAAAAGTATTTTACATAGTTTTGTAAGGTATTATTTTTAAAATGTTTAATTTCAAAAAGAGTTACGTTATGTATAATATTACATAATTAAAAAAAATTAACTTTTTATCCATTAAATAAAATTACTTTGATAATTGTATTATAATTAAAAATATTATAAATTAAAAAAAAAAATTCATTGTTCAAAAAAGCTTTCAACTTTGTGTTATATTCTACATTAAAAATTGTTTGACTTTTCGTACAAAATCAAGCGCCATTAGCTCACAAACCGAATTTTTCGAAAAAAGCTTTTTTGTCCTAAAGTCATATCACCAAACCAAGCTTCCATAACAATGAAAAACGTATTTCCAAACCAGAACAACGTCCAAAACCAACGATGCCACACACCTGCACCCACAGAAAAAAAACCTTCGCCACCATCCATGTAATCCGTCGCCTTATCGAAACTTTCGCGCTACCTATTTCCAGATCTACAGAATTGACAATTTCGGTGGCGGCGGCGCAGGCGGGACCGCTCGATCTCTCTCTCTCTCTGTCTCGCTCTCTCGGCCCGGCAAAATACGCGAGCCGGCACTGCTCGGGAGTGTGGGTGGGGGAGGAGAGGCCGCTCGCTCGCTCGCTTCGGGGTTGGTCGAGAGAAGGGCGGTGGTCGTTGAACCAGCAGCGGCAGCAGCAGCGACTCGATGCGCCGAGCCAAGTGAATTTCGCTGCCACCCCGGCGATGCCATCTCTCGCTAAATCTCGCCTATGCTCCGCCATCCTGGGGTGTAGAGAGAGCTACCTGAGAGTGAGAAAAGTGTTCACGGGGTGTAAGGATTTTTTCATTGCTTGAAACGTTTTTTCAGTTTGAGTGATGATTTGTCTGGATGATTTTTGGACTGGGCGAATGCTTTTAGGGGGCGCAGGCATTGTGTTTACGTTAATTGGGTAACGCGATCGATTTCGCAGCAGTGCGCGCGGGCCCTCGGAATTATGAAAATAGCAAGTGGGGTGACAGCAGCGAGCGCGGTGGTGGCGGCAAGCGCGGAAAGTACCGGGAAACAAAGTTGACAAATTTTAATGCAGCAGACAATGTATTATAGCTATAATTTTTTTGAGCTATGTGCATGAAGTGCCGACAGTAAACGTCATACATTTTGTACACTTTGCGTACCGCAATTCTAATTTAATTTCTAGTTCATATTCAAAATCTCAATTGATTGGTATTTATAATTTTGAAAGGAAGATCAAGTAATTAAACATTGAAAATAGTATTTAATCGGGATAATGATGATCGAATTTAAAATTAATGTTCAATAAATATTTATTATAAAGGATGGGTCTGAAGTTTGCATCGTTGGAGTACAACGAAATAATTTTTTACAATTAATTAAAGTTATCAAGCAATGGAAATGTTATCTAAATCTTTGTTATAAAGTTATTTGATACTATAAAACAATAAATCTACAAGCAAAAGTAATATTAATTATTATAAACTTGAAGTAAAATCAAATATTTTTTTATTTCGTTGCACTACAACGTTGCAAACTTCAGACCCATTATAAAGGATCAGTTTTTAATAAAGAAGGAAATAAAAACTTTTACATATTTTTTGTAACACTATATTTATATAAAGTATACTTTTTGCGCAATTCTATATAAACTTAATAACGTAGGACGTTAGAAAGTATCTCACTTTGGCTTCTAATTTCAGTTCAGAGAAAACGTTACTTACCTTTTATAAATGTGTAATGCATACGAACGTAACGGTTCAATTTCTGCATTTTCCTCTATATTTTCTCAATTTTGCGATATTCTTTCTGCATTTTGAGGAAAAACTAATATACGCTACGTATTTCTGAGGCTAAAAATCTATAAAAAAAAGTCGGACACTTTGATACATTTTTCTTTTATTTTAAAATTTCCAGTGAGGTAATTTTTTAATTTTAAGGTTGTATAGGCCACAAGGTACCTGTCAAAAGTTAGTTTTTCAAAACGCACTAATTTCAACGTAATGACGATTTTTAAAAGAATAGTGCCGAGTTTACAATTTTGCTTTGATTTTTTATTTTTAATGCTTATAATGTTCCAATTGCATTAATACATTGATCGTGAGAACTAAAAATTGATCAATTTCTTTACATAATTATTTATTGCAGTTTTAATGTGATAAACTAACTTTTGGCAGGGACCGTGTACGGCCTGTACAACCTTAAATAAGGGCAAAATTGGAAATTATTTAGTATATCTGCTTAACACATTTTTTAGTAATCATATTCTTAATAAATTACTTCACGAAGCCTAGAATGTATATGAATTAAAACAACATAATTTTGTAGGAATCGTTAATCTTTTTACAAATATTATAGATGAAATAAGCATTCTATAATTATATTAAAATCTATTATTCACGTTGCAACAATGATTGCAAGAAACGCGAGACTTTACTTACATTAATAATCACAATAAAGAATGCAACTACCTATTTTATCGATTTTTTTTTCTCTTTCTATCTGCATCGTTCACAATATAACACTGTCGTTTATCCTCAGGAAATAAATTACCCCGTAAGGTCTATCTCATTAAAGCGGTTTATTTATGCATGTGTACTCCCAAGCAGCTGTTTATACATCCATCATATGCCATTGTCTGCCTGCGAATAAGTAGCCACTCAACCACCTTCGCTCCCTCTACCCCCGGTCTTATCTTCCTACTTCTCCATTCCATCCACGTATAGTCTCTCTCTCTCTCTCTCTCTCTCTCTCTCTCTCTCTCTCTCTCTCTCTCTCTCTCTCTCTCTCTCTCTCTCTCTCTCTCTCTCTCCACCCTCTCTCCCTCTCTCTCACGTGTCGCCCGAAATCGTTCCGTTAGCAAGTTTTACCCTCCCTTCTACGCAAACATTAGGCCCTTTACCTGCTATTACTTATCATTAAGTTTTATGAAGATCTATTCGGTAATTTACTTGCCGAAGCGAATGGAGTTTTCCAAGTGCCTGCATTAAAATGCACAAGAAAAAAATTTTCCTGAGAAATTACCGTTAAGAATGGCAGTAACTTTTATATCTATCTACTAATGTAAAAGTAATGTTAAATTCATTGACATGGCAACGATCAGTTCGTTGATGAAAATGAATGGATCACATAGAAATAGCATTCTACGAGTTTAAAAACAACGTATAGCTTCCGGAATTAGGTACTAATAATATCCTTTTCTGAAATACACTCGGCTAAAAATCACGGTCGCAAAAACTTGTGGGATATAGAGCTAAGGAGTAGAGTATTCAATAATGTCCCTTTGCATTTCCATTATTCGTAATCGTCTCTCTACTAATATGCATTACAATTTTTGTGCATTTTGACTCTTAGCTAACTAAAAAATTATGCGTAAAAAATAAAAAATATTACTTTTTTGCATTGCATATTTTTTCATGGATAAAAACAGAACATTTACCAAAACGTGTCGTTATCAAAATGTTACACTTCAGCTCTACACAACTATTCGTTCAAAACGAATATACGTTGTTTTTTAATTTTTAAACGGTTTACTTATTTTGACATTAACAATATTTTTGGCACTCCAAAATTATTTTTTAACTGTTTGTTAAAGTAATGTAATATTATGAATAGAAAAGTTATTAAAATAGAAATAGGTACATCTTATATTTTTATAACGTTTGTCTCTCTTCAATATCTCGGTAACTGATCAGTTCTAGTACCTAGTATACACTTAATAAGTAGTTGTAAATTTTGTAAACATCACATAAAGTTTACAATAAAATAAATGTCGACGAAATATAACAAAATGTTTATGATAGATAAAAAATACGTAAGTATAAAAAATAATTTACCTGTGTCAGCGCAGCATCACGATTAAAATAGAAAATCTCAACAGTGTAAAATTCAACAATTTAGTCAATGCAGTACATCTACTGCTACTGGTCGTCAAGTTTATAGATTCTTGCATCTTTCCCAAACACCATTCATAAAATCTAGAAAGCTTCGTCCCACGCTTCTTCCAGGCAATCTATACTTATAAACAGAGTTTCAAATCACAAAAAAAATGTCTTGCACCGACAAAAATTCCACTATTCCTCGTAAAATTAGAATACACTACACTCACACACACGCAAGTGTCACAGAACGTATACACACGGAATAGCGAAGTATGCCATGCCGGATTGTTTACGATCACGCGCGCGCGCGCGCTACCGATACGTGCCGTGGCCCGGGCCGCATGTGAAACGAAACCTACACACACACGACAAAAAGAGTAAGAGAGAGCGTCTGCAGACGCGACCTTCGCGCGCTTCTATAACCTTATCACACGCGCGCGCGTTTCTCTGCTGCCCATAGGCCATAAAACGCACACGCGCGTATATTATTTATATGCACATTAAAACGAGTTAGCGGCGCGGTTGTGGTTTTGAGGTACCTGCTCAATGCAACTCCAAAACGTATAATTGCTCTTTTAAAGCGCCACGTCAGTGTCAGTGAATTTTAACGAACGAAGGCACATTCGAGGCCCGCTATACTTATTATTGCGAACGTACGGTCGATGGTTTTCCTCGATTCTTGTACTTACTCACTTTGCGGCGATATCGTGACATTTCGCGGGGCGCGCGCGCGATGTTATTATGCTGTTCTACTGGCGCGCGACATTCCTTGAATTTTTTCGCTGGAAGAGCGCGAGAATCTCGTGCTGCTCTCTCGGCGTCAGAGCTGGAAACATTGAGCGGATCTGCCAATCGCGAACCGCGTTACTGACAACTTGACAAGACACTTCTCGATTCGTCGCAATTCCGGAAAGATGGCCGACCTTGCGATTGCGCTTTTAATCGGCATGCCTTTTAAATTTTGGTAGTTTAAATATACTTGTTGTAACAAGTTTGGAACGAATAGATTAATATTGTCTAAAATTAAATTAAGCATTTCTAGTAGGGTAAGAGACCCGATTAGTGTGCCTGACCCTTTTTGTGTGCTTTTTTAATTAAACCATTCGCACAAAAAAGCATATGAAAATAATTAAATGAAATAATTTTTTTAGTAAAATTTAAGTATTTTATTATATTGATAATAAGAAAAAGTTGCATCTAAAGACTTTAAAAGTATAGTTTATACGTTTTTAAAAAATGATCTTTCGATTTGACGAAATTTATCGTGTTCTCTATGAAAAACTCTTAGATATCACGACTTTTTATAAGTAAATAAATAGCTTATATTAACTATTTTCTTCAAATAAAGTGTATTTTATGCAATAAAAATAGTGTTTTAGCTAAACATTAGTAAAAAAGTATATATAAAACTTTTTCTTTATTTTATAAATGAAATCCACTAATAGGGTCAACTTTTAAGACTTGTTCGCATTTGTGTGTTGTCATGCGCCCCTCGCGATTGCGAACCTAACCTTCACTTATCCTGGACGTGATGACTACATCTAACGCAGTTCTGAATGTGTAACAATTATTCATAGAATTATTGTTAAAAAGTTTCACATTAATCATAAAATAAATTTTTATTACACCTCTTTCAAATTTTAAATCAACCGTAACCTATAATTCAGTCATTAATTTTAAAAGGCACATTAATGCGGGGCTCACACATAGGGACAGGCACACAAATCGGGAACACACAAATACATCCAGTGAGAGCTGCCAGGGCACACAAATAGGGTCACAATAATTATTTTTTATTTCATCTATATTTACATTAAATATTTTTTATTCATATAAATAAAAATACTGGAAGCAAAAGAAAGAGTTCAATTATTTGACTAAACTTTGAGTTAAGAAAATAAAAATTATAGCGCTGTCTATTTCATGTATAAGTGGATGTTTTCTCTTACTGGCACACTAATCGGGTCTCTTACCCTATATGAATATTTTTTCGCATTGGGTACTTATTACAAAGTGTGAATTTTCTTTGTAATCGATTAAAAAGAAATTATAAAGTTGTAATTTTTTGTATGCAAATAAAAATAAGAAACTTGCATTACAAAAGGTCCTTTTAAAATATTCAAATAGTCATGGATTATACACCTGAAATACAATCAATAATAGAGAACATATTAACTTATTTATGTAGTAATGATTTTTTCGATATACAATATAAATTTCAATAATTGACTAGTCTGAGTAGTCGCCAGTGTCTATAGAATAAACCTGCGTTGCAATAATCGAGCATACTTCCACGCGAAAAATCGAATTCTGAATTGGCGCGCATGCGCCATCTTGTTCTGCAATTTATACTTAATACTTATTAGCAGCAGCACCGGCGGAGATGGCGCCACGTACATAATAATACCGCGCACGGCGCATGTCGCTACTGTCGCAAGCGAGACAACGCTTGTGCATGTACTCCAGAATGAGAGAGAAAACAATAATCGAAAGGGAAGGAAGTTAGGAAGTTGGAAGACTGGCAGAGGCCGCCCGCGTGTGTTGTATTCCCGGGCTACAGTTGCGAACGAGCGGAAGGTATAGTGTCTATCTGCGCAGTTGAAGATTCGCGGCTCCATTTTTTCCTGCCCCCGCTGCGGCGCACATATATATGATACGCAGCGCGGCGCGGTTCTACACTGCCGAGAATCCGACCACGCCATTATCTGCGCTGCTCAGGATAATCATACCTACGCGAATCGACCGAAGAAGTTTCCTTGGTAGGTCGTGCAGTAATAGCAACATCAGCAGCTTGCTGAGGGAGTGAGAGAGACACGCGGTGGGAAGTCGTGAGTCACTGTTGCGGAACGAGAGAACCACTGTCGAGAAGAGGGAGTCAGGTGGAAAGCCACCATCACTGTGCTAGGTGAGTGACATTTTCTTGAATGTGTGCAAAGAGCCCGAAATGGAGTTGCGCCTCCGGCGGTGTGACTCTTGCGTGTGTTTTGTAAACCCCGTGCATCGGCGTTGTGAATTCAGTGTTGTTGGGCGTCTGGGTATAGGCCATCGAGGCGTGCAAGCATTCCCCGCATTGCTACGGTAGTGTCGGTAGTCGGCGAAGTGAAAAAAATCAATCGCAGGCGTGGATGTTTGTGTAATCTTGTGTAAGATTATTATTATAATTCGCTTAAGTTATTTCAGCATCTGGTTGATTACGACGTACTTGAAAGACATTATAGATTGTAGTACCTGAAAACGTGGGTGTTCATTGTCTGTGTTAATAATAAAGGAAGCAGTTTTAACATTAATTGTTGGAAATAAATTTTTGTATCCATGTTACTCTTGATTGAAAAAAATAAAAATTTTCCATTTCAATACATCGTTTGTTATTATCAGATTATTAATTCTCATATGTATATTTTTCAGGTGTACAATAAATGATTGATCACAATGTACAACAGTTCAGTGATCGATCCCTGGGAACCAGGTTATGGTCCACAGGAACGTCAACGTCCACACCAGGAGTATGATTACCAGCAGGACTACAGAAATAACAGTAGGTCTCCAGATTATGGTGAACACAGAGAGTTGGATCATCGAGAAAGAGATCATCAAAGTCCAGACTATAGGCACAGAAGAAATAGGGATCGTGAAAGAGACAGGTCTAGGGACGACAGGAGGGATAGGAGTAAGGAAGAGCGTGATAGAAACTATAGGGATCGTGAGGATCGTTATGGACGTCAAAGGGACAGCAGAGAGTCTTTAGAGAGGGATCGTGATAGGGATCGGGATAGGGATAGGGACCGTGACCGTGATAGAGATCGTAGGCGGGATCGTGACAGGGACAGAGATCGTGACCGTAGAAGAAGGGATGACAGAAGTCGTGATAGAGAAGATGACCGTAGTCGCGAGAACAACGACTACGATCACGAACATTCACGCGGCTATAGTACCGCCATGGAAGGTGTTCATTACAAGAGTCAAACTCCAAATAACACCATCATGATTCGCGGACTTGCGCAACACATTACAGAGAATGATGTACGTATTAAACTTTATAACTTTGAATGCTGCTATACAAAATGGGAGTACACTTTTACGTTTTTTCTTTTGTGATTTTACAGGTTCGACAGGACATTCTCAACTGCGGATTAATGCCAAAGGACATCAGGCTAATACGCAAGAAGGACACAGGTACTAACCTCTATATAGTTATTTATAATGGGGAAATTCCGTGATTTCGGTATTTTTCTTTGAATTATGCAATTTTATTTTCATCGAAGTAGTTCCTTGACTACACTCTATATCCCCAGTTCCTGATTCCTCTTTAGAATATTCCGCTTGTAAATAATTAGGGGCCAAAAGGTAAGTAAAGCAGAGCATAGGCGCCGACTTATCCTCTTAAAAAACAAAATTGTAAAACGAAAAGAAAGAAAAAACTTTTGTGATGAAACTACACTTAAATTCGGCGCCTATGATAAAGACATTGTTAAGTTGACAAAAGCACACCAAATTCAACGATTAAAAAAATATACCAATGAACTGTAAACTTTGACATGAGAGAGAGAAAAAAAGACCAATGCTAGACTCGCTCTAGCTACGGTATTTTTCACGTATATCATGAAAAAATGCAGCTCGAGAATGCGTGTGCGTAAAAAGCAAGAAAAAGCGCAGGGATAAAGCTTCGCTCGATCGTTCGAAAACACTCAGTCTCTATCAATGGTTGGTGCTGTGACACATTGCCTGCCCTCACCGAGACTCCCAGGCATTAACGTGGATTAACTTTGGATATCTGTGTATTTGCTCTGTATAGGTGCTTCGCGAGGTTTTGCATTCGTCGAGTTTAACGCGACTCAGGAGGCCGCACGATGGATGGAGATGAAACAGGTAGAATGAAGTTCAATCCAGTGTCCCGACCTCTTTGATGCGTTGTGCTCTCTATCAGCGCTTATCCGCGCCGACACACAGACACACTGAGAACACGCCCCGTGGCGCGCAATGGGGGCACGGTATAACTCGCAGTCCGGCTTGGCTGATGATGCCTTCGTCAGCCCCGGCTGCGCATCTCAAAAAGGCTATAAAAAAAAACCTTAATAAACCTTTTATATATTTTTTTTACTTATTTAGGATTTACGAGATATTTTATTTTGTTTCAAATTGTTTGTTTTCATAAGTTTCGTTACTGTCACTGATAAATGTTCGTTGAGCTGGATCTAAGATCGTCCCATGCATCCTACTTTCTATAGATACACTTTCTCTCGACAAGTTGTATCTCCATGTCGTCATTGCATGCTTCTTCTTTTTCTTCTTTACTTAATAACCCCTCAACTATCTCTGTTCTATATATTCAACACTCTTACGATTTCTTCTTCTTCTTCTTCTTCTTCATCTTTTACTGGCAGCTGGGCTGAGCCCTGGCGCCATCATCCGGTATGACTTACGATTTCATGTTAAATACATAGGTAGAAATCTCTTTCTGCTTTATGAAACACCCAAACTCCGATCCCGTTTCCGTTAGATTCAGCTGAAAGTGTTTATCAGAAAACTTTTGCACTTAACTATATATATACATATAAAAAAAAAGAATTCATAAACGGAAGACTTTTTGTTTATGATTTGAATGAAAAAAAACAACCAACGCTCAACGGCTCTTGAGACTAAACCCGGCTTATTTTGTTCACTTTCGATCCGATCATTAACTTTACTTGTAAACTTGTAATATATATATATATATATATGTGTATATATATATATATGTATCGGGGATATTCGTTTCGGAATTGTTCGAAGTAGAAAGATTCTATAGTCCGTCAGCATCAATCAGAAAAGAAGCAAGCTTTCGGGAGAGAGAGAGATACAAAAACTTTACACTGGTCTGGACAGGATAACACTGAAATCATCTGTTTCAGGGAGTTCTGATGCTGCAGGATCAATATCGCGCCCTCATGCAGTACAGCATCCCCAAAGAGCACCAGTTAGATAAGCCGCCAGCGAAGAATACACAGGATTGGCATTGTGTTAAGGTATATAAATTATATTACTTTACTTTCGCCGTTTTTAGACGGTAGCAGCTAATGAATTTTGATTTACTCCAGCATATCTCGGCGCACATTATAAGTATTCTTATTGTAAAAGAAATTTACTTGAATCGAATATTTTTAATACGACTTTTCGTTACATAATTATTAAAAGAGGGAAGTGAAAGTTTAAATTTACTTTAGCTTCTAAGAGAAAGTGACTAGATGATATATTATACTTTCGATAAATTATAATATATAATTTATCGAATCACCTATAAAAAATTTATTTGATTTTTCGAAATATAGGTTCTAAGTTTCTAACGAACACCAGCACACAAACCGACATCGATAAAAAGTTCCCTCCCTAAAACTTCATTCCCCCGTAATGACGCTTCTGTCGCCTTTTAGTGTGGAGCTCACAATTTCAAGAGGCGCGAAACGTGCTTTAAGTGCTCGGCCTCGCGTGCCGAGAGCGAGGAGGGCGGCGAGGGCAGCGACGAGATCAGTCCTCATCCGACGAACACGATACTACTTCGCGGCCTCGATGTCCTCTCCACCGAGGACTCGGTCCTGCAGGCCATGCAGGCCCTCTCGTCCCAGCCAATCCGCAGTATACGCATCGGTCGGGACGGTCTCACCAACACCTCACGTGGCGTCTGCTATCTGGAGATGGCGAACGTCGTCGACGCCATGTACCTGCACACGGCGCTCTCGAAACAAGGCCTCCAGGTGGACGGCCGCAAGGTCGAGATCGGCTACTGCAAGCTGCATCAGGTGCAGGGCAGCGGTAGTTGGAAGCAGGACGGCAATCATCGTTACACCCTGGAAGACGTGGGACAGTTGGCCGAGTACAGCGCGAACCTTTACGCCAAGACGCCAGCGCAGAAGGCCCACTACCTGCAGTATTACACTCAGTACTATCAAAATCAGATAACGCAGGGCACGGCGATAACGCTGCCCTCACTCAATCAGACGGACCGCGTGAACGCAGCAGCAGCTGTTGCACAATCGGCCATACAACAGCTGCAGGCGTCGAGGAAGATGGGCGACGCCGACGAGATGAAGGTCAGACCTACGCCCACGGCGCCGACGAGTACCGTTTTGGCGACTGGTAGAGTACCAGCGCATTCCAATGACGGGAAAGTCTATTGTAAGTGTCTTTTGATTTCAATACTTTTTTTCCACTCCAATTTGTTTCGCGTTATCGCGAAACAAATTGGATTGGAATTCTTTCTGCTTTTCTGCTTTTCAATTCTTGTTTTCATTTCAATAGTCTAATCTTGTAAGTTTATCGTACACCGACTGCAGAAGCATTATTCTTTGATTAGTGTGAAAATAAAAAAAAAAAAAAAACGGGTCTAGAAGACAATGATTCAGCTATTACGGGTTTAATTGTGAGAACTAACAGTTTGTTACTTTCCAATAAAGCTCTTTTACGATAGAGATATCTATACCTAATACCTTTTTTATGTATATTTTAATTATTTGCGGTATTTGCTGTGAAATGACAAAAGAAAGTCGTAAATCAATTATTTTTTAGTTGCATGTTAACGTTGCATAAGACGCACTAGCTAAATGACTACTATTTTTTTTGCAGCTGTACCAGATGTTAGCTCTTACCACTATGACGAAACATCTGGTTACTATTACGATCCCAGTACCGGACTCTACTACGATCCGAATTCACAATACTATTACAATAGTCACACCCAACAATTTTTATATTGGGACTCGGAATCATTTTCTTACAAACCTGCACAACAGAACCCTGTAACAGCCTCTGCAAGTACAATAGTAGCGTCGGCGACGACCGTTAACTCACCAACAGATGCACCGGCGCAACAAGCTGCAGCGGGGGCAGACTTTAATGATGAAAGCAAAAAGAAAGATGCAAAGCAAGACAAGGTCAAAGTAGCCAAGAAAATTGCGAAAGACATGGAACGTTGGGCGAAAACCCTTAATCAAAAGAAAGAGAACGCCAAAACTAATTGGACGTCTGACCCGACTGTCGAAGGACATCAGACTAGTAGCTTTACTAGTGGAGCGGCTGATGCCGGCTACGCTATTTTGGAGAAGAAGAGTTTGGCATCCACAGTGTACATTGAAGAGGAAGACCTAGGCGGAAGTAATGGCCTGGTCGCTGCTTATGGTGGCGGTAGTGACACCGAGGAAGAGATCGAAGACGTTCAACAAGAAGAGAGACAACATACGGATTGGAGCAAATTGGCATGTTTGCTCTGCAAGAGACAATTCCCCAGTAAGGAAGGCTTGTTACGGCACCAACAGTTATCAGATTTACACAAACAAAATCTTGAAAATTGGTACCAAGTTCGAGGTCTCGATCCCAATGACCCTCAACAACGAAACAACAAATACCGTGATCGTGCGAAGGAGCGTAGAGCTAAATACGGTGAACCAGAGCCGCCACAGCCCAATAAACTAAAGGAGAAATATTTGAAAACTAGAACAGATGAAGTAGCTTCATCTTACGAAGAGCCGACAAGGGCTGGTATTGGTTCCGATAATGTGGGTAATAAGCTCCTTCAGAAAATGGGCTGGAGCGAAGGCATGGGTCTTGGCAAATCGAATCAAGGCAGGACGAGTATTATCGAGACAGAGCGCCGAGTTCCTACTGCTGGACTCGGAGTGAAATCTGCTTCTTACAACGCATTACCTGGAGATACTTACAAAGACTGTGTAAAGAAAATGATGTATGCGCGCTACCAAGAACTTTCCGATTCGTAATGTATTTATTTTCTCTTTTTTTATGCGTCACAGCTTCAATTTGTACGTAGGTTATATTCTGTATAATGTAATTTCTTAATGATATAAAAAAAAATATCAGACGAATCATTTTGTCGAATTTGTATATACAGTAAATCAATGATACTGTACAACGCGAATTAAGTCTTAACTAGGTCTAAATATAGCGATAGCGTGTTTCAACGGAAATTTCTTCTATTCATAAATCAAATTCAAAGAGAATGTATAATTAAATAATTAAAAAAACATTATAGTGATACTACGATCATATATTTATTTGTATTTGATACACTGTTACTTAATTATATCATAATCAGATTGAAACAACGAGTTTGTGGATAACTGTTTATTTTTTTAGTCTTGTATCACTTGGGTATCACACTGAAATTTTCATCCATTTTTTTTTTTTTTTTAATCTGTGTAATCTCAATAGACGCTATACTGCTATTAAATTTGTGTATTAAAAAAATAAAAACAGTTGTTACATTTCTTTATTATATATGTATTATCTTACAAGTGCTTCAATATCACACTTTTGCCTATTCATCATTTCTAACACGAAATTCGTTAAGAGATGACTAAAATGCACTTTGATCACATTATATACATATGCAATAGCATAAATAATAGTAAAAAATATTTTTTTACATTAATCTAAATAAAAAACAACTTTGTCAAATATAAAAAACGTATTTTAAAATTAACACTACAACAATCATATTAAATATTTTTAAATAGATATGCAGTCTGATAGGATATGTAAGGCTTTTGTCAAATACATTGTGATATGCAAGAAACAGATGAACAAAGTGTGAAATCTTTTAGTCATGTCAAATCTCGAAAATTTACTACTTAATCAGTGTTTTCTTTTAACTTGCAAAACACTACATATCATCACATGAGTTACTTATAAAATCTTATTAAACATTGACTAGAATCCAAGAATATAAAGGTCGCAATTCATGGCTCAACACTTCATACTGAAGATCACTGATTCCATCAGTGTCAAATCTCTTAGCTCCAGTTTCTAAGTTAGCAAATCTAGCACTACTTGGAGCTTCTTTTTTGTGCGTTAACATATAATACTGTGCTACATCCGGGCCAAACCTTGTCACCTAGAAATAGAATTGATTCTTAAAATTACAGAATACATTAAATAGAATAAAAGTCATTGAAACTACTTTTTAACTAATACAAAGTTATTTTTTTTTTTAAATAAAATTCTAATATAAAACTAAAGCTTAAATTTACCGGAAAACCTCTGCTTTGAAGTCTACTATAAAAGTCATCGTCTTCTCCTCCCCATCCAAAGTACACATTTGAAAAACCATTAACTTTTTCAAATTGCTGCCTTGTGAGGGCAATGGCACCTCCGAATAATCCTGTATAGGGAAGATTATACCTAAACGTATTAACACTTGAGCTCATGTGCCTTGGCATCTTGGTGCACGCATAAATATTGTCTGGATTCTGAGGAATGAGATCAATGTCTTGAAATATAAAACAGTGGAAGTCATTGATCTTTGTGGCCTCTGCGAAACCTATATTAAAGAGCTTGGCTCGATTGAACTCCTTCTTTGTGCTCTGCTCAATTACAAAAATCCTATACTCTAGATTCTGGGACTGTAGGAAAGGATGAATATAATTCATGAATACAGTCAGTTGGCTCTGTCGATTCCTGTACGGCAGCACAATTGCCACATTGTACAGGGGCTGACAGTGTGTGGGTTTCCACTGTCCTCCTGGCAATACTCCTAGCCTCCTGGCCAGTACAGCCGGGTCCTCCTTTGGATCGTCATCCGGATACAGGAGCTGTGAACTCCGGCGTCCCGTGATGTTGACCGTGCAGGCATTGCTCTTCGGTGAGTAGGCACGCTCCAGCTCCGAAACTATGTCCTCGGCCTTGATGTGACTGTAGTGCGAGGCGAAGCGAGCCGGGTGCAGGCAGTAACAAAGCACGAGCATCGCCGTAACAGAGCAGGACAGACCGCGCGCGTACTCGTAGAGAAAGCCGAGCAGCAGCCTGAAGAGCTTCACTAACCTCCGCATGGCTGCCTGTGCCGTCGAGAAGATCACCAACGGCATTCGAGGCCCAGCTCACCCAGCGAAATTTCACACTGTCTTCGGCGCGGTTCTAATAAACTTCGATTTTGGTCTCATCTTCTTGGCCCCTCCGCGAGCGCATGTCTCTCCTCCGATGATGATTATTCTCTCAGAAATGCGCGCGCGACGCGTGCAACAGCGTCGCGTCTCGTGTGCTATTACTTATACGTATATATATATAGGTATAGGCGTATAGAGAGCTTTCGGAGCTAGCTCTGCTCGAGCGTCTGCTAGCTGGTATGCAGACGGATTTGCCCGCGCCGCGGCACCGGTGGCGGCGGTGGCTTTTACTGACTTTTACAACAGAACTGCAGAGAAACATTGGACTGCGCATGCGTTAGATGTTAATAATCGATTGTCATGATGACAATCGATTTCATCATAGCATATAGGTACTATTAGAAGCACAAATACTTTAGAATTCTTATAGATTATTATCATTCATGTAGGAATTATATGAGAGGCCGGTTAATAGGCAATATCATTCTCCATTATGGTCTCGAGAGTATCATCTCATTCTGACGTTTATGCACCTTATAAATATACGTTTTTTTAATATATTTTCAACAAAATTCATTAACGTTTTATGAATTTGAGTCACAGAGTTGTTTTGATTTTCAAATTGTTTGACATGAATGATAGCAAGTATTTTTATCCTCTCATTATATAATAAAAATATATAATACATTATAAAATACATTATTCTTATATAACTATTGTATAATGTGATTCTAATTTTTATTATTGTGTCAAAATTAAAATTTGGACTAAATACTTTGTGATAAGGCTGCTCCAAATAATCAGTGAAAGATAAGTTGAAGAACACTAAAAACTCGATTGATCATGAAATAGTGCTTTTTGACAATTGTACATTTGGGTACTAGCAAATATTTTATGCATGCAGTTTGGAGGTTATAAGATTATTACATAGCTAATAATAGAAAAAGCTAAAGGTTTTAGAATTTAACATTTTGTATAGAACAATCTAACAATATATTAGTAGTTTGTGCAACTGTTTGTGCAGTTAGTTTGCAAAATTGTTTAGAAAAGGGTAGGATAAATTTTACTACTGCATATATAACGGTAGCTGCAATTTATGTTGCAGAAAAGTGACAATATTTATAAAGAAGGAGTATATATAGTGGATGAGGTTCTGATGCCAGAGGAGAGAAAAGAGAGGTGGATGAAAAATCAGATAGAGAAGGGCACATCTTTTTGAGATCTTTGATAATAGTAGAATGAAAGAGTTGGATAGGATTTATCCATCAATTTTTTGTCAATTCTTTCTCCATATATCTTTGAGAAGTGATTTTTTCTCGATAGTTCATTTGCCTTTATATATAGACTTCCATATATCATCAGATCCTATGTATGCAGCCATCATAGCTCTAAACCAGGTAACCAAGGCTCCAGTGTTATCAGGTTTCAAATCAGAATAATATTCTGGATCAATCAACCTATGCCAATAAGCACTTGTCTGGAGATGACCTTTTGATAAACAATTTTTAAAAAAGATTGAGAGAGAGAGGTCCATGAATGTTTTGTGCTATCACAACCATAAATATCAGCTATTGTCTCAAACTCTAAACCTAGGTGTTTGCTGATAAAAAGAAAACACTTTACCATTAATAATCCATTTAGGGAAGTTGCTGATAAGCATGTGAAACATAAAAATGAATCTACTTACTTATTCATATTATTTTTTTTATGTCTTTCTACTATAAATCTTTCTACTATTAGATTTACCATGTATCTAGATTGATCTATTTTGATTAAACTTAACAGTAATTTTCTGGATGCATCTAGTACAAGGTGGTGCATAAAGGATTGAGTTTTCAATCTTCATCAAATTTCGAATCGTAACTATAAGTGTCTTTCTTGAAAATGTATTTTCTAAAACCAACAGAGACTTTACTGTAGTTCTTAAACAAATTAGAGCCAAAGCAGAAGTTAATTTTTTATAGACCTATGATCTCTTGATCAGGAGCTTTATTAGGTTCCCATTTATTTAAAACTTTATGAATCCAAGTTGCAAATTTATCATAATCTTTTGCTTCATAATTCATGAAATTCTCAAATTTATCTGCTCCTAATACTGCAACTAATCCCTTTCTTTGAAGAAATCCTCTGTTCGAGTAGCAATTTTATCAGCAAGATAATTCATCCATAGATCTATGGATGTCGTTAATGTTATTTTAATGGTGAGAATAGGATTTTGATCTCCTCCTTTATTTTTATATCCAGAAAATAAAAAATCTAAACCATTTGCAGTATCTGGTCTGATAGCATGTAATATAGATCCTATAAGAATATTTTGAATATCTGTATCTTGATCTAGGGTTCCAGTTATATAAAATTTCCAGAAATTTACAAGATAATATTGGGCACTTTCACATTTCACTTCAAGAATTGATCTAATTTTGAGAACCTCTAAAGTTTTGGCATCAGTTCACCCAATTTTAAGAGTCAATGCTTTTATGTTAAAATTCAATACAAATGTAGGATTACCTTTGAATAACTTAGCTAATTCTAAATCATATCCGTTCATAGAAGAATATCCATTTTGATAAATTGTATAATTTTGAAAGAAATTAAATTCTAAATTTAATATGAAAGAATATATTATATCTTTCATCTTTTATTTTTTTTTATATTGTTTAATGGTGTCAAAAACATTTATATGGGTCCTTCTTCTTCTTAATTTTAATTAGCTTTCTCTTATCTGCTTAAGTTGCAGCAGCCAGAAATTTGTTTAGCGCACAAGGACTATCATTTTTCTGATGGGCTGCCGGGCATCGGAGACTATCCGAGTATACTGACATACTATACTGACGTCCGATACCATGTGTCATGCGATAACAAAAAATGTTATCATTCAACCAAAAAGATTTATTCGTGTGGATATATAATATTTCTTGATAAAATCCTAAGAACTTTGATTTGTTTTTAAAATTGTTTTAAATAAATAAACTTAGCTAAAACAAAGTGATTCTTTATTTTAATAACAGTAATTATTTGAAAATTATTAACAGAACATTTAAATTTTGAATAATAAATAAAAAATAAACATTTGTAAAATAATGAAAGTAAAAAAAGTACAAAATTTAGATTAATTTTTTTCATTTAAATACTTTATCTTTTTAACATCAGAATAATATATTTTTTGAACAGGATTATTACAACATAAATAAACTCTGTTTTTTGCTGATGCATAATGTACAATTTATAACATAGTACATTAATTACAATGACTTTTGTCAGTGTACTAAAACAACTCTTGAAGACATTTCCATTGGTTTTTCAACTTCTATTTTAGGGACATTTAAACGTTGAAAGACTTCTAAGGCATCCTCCACAAATTTTTCAACCATTTCGTTTGTATGTTTAGGCGTAGGTGCTGCACGTAATCTTTCTTCACCCTTTGCAACAGTAGGATAGTTTATAGCCTGAACATAGTGACCTTTTTCCCTCATTAACGTATCAGCAATTTGGGTGCACACCAATGGATCTCCTATCTGTTAAGGAAATAAACACATATTAATTACACTTAGTATGCATACATTTTAATACAGTTTGAAATACAAATTATAATTACCTTTATTGGAATGATGTGTGAAGGTGATGGAATAACAGGAAGTCCAGCAGAGGAAAGATTTGATTTCATGTAAGCTACAGTTTTTTGATGAGCTGCTCTCAGTGCTCTTCCTTCTTCAGATGCAAGAATGCCAATTGATGCCATAGCTCCATAAAGTACCGTTGGAGGTAGCGATGTAGTAAAAATAAATCCTGCTGCATAACTCCTTACCATGTCTATTAATTTTGCAGAACTAACAATGTAGCCACCTACATTTCCGAATGCTTTTCCTAAAGTACCCGAAATTATATCCATTTTGTCCAAACAATAATCTCTTTCACCAACACCAGCCCCATGAAAACCATATAGGCCAACAGCATGCACCTCATCAACAAATGTCAATGCACCATATTTATGAGCTACATCACATAATGCTTCATGAGGCGATATATCCCCTGTCATTGAATGTACAGTTTCGAAGGCAACAATTTTTGGAACATTTTTATTTACTTTTGATAGTAATTCTTCTAAATGTGCAACATCATTGTGCCGGAAGATATGTTTTGGAACCTGACTGTTTTTTATTCCCTGAATCATGGAGGCATGATTTCCAGCATCAGAGAAAATATGACAGCCTGGAAGGCTTTTTGCTAAAGTAAATAGTGTAGAATCATTTGCTACAAAACAAGAAGTGAAGAGCAATCCAGCTTCTTTTTGATGCAGATCGGCTAATCTCTTCTCTAGCATCTCGTGACCCATGGAATTACCAGAAATGTTTCTGGTACCACCAGCACCAGCTCCATATTTATCTAATGCTTTGCGTACAGCACCAATAACCTCAGGATGACGAGACATGCCTAAGTAGTCATTTGAGCACCATACAGTAATGGGTTTCTCGCCCCATGAGTACTCCATAGCTGCAGGGAACTCTTGAGCCAGTCGGTTAACCTTTTTGAAGACTCTACCATTGACAAAAAAACCATCAATTAAAATCACCTCAAATGCTGCTAAACCAAGTAGTTACAAGGTCGGTACATACCTGTAGGAGTGGTCCTTCTTTTTACGCATGATCTGCTCATGGAAGAAGTCTTCATACTTGAAGGTACCATTGTCCTTGGGGCTGTTGGTGAGGCTGATGACATCCTCCTTGACAGCCAGACTGGCCTCCTTGATAGCGTCGCGCTCCTTAGAAAGGAACGGGCACTTATTTGCGCTTGGATCAGGCAGTTGATTAGAATCAGTAGTATCAGTTGCAGCAGTAGTAGTAGCAGTAGGCGCCGCCTCCGATGCAACCGAGTCCGCGAGGCTGCTGGACAGCCGCGACATCACTGGACAGTGCTGCCCGTAATTGAGGAGCATCGAGGCGCCGTAGTTGCGGACATAGTTCGCCGAGAGGCGGGTGAGAAAGGGGCACGGCATGGTCGTTCCTGCAAAATCACGCGCACAGTCAGTTTTAGTCACGTTACTTTTAGGTACACACCTCCCTCCTCTCGCGAAAAGAGAAAGTCTCGGCTGGACACTCTTATATATGCATCTGTGAGAAACCGAGAATGACTCTCACCTTTGTGGCTGAAGCGACAGCTGTTTTGAAGAACACAGTGACGGACGAGCTGCAACAGAGGCGAGAATGACGTTCGATTATAGGTGGGTATAAAAAGGTTAATAAGACAATAGTGCGAGAGCGCGCGCGCGGCCAAATGTGGGCCGCTTACGAAAATGGACCAAGGCGACCTGTGCAGTGTGCTTGGACTCTACCTCTCGTTCTCAACGACTAACGCACGATCGTTCGAATCTATATACGTAAGAGAGAGAGAGAAAGAGAGAGAGGGAGAAACCAAATCAAGACCACCAGCTATAGGCAGTGCAAGTCAAGTATCTAAGTACAAAAAGCTGACACGTGATCGCTAACGATGCTTACCACGATAAGATCGGAGCGCGACTGAATCGAACGGCGAGAAAGCGCCGCTCTTTTCTCCCTCTCGCTCTTAGCCCCTTCTACAACCTCACGCAAAAACTGTGCGTGCACGCAAAAATTACTAGCTCTTGCTGCAACTTCAAACGTGATTGGCTGATACAGCAAAATCTTGTAATTTTTGCGTGCACGCACAGTTTTTGCGTGAGGTTGTAGAAGGGGGGTTTCTCCTTCTTCCTGCTTATAAGTACACTGTATAAAACCCATTGTAGATTTACAGTGGATTAGTAAAACTTTTCCACTAGACAACGGTAAATTCACTACTTTGAAAGTTGTAAAATTACAAATTTCATGAATATTTTACTACGTTTTTTGTAAAATCTGAACTACATTTCAACCACATTGTAAAAATACTACATTGGAAGTAGATAAATTACAACCACATTGTAAAAATACTACATTGAAAGTAGGTAATTAAAGTGACCATCGTTGAACGCAGTAAAATTAATTTACTACTTTCAATGTAGTAAAAATACTAACTTCAAAGTAGGAATATTATATTTTTAATGAATTTCGAAGAAAGTTTTCTTTACATTAAAAGAAAAAACCTAATATATGAAACTAAGTACTAAAAGAAATAACATAACAATTTGAGCGGAGGTAACGACACTGATTTTAAAGCTAGAATATGGTTTAAAGTTAGACTCTTTAAGTTATTAGTGAATCTGTACAGTGGTACTTAATATAATATGTACAAAGTATTTGACGTAATTTTAACATTGCTGCATTATTATAGTTATTATTTTAATATTTAATTCTGTTAATCAAAGGCGTTTCACGCTTATCAATGTCATTGACAAGGAATTTTTTTGAAATTTTTAAGAGACAATTAAATGCCGCGCGCGTCTGACCGGGTTAGGATATATTGCTTCCTGCGCGCTTTATCGCATCGTGGTTTATTATGCATTGCCGAGATTAAAGAGCACAGAATGTGTTTCTGAACGTGCACGCGCGGTGTTTATAAGCGCCTGTGCGCAGCTGGAATTTTTAATTTTGGTCATGCGGAACGATGAAAGAAAAAGAGACGGAGAGAAAGAGAAAAGAGAGAAAGAGAATCTTGTCACGCGGTAAGAAAGCCTCGACAGTCGAGAGGATTGTGTAAGCCGAGATCTCTTTGATATCCTTGAGGTCTAAATGAACTTTGCCCGAAACGGAGTGAATGTATATTATATATACATACACGCTAGAGTCGGGGAAAAAAATGAATATTCGTTGTTGGTCTGCGCTATAACGTCAGCTTTAAATTTGATTTTGAGCTCGAGTTTGGATCACTCGGTCGCGCTTTTTGCATTTAAGACAGAGATATTCACTTGTTTATCTTTAAGAGTTTTCAAGAAAAGTCGATTGAACATTCAGTCTTATCAAATTAGTTTTACAAATTACTTATTGACTAATAATTGTTTGATCCACAACTTCGTGTGGACTTTTGGAGTATTATATAATGACAGGTTATTTTCTTTGCTTTTCCGCATTGATAGTATCATGCCCATTATCATTTAACGGATGTATAGTTAAATATCAATTAAAATTAAAAAAAAAAAGCTAATTCTGATAAGCGCGGTGTAATATAAAGCACGTATTAGGTTATTTTATATTGTTATTTATTTTTAATTCATCTTGAAGACCACTCTATAATGTACAATAATAATACGTGTAAGTACATATATTATTGAAATGCATAAAAATATAATATTTGGCAGTAAAAGTTCGAAGGAGGCAGCGTATTTTGTTTTTTTTCTGAAATGTCATTCTGATTCAAGGATATTTATGCGGGCTAACGTCAGTGCGTGAACGATTTTAATTGAGACGCAATCGTGCATTCGAAAAGGAAAGGAAACGGCCGAGTGTAATGTTCGACGTAAGACTTTGACGTTTCTGTCATAACGAATTTCGTCCCGACTTGGCGATAGGTACATAATGAATAAAAGAAAATTTAAACTTCCAAAGTTGGACGATATAACACATAACTTTTTCTCTGATTTCGAACTTATTTCGAAATTTTTAAAAGTAAAGTATGTAAACATTTATTAAATCTTGAATTATGTCAGGTTCAAACAGATTATTCAAAGTTCGTTTATGAATGTAACATTTTTTCTAATCATTTTTAATGAATGCATGGAATTTATGATTAAGTATGTGAACCAGCTGTGCATTTCCGATATCTACTTGCCAATGACGAAACTATCTACTTACAAAAAATTTTTAGATAATTCTTATTGTTATGGGCCAACGTTGATAGTAATTTTTGAAGTTTTAAAAATACAAATCATTAAAGATTGTGCGTGATAAAAATGCATCTAATCGTGCAAGTTTAAGTTTGTATAACTTTGATAAATTAATCAACTATATTTGTCGTGAAAATGTTCGATTCAAACACGTACAGATAATAAATGAAATTTTTGTTTTGTACTGATACTTAAGTATCAATTTATTTTTAAATTTGACATAATCTACAAAGCAAAAATTTCATTTATATTTCAATAGAATTTATTTATTGAAATATTAGATTTAAATATAAAATTGTCTTATTTAGTATTCTTATTTGTTTATTTTAAAAGGATATTTTTAGCAAGAAAGTTTTGTACCTTATAGCCATAACATTTTGTTTTCAAATAAAATAAGCATTTGTTATGGATAAATATCTGAATAAATATTAATTATTTATATACTTTTTTGGAGTCGATAAACATATACACAATTGAAGATTAAAATATTTTTATATTCATTACTTTATCAGAAAGTGTCTTGCCAGAATTATAAAAAGTTATTTATTCTCAAAACGAGTAGTAATTATACTTTAATATTGCCGTAAGAATTTGCAAATGACAGTAAAGATGAAAATGACTTTTAGCATTTTGTCAAGACAATTTTCATAATACATCTTCCAAAGTTCCGAGATTAGTGTCATTTCAAGTTTTGAATTCACAGTCAGTGCCCAGCGTTCAAACTTCAAATATGATGGTAACGTTAACTCTATATCTATGTACATACATTAAATCATACTTGCGCATTGAGTACAAATTTAGACTGAATTTCAACCTAAAAGTATTATTTGACTCATTTTTACACAAAGGTGGCTCAGTTATCTGTCTATTTTGTAATGGTTTTAAATTGGCAGAATAATCATGTAACGTTAAGTTTAGTTTTTTACTTTTCAATGGTTTAAAGATAAGCTAAAACTGAAAACGATGTTGACTTTAAAACTTGTTAGACTTAGACTTTAAAATATAACCAACCGATAAACATATATATTAAATGCTCAACAGTGCTGACAGAAAATCCTTATTTAAAATAAATATGATTTTGGAATGGCTTTACTTAAATAGACAGAATAACAATTTAATCTTAACTTTAGTCTTTTGCTTTTCAATGGTTTAAGGATAAGTTAAAAGTGAAGACGACTTAGACTTTAAAACTCGATCCAAATATTATTAAAATTTATGCGGAACATGTTTCGATTTCCCAAACGTCATTCATCCTATTCAATTATTCAGAACACCGGCCACTTGTACGTAACGCGACGACGGTAACTGGAGAAAACCGACGGCACCGAGTTCCATCCCAACATTTACGCTCCATCAAACCTCAATATTTTTAAAATATACTCACCGGGCAACTTGTGATTCGAGAATAAACATGTGCCATCGCTCCGGAAAAAAAACTCCCAGCTCCACTTACGAAGACAGGATTAAATAATTTAAGCGAAATTTCAGAAAAAAACAGGCGTATAAATAAAACTTATATAAAAAGTATGCGGGACTTGACTAGACCGCGAAGTACAAATCCGTTGAGATTGCAACGAGAGAGAGAGAACAAAAAAGGAGCTTCGAGATGTCAAATCCGAACGAGAGGAGACGAGGTACCAACTCTACGCGTTCTCCACGTGAGAGTCGTGCGACGGACTGGCTGACGTTTCCTAAAGTACTATAAGACGGACTCGCGGACCGCACTAAAAGCGGCCGCTGCCACCGAGTGGGGCGCCCAACGGCGGCAGCAGCCACGACACGTACGTACGTACGCGCGCGCATTGTATTATTTTCCGCAAGCTCATCATCACAGTGCCGCGCGGCAGATGTGTATTCACACAGCGACTCTTAAATGGCTTTCAATGGAAAATATACAGGAAAAAAGATCTGGTGCAGCATTGGCTTGTGCCTTTCGCATGTGCGCCGCTCACGTGGTCCGATCATCATCATTGCTGCACAGCCCATCTGTCTCTATTGTGCGATGGCATAGAGGCTGCGGCGTTGATTTTTGCATTTTTTTCTCTCGTTAAGCATGATTGTGAAGTAGGATTTTTATTGGGAATCCGTGGGCGCCGCAGCAGCTGAGATTCGCCGATGTGTAATTATGTAACTCACACGCACTATTGAATTATATAACTCGAGTTTATTTTTGTTTCTATCTTTTTTTTCGAGCATGGTAAAAAAGACAGCTGTTTAATGTATAAGTTGTAAGACGGGCGTAATTATAAGAGTATGCTGCACTTGCGTGTTTGCGCTGTATATGGGTATGCGTATAAACGTATCGAGGATAGTGAAAGTTACAATTGCTCTTCGCACGCGGAGAGGCCGAGAAAAACATGCATGCGCTCGCTTTTGTCATAAACGAGTGAAGGTTGTTTACACTTTGAGGCAGTTTGCTTCTTGGGAATATTTTAGCTCGATCCTTTCATAAATTCATCTAATAGTACACTCACGATTACAATATATAATACTATTCTCTGCGTCAAGTAGTAGTGTTTCCGTAGTTTTGCCGAAGTCATCATTACTCAATACGATCGGAAGCTTATCATTATTATTTACGTGGCGTAAGAAGACTTAATTAAGTATATAAGTATACTTAGAAATATATTTGTTTGGAAAAATAGCAGTATCGAGACATATAATCGCCATTTCTAATTCAGATAAAGCACATATCGTTTGATTATTTCACCGAGTACAATTGCATTGTTTATTAGGATATTTTATGCTTCAAACTGCAGTTATGATAAGGAAATGGGTTTTATTCCTAATGCCTTTAAACAATTATTTAATATCTTCGTTTTAGAGCTATCAATGCATTAATCGAGTAAGTAATGCAAAGAGGTAAATAATATCTTCGTTTGTCTAATCATTTATTTCCTGTATCATAATTATGAGTAATAAAATTAATCGTATAAAATTAATTATATAAGTTTAAATTTAGATGTATAAAATAGATATTCGTAAAAAGGCGTCTTAATGTGTATCAATTGATTTATATTATAAAAAGTCTTTTTAGACTTGACCTTCGTCTAATATTACTATCAAATACTATTATTATATTTTGCATAGATAATTTTTAAACAACTGCACAGTGTTTACCTTGAAGCAACTTTATTGAACCAATGAGAGCACGAGATATTATATACTTATAGATTCTTATTTTAAGATTTATTTTGTATAAATTATATCTGTAACTTTTGAGGAACAGATTTAAGTGTGGTTCTTTGAATTTAAATTTCAATACATTTTTCATATTTAAATATTTCTTTTTTCAACAAAACGAAGATATTAGCAACTGAATACTAATATATATAGTTAAGGTTTTCCCAGCAAAAATTGCACTTTTACGTAAAAAAAAATTTGAATTTTGTCAAGGCATTCAATTTTATTCGATCAATGGATTCGATCAAGTAATTGTTCAAAAATGATGCAGAGAAAGCATAGTTAAGTGTATTTTTCGTCATGGTGTGGTTTGTGCACATAAGAATTATGCACATATTTATTGTGCACACTTTAGCATTGGTGTATATCTATATCTATGTGTATACTCCAATGCTAAAGTGTGCACAATAAATATGTGCATAATTCTTATGTGCACAAACCACACCATGCCTATTTTTCTATATACTTTTATAAATAAACCAGTTGTAAATAAGTGAGATATTGCTTTTTCAGTGTGAACGTACAAACATATCTATACTCCTATAATTACTATAATTCAATTTACAATTGCTTAAAAGTACATAATATATTATTTTTAAGTAAACAAGCACTACAATGTATATCTATAAAAAGAACACTACAATATGAATACATTATGATTTCAATTAAGGGGTTCTTATTAAATTACAGTAATTGACATCGATTTCTGCCCATTTTAATTTGCCAGTCTGAGCAATTGCCACCTTTACTACTTAGCGTTTCGTGTTTCCCCGCCGTTACCGCGAAAAACAATCCTTCATAAAAATATGGTTATTTACAGTCTTCCTGAAGACCAAGTTTTCCTTTCCATGTATAACATTACAATTACGGACACGCGCTTTTGTTTTCCTCCGGGGATTCACTATCATCAATGTATCCTCGAGACGCATTTAAGCCCAATCAAAACTCCGATCGATCTTTCGTATTTGCATGCGAAACGTGGAATTGACGATACACACGTAAGCGTAAGTACTCGCGTGATTTTCAAGTATTAGAGGCCCGTGTATATGACAATATGCATACGGCGCACGCATGCAGCTGCCCCGCGAATGCATAATTTCTGCGCGCCGCTCATGAATCGTTCATTTCCTGATTAGAAAACAAAAACGTACCTATATGTATAAGAGTGAGCTGGCAGCGAATGATCAGCTGATTATTGATTATTGGAAAGTGCTGGAAAGTTCATTTCCGATTTTCAATTACAGTGTTATGCGCTTGATTTCAGCTTGAGAACTGACTTCGATCACGTCATTTCGAATAAATTTCGAGAGTGCGCGGAGCGCGTGTTATAACAGACGCGATTGACCGATACTCGGTAAAGTGGATTTCCTTAGCATTTATCAGCACACGATAATTCATATATTTTCTCCTTACCAATCCTCGATAAACACGAGAGCGATCATTTTTATGCCGATACAGCAACTCTCTGTCTTCAAAAAGTTTTTCGAAAACCACTAGAGCGCGGTAATTCGAATACGCGCAGCTATTCGAAAATCCGCGCGAATACCCTCAAGCGCAATTGTGCCATGAATACACATTGCACACACTACTCACCAGCCTTCCCACCTAATCCTTACCGCGAAACCCTACTACCCGCAGACCCTCCCTTCAACCATACTTAAAAAAAAAGCTCAGCGCCTCTCCTCAGCTAAAAAAAGGGGGTTAAATTTCACCCTTCCTCCGAAACAAAGAGTCTGCGACCGAGTACCCTCCTCTCTTCCTCCTGCTGTAGCATGAGCGCGCCGAGAAGAAGTCGAGGGCTCTCCCGTCGTCGTCGGGGGCATGGACCTCTGTCGGGGGCGTTCGGCCCGATCGATGCCTTTTCCGCGAGCGCGCACTCACACACTCCTCCCTGATGCCGCCTCTCCCTCTCCATTCGTCCAGGGTTATACACATAGAGACAGAGCGCTCTGCCGCCCCACGCGAAAAAGAGGGACGATGATAGAACCTTTCGGCTGTGCTGCGCGCGCGCAGAGCTAGATATAGGTGTAATACGTACGTATACCCCCCTCCTACAACTATATACACGCAGACACGAACGGCCGCCTTTGAAGCCGCCGAATGGACCCCGCCACTGCACTACCACCGCCACCGTCGCGCTCGTCCTTCGGGTAGTAGAGAGCAGTACAATAGTGTACACTATAAGCCAGAAGCGCGCGGACGTCCCCGCAGAAGCAGCTCACCTACCACCGCTCTCACCTCGTACTATATTCGTCCGTCCGAAGGGCTGTTGCTCCCGTGCTCGCTTCTTTGTCCATAGACGGAAGATTCGTCGAGGCTGTATTATACAGGTGGAAGAAGTACGGAGCTAACGACAGAAGCGCGCTTCTCCATACCCCCCATTGTCCCAGGTGAGTCTGTCATGTATAGGCTTTTATACTGCGGGGAGAGAGAGAGAGAGCTTTTTTTGGCCTGCGGGGGACGAGGCGCGGGCTACTGCGGCGAGCGAGACGTCGCCCCCCTGTACGCACACGCACGCGTATATGTTATAAGGGTTAGTCGTCCTTTTTGACCCTGGAGGTCGTTCTCGCGGATTTCCAATGTCACTCGATTTCCTTCGTCGATGATGCGCTGGTTTATTGCCGCGTTGTTGTTATAAATGTTCTTTGTGCGGTCCGGCGGAAACGCTTGGAAATGGGTGATTAATTGCTCGGTAGATAATAAAACTGATGTCAGTTCTAAGTTTTAGATGAGACTTTTTTTGTTGTTTGTTCGACGTTTAACAATTTGTTAATTCTTAGTTTTTGGTATTATAGGATACAGGGATAGAATGTGCTTTTCATTTTAAGAAATTCTTGGTAGAAATATAATTTTTTGTTAATTAATTAATTAACACACAAGCTTATATAATTATATATCTATCACTTTTTAACTTTTAAAATATTTAAAATATTTATATGATGCTAAGGTAAAAATAAAATTCTAATAAATACTGTATTACATAGTTTTTTTTATTTCATAATAAAAATTTTATTAAACGGCAAAATTGCCACTGAAGTTCATGACCCACACTCCATATACATATAATAGGTATACAAATAGTTTATAACTAATGTAATCTCCTTATGAATGGTCTGCCAAAAATAACGCCCAGTTATCTGCCGTAAGCCCATAGCTCCCAGTTGTTTACGTAACTGAAAATCCATTACAACCCCACACGTTCCGAGCCCCGCGCGTACCTTCTTATCCAAGGTAATCTCAGACGCTCGCGGGTGTCTCTACAATTACTGACAAGTTACCTTATCGTATCCATCTCTTAGCAGAATAACTCTCACGCCGTTAAAGAGTTATTTTCCACGCGACGATTCGACGACACACGGCCATGTCACCGCATCAATTGGCCGTAATTTCACGGCGCGTAGTATTATACGCGTACGTACGTCACAATCGGAGGCTCGCGCGTACACACACACATATACACACGGGAGGAGCTATCAAGCGCGCGCGCGAGACACCCGGCGATCGATAGACCACGTCTGTGTCCTGTCTCTCTCTCTCTCTCTTTCTTTCCTCTCTGTGCACACGCGTATGGTCTTCCTTGCAACCGGCGACGGGAAAGACGCGCTGCATGCAATTTTTTCCCGATTGGGCAATCGCGTGTAGTGCGTGATGCGGCCAGAGGTCAACTATCGCGACGCGCTTGCTTCGCCGACGTCGTATAGTATAAGTATATACGACCATATATCGCGCGCGGAGAGAACTTCGCCGTATATAGAGGCGGAGGAGCACGTCAAGTTTGATTCGCGATCGGTATAGAGCGATTGGCTGTACGTGAGGTTTATTTATAGAGGCCTCGTTCGTTTAGTTTATAGTGCATAGAATTGGAGAGATAGATAAAGATATTGCGGTGTTATAGAACGCGGCGTCTATATAGAGTGTTAATTTTGTTATACTCGGCTGGTCTATGTAACTATTGCTTTTACGACCTTTTTTCAGTTGTATTAATAAAGTGGATGAATTTTATGGATTCCGGGAATAAGAGGCGTTTATAAAAGTAGTCGGCAGATAAAAGAAAACATTTTTAAATTAATGTTGGTTTTAATTTTTAAAGTACAATGTATGTTACTCCCATGAATTGTTCACAAAATATTATAATCATAATTGTGAGCCTATAATACCATAAATACACAGTTTTCTCACTGGCCGTTTCTAACGTACGCATTTTTTAGTATGTTCTATATATTTTATAATAATAAATATGTAGAATTGAATCTATGTACATATATACACGTAGGGGTGTACAAGACTGATCTATTCTATGCGAAGACCATGAATCAGCCTTTAAATTTTGCTAGCGTTCTACATGTATGTGTACCATATACATCGTCATACCTATAAGCGAGTTAAATTTGAATGTCAATTTGTCCATCGCTCGTGCAGCGTGTAGTCTGATGTGTCACATGGACATCTATCATTTCGTCTGGCGGTCGCGTCAATATACGATGAATAAGAATTGATGCGATAGGCGAGCGAGCGCTGGAACATGAGATTATTCTTTTTTTGCAAGATCAATCTTTGACGTTTGGCTGATTCGAAAACCAGAATTTCAAGTTACATAAAAAATACGTGCGTAGAAATTGGCGAATCCCTAAATTTAAACACAGTTGCCTTGTTTTTTAATTCAATTCAATGTCACGGATATATAAATGTATATATTAGTTGCTCGAAATTTAGAAGTCAAGGCTTCCCAGGTTAGTATGACGTCAAGTAGTTAACTGCTGCATTAAATCTTCCATAATTTGAATGAGAACGACATTAAAACTTGTTCTACCGAAATGTTAATGACTTGTTCTTAATTTAAAAAAAAAGGATAATGAATTTCTTCCTTAAGAATGAAAGTCAAACAGAAAGCCAATATACAATTATACTATACAAGATATTACAACGTACACCAGTAGATATATACAAACATATAGTAAAACTTGTTATTTGAGTTATATTCCCATTTAAATTTTAATCTTTGCATTCAATAACATAATTAAAATGACGCTTTACTTGCCGGTCTATTCAATGTTTTATTATACATCAAACTAATTGAATAGCAGGTGGTGCGTGGACGGCTAATAGAAAAGATTTCCATTCAATAAATTAATTCCCCCCAAAGGCAAACAGATTTCAATCCGTCTAATGGACAAACGTCATTCGAACCGACGAACCTCCACAAAAGATCACGTCAACCCAATATATATATACGCCAAAAGCTCGTAAAACTTGAAAGACATCTATCCGCCCACCCAACAAATTCAACCCCCGATCTACGATTAAATCCTCGGGGGACGCAAAAAACATAATATTACGTTCCCCTCTACCTGCGCGGCGATGTAAACAAACGCGCGCCTGCGCCCTACGCCACCCCTTTGTGTCCCATTCCGTCGCCCACGATCCACACCACGTACCGCGCGCGACATCGATTCCCCGCATCGGCGCAAGGACGGCGTGTATCCGCGGTGCGCGGGTCCAAGGCCTCGTGATGCCGCTCCTCTCCGCCGCTTAATTATCGCGAAAGCACCGGGCGATATCGTGATACCTGCAAAGCCACCCCCTCTGAGGTACCTAATGATCGTTTTTCTAGAGTTGAAAACCGCGCGACTGGATGGGAAAGTTTTTCCGAGTATAATTGGACGGGTATATTAGTGGTGGCGAGGCGCGGTGCGCGCAAAGGTTCTATTTGTCTTCCGCGACTGGCTTCGTAATAGCTTTGTTGTATGATGATGAAGTTATATATAGAGACTGAGTTACTGGGAATTTCTTTTTAAAAAGTGAGAAAATCGTATCGGCGAGCTGAAAAATCGACCATTCGCGAGAATCCATTCCGGGGGCTTATTTGCGCGCCCGAGCTTGTTATTTTGTAACCTTGTGCGCGCGAACGGTGTAGGGCTTTTTAGTTGGAAATCGTTGCCGCTCAAGGTTCGCGCAGCGATATACCGTGCGCGTGCATCTAGATACCTATTGCACTCAGCTATGCGGCAAGTGCGAGCTTTCGCGGTTTTGTGCGCGCTGCGTCCTTTCGACTGTCGAGGGTATTTGAATTGGTAACAGAGTGATTGGAGGATTTGATAATGTGCAAAGCAGGTCTTACAGATATATCTGTTATGCTCTTTTCACTTTTTCCGTCAAAAGTTTCCTTTTCGAAGGAGAATAGTTATGGATCACATGCGGATGGCTTGAAAAAGTAAAAAATTTATCGTGTATTTTATTGGGCACATGTACAATTTTATCGACAAACTGTTTTTAAAAAATTTCTGTTTGTCAAGTACATGACATTTTATAATTAACAAGCGGTTCGTGATGTGAATTTCATGATTATACGTGGGACACTTATAAAACATTTTTTCAATGTCGGCTACTCGTTTTGTATTAATTAGAGTACTCAACACATCGTCAGGTAAAAAATTATTCAAGATTGCAAATTAACTATTGAGCTAACATTATGATTGAGTTTTTTTTTCAAATTTAGAAAAAGCTTCATTATGCTATTGACATTTCGGTCAAGGGTTAATTAAACTACCTAGTGTGTCAATACGTCACTCAATTCAAGTGCCTTAACATCAAATTATTTGGTATACAATTTTTGTATTAAAAAACCGATCCATTCTTACTTCTAATTTTTCCCAACAACATGTAAATAAATATTATTCTTTAGACTCACAGTGACACTGACATCAAGTTTTATATTAAATAATATTTAACATAACAATTGAAATCAACAATTCTAAATATGTGCATGATTTAAATAGAACAGCATATATACAATGGCATTCAGTAGATAATGATCTTGTACCAGGTGAGACGATTGAGAATGATCTAATAGACCAATCACATGCGAATGTCGTGAATGGAAAACTTTTCACCTTATTATACCATGTACATACATAGCTTATTTTTTCAAAACGAATTTTTAAAAAAAGTTTCACTATTAACCCTAAATAAAAACGTGGCGCTCCCATCATAAATCCAAGTATATATTTATATACCCAAAAAATCATCCAAAACACACTCAACAAATTCAGTTTCCGCCAGCACCTGCTCAGCTTATTACACACACCAACCGCGTACGCCGCCGTTGTCTCCCGCGAAGAGCGGAACAAAGAGCATTGTCGCACCTCACGTTCATACATATTATACGCGTCCGCTATCATCCGAAACGCGCGTGTGACGCACGTGCGCGCGCACGCCAAAAAATGACATGTCTATAAGGCAAGTATATAAGAAAAAAAAAAGATGAAAAACGGCGGTATGCGATTCGCCGACTATCACAATCGCTACACAGCCGGAATAGTATACGATGACGCTCGAGCGCAATTAGGTCACGTCTGTGCGCCGATGTTTTCGTCGATGGGGGGCCACATGGTTACCGCGCGTATCGCGGAATTTCAGGAGGGGACTGTGTACCTGACGCGCGTTGCCGCGCGGATTATCTCTTTTCCCCTAACTGCGCAGCGGAGGTCGAAAATGTTGCCGCGGGGGTTATTGTTTCGGCTATTATGTAATAAGGTGTATCCGTGCAGACTTGGAGAGGACTAAAAGTACAATGAGCGCCCGTGAAACGAGAGCGGTTTTCTTTATTGCGCAAAACTGGAAGAGGTTTCTTAAATATTAATGTGGGTCTATATAGATACTTTTTGCTTCCTCATAGAGGAAGCTTTATAGCGGTGAAAAAAATTTTCGCAACAAAAAATGTTCAAAAAGATGTTTCAAGGTGATATATGTCGGATAATTGTTGATTTTGTCGTGATGATAATTTTTTTTTGTGTTTTTTGTGGGCAATGAATTTTGTTTGTAAAATATAAAATTGTATAATAATAATTGCTTTTTAGTGATAAAAAATAGAAAGAATAAAAATAAAAAGTCACAAACCATTTAACATAGTCTCACCGTACAAAATAAAGTATTAAATTTTAAATATTGAAATTAAAAATTAATTAAAGGAATCAGTAAATTAAGTTTGAGGAAGCTACGTGCCAATGAACTGGCAGTAGTTTTTTCAAGGATGAACTTGAATTTTATTATGAAAAATAAATATATTATTTTATGCTCCGATAATATGAGTTTAGAAGTTTCTCTGTAATCTCGTTATTTGCCGAGTTGTTCCGCGCAACTTTAATGAAACGCTGATGAAAAAGTATGTATTTTTACTATCGTCAATTATACTTCATAAAAGTTGTGCTAACGAGCGGCAATATTTTATTTTCTCGTAGGAAGTGATTTGGCGGTATTACAATGTTAGAAAACAAGTTTTAAAGGACTGAGTATTATGTAAAATTGTATGATTGAACGCAACAACTATTTTCTATTTCATTGAACGGAAAATCTGAAAAATAACAGAGAAATGAAAAATATAAGAGAAAAATGTTGCTCCTTTCAAGCACAGCAGCAATCATCCCGATCCCTCTGGGCTCTATTCTAAAAATACAATTCTCGTGTCAAGGAGCAGCGTATAAAGCAAAAAAAAAAAGCTTTTCTTGACTATACTTCTCACGATTAATCCGCTCTTTTTGACACCAACAACTCCGATTTACAAAGATCCCGTCTTTCATCCTCTGCCGAGCTATGTGATTAGAGCGAATCCTTGCGCATGCTAAAACAAGCTTCTAAAATAAGAGAGTGGAAAAAAGTCGCAAAACCCACACACACACACAGCTCGCGGCTATTCCGAGCGCAGAGAAAAAGCGCGTGCGCGCGGTCGTTATATATCGCAGCGAAATCGCAAAAAATCGCGCGATGACGCTATGAACGATAGAGACTGGGAGAGCCGTTATAGTCTCCCCCGTCGAAATTGCGCGAAGGTGAGTAACTACAATAATAATGTGTATATACAACCGCCTGGAGAGGAGAAGAAGAAAGAGGGAAAAACGCGCAGCACCGACGACGACGACGACGAACAAATAAGCGAATCGAAGGCCGGATATCACGTGAACGCAGCGAGATCTTTGCGTGCATGCGTGTACGTAAGCGTACGGTACGTGCCGCGCGATTTAAAAGCGCGCCGTCTCTCTCTCTCTCTCTCTCTCTCTCTCTCTCTCTCTCTCTCTCTCTCTCTCTCTCTCTCTCTCTCTGCAAATAGACACGCGGCAAGCTAAAAAGGAGAAACATATTTTTTTCATCTTCTAGAAGCGATTGGTACATGTGTGTGAGTGTGTGTGTGTGTATTATGTGCTTTCGTTTCCTTGGAGGTGCGAGCTTGCGCGTGAGGAAAGAAATATGTAAGATTATACTGGAGAGAGAGATTGCAAATTTCAAAATTGGCCCGAGCGATTGATATAAACGGTTTCTCGTTATTTTTTATGCCTCTGTTTGTTGGCGTTTCTAAAATAGATAGATATTTCATGTATCAGCGAGCGAACGCTCATTCGATTGTGTTACCGATGATCGAGTTTTATTGCATTACGATTACAATTCGAATTTGTTTGCTCGTGTTTTTTCCACTCGACTGCGTCGATGTAGCCCTTCACACGTAATTTACCCATTAAGAATAATGGAAGAGCTGGCGAACCGATCGATAATGGTTTTATTTATCGCAATAACAAAAATTTTGCGTCAGATGTTGATGTCTATTGCAGAGAAGAAAAATGGATTGAATAACTTTCGATAGATACTGTGGCGTCATGGCTCGATGATGTTTCATACTCGAATCTTTTGTAATTTTAAAAACGGTTACAATGCACGCTGCAAGCTGGAAAATTGTATTAATGCTGCCATTTGTGCGAAATACGTGCCCGCTTACATTTAGATATACGATTATCACATTGTCTTTCGTAATGCATTATCTAAATTATTCTCAAGTTTTTTCTTACGTAAGAAAACTTGATTATTATGACATTTGATAAACGATAGTTGGACAAAAGGTTGTATCTATTACATGAATTATCCTTAAATATTAGCCCGATGTCTTGACCATTTTTTTTTCTAACGAAACTATTAAACAGAACATTTTACAAAATATTGTATGAAGTTATACATTATAATTAATTGTGAGGCTTGAAAAAATTTCTACCGGAACATTTTCAAAAAATTTTATTTTGCTTGATAATTAAACGTCCGTAGCAAATAAGAACTATAATTGATGTTATCATAAGGACACAATAATCAGTAAATTTTTTTTGTCAAATTAGACATGTTTACGCTATTAAATACAAAGAAAATCTAGTTGTTTCACTATCTTATCTACTCTATTGATATTTACATAGCATTTTATCATGCCGAATTCTTCTCTTAAAGATAGTATTTTGTACTTCGAAAGGTACTTAAAAATTATTTGTGTCTTTTTAAATTCGGGCCCACGCGTACTAAAGATTACCACCGATCCCGTTTCATGTGTTAGTTACATAAACACCAGATAAAGATCGATGATCATGTGATCTAAATATACACACACACACCTCATATCCGTCTATAGCAATTGATCTGTCACGGTAAAGCGCTCGACGCGGCCTTGCGAAAACAATTCGATAAGTGAGAAAATTCATCGTTTATCGCTCACTAAAACGATAACGGCTTTTGCGCTCCAAGTATTGTATACGCGACTGTAAAAGCAAATTATACTACCGAACGCTAGCCATCTAATCGTAAATCTGTTCGTATAGAGACGATAAATATATATATATAAGTGTTGAGCGCTATGTGTGTTCGGGAGATAGAGCATATATACCTATAATATTCAGCTCTCGTGTTGTTGTTTTGCGTGGAAGCTAGAGAATGTAGATTATCGTGGGCTTTTCCATCGCTACGTTATAGGGTCAAGAAGGCGAGGTGTCTATGTATATGCGTACGTGACCAGGGACACGAGAATACTATTTCGACGTGACAAAAGTAACCAGCATCGTCATTTGTTAAATAGTTTCGTAGTAATTGATGTCTTTAGGCGGCATATCAATTTCTGTGAGAATAATTAGTTTTCTCGTGTAGCTATATATACAGTGTGTGCAATTTTTGCAGTTTCACTGATCCTCTGAGTCAGCGCTATTCTTGTACTTTGGAAATTTTCGATTTTCTAAGTAGAAGAAAAGTCATATAGGCATCGCAGTAAAATTTATGTCTCATTCATTCGAAAGACACATGTGTCAGACCTCTTTACTTTAGATTTTTATATCAATCTTGAAGTGTAAACAATAGTTAATAATAGTTGATAAAATACAATAACAATTATTAATTATAAACACATGTTTTTTTATTTGTCCATAAAACAATGAAGTTCTATATATGTAGGAGTGATTTAGAGAATTTTATTTCTTTACTCGTATAAGTAATATGTTAAGTAATTTCGAATTGAAATAAACAGGAAATAAATACGAAAGTAGTTACAAAATACGACATCGTCATAAGAAACTTATCTAAATTTCCAATAGACTTTCAAATTCATTTATACTTATAATAATCAGCGAAAATAAACGAGTTTCAATACCGCCACTTTTCCTAAAACAATTTATTTAACAACATATTTCCAGCAACAACCAAATATACGCAATTAAGTTTACCGAGTTTTCCAGAAGTTTCGCGTGCGATAAAATCATCATATTTTATTATTTGCTGTTACTACCTGTTTACGGCGCAAGAAGCATCTATTACATGTAAACACGCGCGGCCGAAGGCAACTTCGCGCAAGAAGACGTTACATATCGATCGGCATTATTATCTGCACTTGACTTTGTTAACGATTTTCCGTATCGATGAGCTCCGATCGCGCGCGCGCGCTCCCAGTATCACGTACGACGTGTCGATCAGGAGCTTGGCCCGTGATCATATCGTCCCCGATCCTTTTTTCCCCTCCTTACGAAGACGAGAGGAGAGAAGAGAAAAAAGCGATAGACAACCGCGGTTAAGTATAATTCGCGCGACAGATTGGCGCGCTAATCGAGCGGAACGGACTTTCGCGCTTCTAATTCGAGCCATCGTTCTTTTTATGGAGCGTAACACGTCGCTCGTGTGTGTATAGGTCGGCTTTGCTCGGACACATGCACACAAGCGAGCAAGCGACGCACGGTCTCCGGTGAGCGCAGACACGCCGCGGTCGCGTGCATCGTCCATGCACACACAAAGCGCGGCTTTCTTTTTTTGCGGACGCTCGTATATACACGTATAGCGCAAAGCTGCAGCGCAGAGTTATATTTTGGCGCGCATACGTTTGCCCCCTGGGGCCTTTCTACATATGTGTGTTCTGTGTGTTCTGTGTGTTCCCGACAAAGACAGATAGATCTGTTCCGTTTATGTAAGACAGAGACAGACATAGAGAGAAGTTGCCTAGAACAGACAGAACACACATATGTAGAAAGGGCCCTGCGTGTGTTATACTACTACACGCTCGTATCGCTTCTTTATGGATATTCATTCGATGTTTACGAGTGCGTTTAAAATAACATGTATAAATATTGTGGTCCGATTTTTCCTGTGTCACCTTGCCGACCCATTCGTTTGTGTCTGCGTATATAGAAATGCAATAAAGCGCGGGCCGTGCGTTCGTATAAACAAAGTTGTTAGAGTGTCGATCACCGCAAAAAGGTGCTGAGACTTTTTAATGAGGCAATATTAATGTACAAAAATGTGGGCACAGTTTGAAAAACGCTGTATAATTAATGTATGACGTTGGTGTTATACTTCAAATCGAATAGAAAGAGAAAAACAAATTTATACGTACTTGACACGTAAACGAGGGAATTGGCCTGCGGCAATTGTTATTGTAATTGAATCGATCGACTAATAGTCCAATAATCGCTGCTTGTTGTTTATACTTGTATACTTTTTTAACGAGATATCAGTTAATTAAGCTTGAATTAGCGGGAAAGTAAGAAAAAAAGCCTCTTATCTTATAATTATGGTGATGTGTTATCAGTCATTCGTGATTAATTTAATTACTACGACTTTAGCTTGTATAAACATTCGATATTTATTGAACGATTGAATGAATTATCTTTCAATCATTGCGAAAAATTTCAGAACCTTTAATATGATGTTAGGAACGTCAATATACTGTATTGAACTGTAAGCTAACCAATATAAATAAGTAAAGTAAACTATACAAAAAGTTTATCCAACATAAATAATAAGCTACTTGTTTAAAATATCGGAAATAAAATATTTAAATACCTGTATATAAATATGTAAACGGGTAAATAATTTAATAGTTCTTGCAAAGCGCATTCTACGCGTGTTCTAAATAAATTGAAAAAACCGCTGCCAATACATAGTCCGGACGCTGGTGACATTTGAGCATAAATTTTTAGCTCCCCTCAGTAACTTGGGGTATTCTGATGTTTTTCGGTGCACTGAATCGAAATTTGTTGGTTACGAAGTTCGAAACCCGTCAATTTTTTGTTATAAACAAATTACTGATTTCCAATAAACAAAAAATCGTTTTTTGCAATTAAAAAAAAATTGCATTACGTTTTCTAGGTATTTTTGAATCGAAAGTGTTCTTAGAAGTTTTTTCGTAAAACGCATACTTTTTGAGTTAAAAATTGATAAAGTTTTCACAAAATACGATTTTTTGAGTTTTTATTCCCGTCCATTCTCATGAAATATGAAAATTCAATAATTTTTAACTCAAAAAGTATGCGTTTTACGAAAAAACTTCTAAGAACACTTTCGATTAAAAAGTACCTAGAAAACGTAACGCAATTTTTTTTAATTGCAAAAAACAATTTTTTGTTTATTGCAAATCAGTAATTTGTTTATAACAAAAAACTAACGGATTTCGAGCTTCGTAACCAACAAATTTCGATTCAGCGCACCGAAAAACATCAAACAACCCCAAGTTACTAAGGGGAGCTAAAAATGTATGCTGAAGTGTCACCAGCGCCCGGACTAACATTGGCATTTAGCTTTCTCAAACTTTCTCGGTCAGTAATAATTTAAAACTCTTTTTTAATGATTTGTGATTGTGCCGAAGGATTCCCTGTATTCAGGCGTTCCAATATCACTTTTCATACACTTCGATCTCTTAGCTAAAAGGCCGAAAAGCGACGCTGCTGCAACGTTTGCAGGCTCTTATATGCCCTAGAATACGTTTTTTCACGTGCGGGATTGTTTACGCCGCCTAGCGGTTACGACCGGTACGCACGAGGTGGTCCGGTGCGCCTACGCAGTGGCACTGAGCTGACCTGTGGCGCGAACGTGTTAAACGGTTAGAGAGCTCTCCTTAATATTTTCTACAGTATTCCATCAAAATAAATTTGATATAATATAATAATTTAAATATCTATTAAACTAATTAAGCATATTCATCATTTTTAATGCTTTGGTAAAAAAATTTAATATAGACAGAATTCTTTGGTGGATCAGAAAAATATGTCATTATTACCTTATATTAATTATAATGCTCAATTCTTTTACCTAAAGGACTTGTGCGATAAGCATATAAATTCTACATCTCCTTAAAATTTCAACATGATTAAACCAATTTTTTTTTCTCTAGAAAACATGCGACAAAGAAAATGACTTTGCAAAATACGAAAATTTTAATAACAAAATAACTGCAATAGCTAATATAATTTTTTTGGGGCAAATATAGGTTTTTTTATGCTCTTTCGAATGCTATCTGTCCGATTCAAATCTTAATGTTATCATTAAAAAAATACAAAAATGAATTTTGCGAAAATCGAAAATTCGAAATAAAACAAAAACACATCGGCGAATCAAAAAGAGGATTTCCTTCTCCCATTCACACAAAAAAAATGAAACCTGTCCGGTTAAAATCGATCGAATAGATCCTGAGATAAAACGGTACACACACACACACACACACATACACACACACGCACACACACACACGCACATACACACACACGCACACGCACACATCCATACAGACATTTTCTAAAATCATGTGATTCTAACTTCTATCACCTCTATTCGTGTTTCTAGAGCGATTTAACGAAACTTAAAATTTTACTATTACAAAGCTTCCTCTAGGAGGAAGCAAAATAAATTTATGTTCGCTACCAAAATATCCATGAAGTCACGTATAAACATAAAAACGATTTTCACGTCCACTGAAACAGATTAACAACTCGGTCTGTTTTGTTCAAAATGGTAATTTGCTATTACGTACTCAATATAAACTCGCGTCTCAACGTTAGCAGTCTTATCCATAAGTCTTTACCTGAAAAATTCTACAACGTAAAAATTCCTTTTTCTAACCAGAATGCACACGCGCGCCGTCACTCAGCATTAGAACCCGGCAAACACCTGGTTTTCCCCATTCTTTCAGTTAATTTTCGAATTTTCAACATAATAAGAGACGTCCAAGAAAACAAAAAAAAATTTGCAATCGCAGCCAAACAATTTTGATGGTCGAAGCTAGAAGGAAAGCGTTTATACGATAGTCTATTTTGGGTGAAGCTTCGCCGAGAGAACGACAAAATTTAATTGAAGTTGACCTCTATATATAAAAACCACGTTAGCCCGCGAGCCAAAGTAAAGAATTATCCTCAATCTTTCAGAACCATAAAAATAATGCAATTTGGCCTCTTGTCTATTCCACTACGCAACGATCTCTTCGTTGTCCATCCATGTATGCATGCCCTCACCCAATCGAAAAATTCACTCCTATAGATGCACATACGCACAGCAAGCACCGCGTATGTATGTATATACTCACTATACTACACTGCGGTGATGTAAGCCTCCGCGCGGTGATAGCTATATTCGCGCTCGCAACGCTTTTCTGTCAACGACCTACTCCAGGGATTACGTACGCGCTCCCTCGACACATGCATCGCAGCGGGATGCGCTTATACACATCATGTGTGCACGCTATGTGCATCGCACAGTACGCTGTACAAGTGAAAAGCGCGATCGCGAGAACCGCGTGACTCGTCGAATCGATGAATTTCATAATAACTTCGTCGGCTGATTAATTAGTATAAAAGCGCGGAGTCGCGTGCATTTAATTGATTGTTAGTCGCTCGCATGTATAATAAACACGCGGCGCCCGTTTTTTTATCTGCCACTGATTTGTTGTGAGAAAAGAGAGAAAGAGACAAAAGAAAGAGGGAGAGAGATTTATTTAGTTCCAGCGAGCAATGCGTATCTCGGCAGCGCGGTCTATTCTTAGCGCATGAAATCTGTGTTGAGGAAATTGCCGAGCTACGCGAGTCGTGACATATATCTGTGGCTTCCAGGAATAACGACTTAAACCACTTGAGGGTCAAAATTGAGTTAGCACCGGAATTTATACCTTCTAATTACCCTTTTTCATGTAGACTTGGTCTGGAAATCTGAAACGCGTTCAAAGAGCAAATATCAACTAAGTGCATATTTAAATATCAACTTAACTGCACATGTGGCCGGAAAAATCACTTAAATGAATATTTATATTTAATTAAGCACTGTTTTGAAGTTAATACTATACAATAAGCAGATTATGACATACCTATTTTTATAGCAACGAAGATCAAAGGCAATAGATAATAAAAGGTAACACAACAGCTTTGATTGTCGGGCGATGGGGCGAGTGTGCATAAACAGTAATCAAGTAACGTTCGGTATTCGGTTTACCGAATTCCGTTGACTTGACGCATATTCCGTTGGGAAGCGTATGCATGGAAATGAATATTTAAAAAAGAATTCGTATTCTATGTTTTAAGTGTAGAAATAACTATGTTATTTATCTTCTTTGAACAATTTCCATAAACCACTTAACTGCACAATTTCCGGAATAACGACGTAACTGCATTGTTTTGTTTGTTTATACAAAGAACAAAAATGTATTCTAGCAGCTGATAGAGGGGTTCGAAAGATATTCGATACCTTTGTAAATGTCTAAATTGTTATCACTCATCTCGCGCATTTCGATCTTACACGTGAAGTGTCATGACAGAAATTTTAAAACGTCGATTTCTCGAAAACACGTACAAGTGGGATAAGTCGTTATTCCTGAAAACCACAGATATTATCTGAAAACTATAGCGAGCTGCTTCCGCATCTTGGTTTCCATTCAGCGATGCGGATTGTAGCCTCTTTTTGCTCGCGCTGATTCATTATAATTGTTTCGCTCTCGCTGATGCTGATTGATGACGATCGATCCGGCCGTCAATGGAATTGTATTATTACGGTTTTCAGCGTGACGCGCTGCAACCTTGTAGCAGCGCACTCGTTGCGTGTTCCATAGTACGAACCCATTACATAATTATTTGTTTTTTTTTTTTTTGCAATAAAAATGTGTAGATTTCCATTCGCTCGGCTAAGTGGCCATAAAACAAAAAATATAACGCGTTATTAGGAAATGCAAGCTATACGGGATTTAATTATCCCGTATAATATACACGTCACAAAGTGTAAAACCGCACCTATAACAATGCCATGACGATTATGACTACGCGGTCCAGCGTCGTGAACTACTTCACCGTGCACGCGTAAAAAAAACTCACCGAACAATCAATATGTCGACGCGTCATGAATTACTTTAGAACCGCGTTCTTTTTCCGACACGCGAAACGAGGGTAATTGGCCGGCGACTGCGCAGCGCATAACGTATACACGTACATGGCGGTGCTACTATAGACTCTCCCGGGAACTAATCAGAGCTGGAAAAATCGAAATTTTAAATTGGCTCCCTGGGGCGATTATTGCGTACATATATGCCCACATGAATAATCTATAACGACTTTCGAAAAATTCAGATTATACAATGAACCCGCGTGCTGGCTCGCATGTCTACTACATATACTGGACACGATGAATCACACTGCTTATGCCGGCGTGTCTGTCCGGTCGAATGTGCGAGCGGTGCATCTGCGAATAAGCCAGCGAAAATAGCCTGAGGTTCTATAGGAGGAGGTTTAGTACGGTCGAAACGTGTTTTTCTTTTCCGCTTCGAGGGTATTATATTTTTAAGTGGAGATTGGTTTCGTGTTTGTTAAGTGAATTGTGGTAGATTGAAAGATTTATTTCGATAGTGTTAGTTATTGCTATACTTTTTCAATCAATTTTTGATGAAAAAAGGATATTTTCTTTTCGGCAAAGTGTGAAGGATTCTGTAGTTATCGAGATTTCAATGAATTTTTTATTGGCCGAAGGCAAGAGCTAATACTCGATTACTTAAAGTAAATTTATCTTTTCTTAGACGTCATATAAATGCAGGGTAACGGGGTCATGACTTTTAAAACCTGATAACTCGTAACTGTAAATTACATGAGAAATATAGGGGAATCGCGATGATTTGAAATAATAATCAGCGTTGAATTTGCAGTTATAGCTCGAAATGTTAAATAATACTTGTTGGAAAAAAATTCATGAATTCATTCAAGAATGAGATATGGATTTTTACATCGCATCCTATTTCGGAATACTTTATAGATAAGGTAAAAAAATATTGTCTGCTGTGAGTTCTTCACCTTGATGCATCTCTAGTCTAGAGCTTTTAGATTCGGAAAATATTAGAAAAGTGCCTACGTGGAAATTCGCCTGCTACGAAAAACCTTGACACATATTTTAATGTGTGCAATATTGATGTTTTTCAACTGTCGAAGTTAAATTATCTAAAAAAAAACGGAAATTTGAGTCACTTGATTGGTTATTAGTTTAGAAATAAAAATACTTATTGCCAAAAATGTATTGGCGAGAATGTATACATAGGAGAGTTCAATGTTGTTGGATTGTGTAGTTTATACAGTTATAGAACTTTTTTCTAACAATGAGGAGAAAGAGCTTATGCAACGAATTTTTCATGCGGGATGTGTGAGTGTAGTGTATTGAGAGAGAGAGAGAGAGAGAGAGAGAGAGAGAGAGAGAGAGAGAGAGAGAGAGAAGAGAGAGAGAGAGAGGGAGAGAGAGAGAGAGAGTAGTGCCTGTACGTGCGAGGAGCTGTGTATATGCCGGCACTGTTAGGCTGTTAGGTATATTTTCTCTATTATTGTTTACACGGCTCTCTCCTTGTATTGCTGTTTGGCCAGTGCTGACAGCAAGTACACGGAGAGAAATTATAATAGTATAATAGTCTGTCAGAGTATTCTGCCGGTATAAGGCTAAAACCTTTCTATATAGAAACATGAAGAAAAGTAACAAAATTGGTGTAGAAGGCAACGAATTTGGTACAGAAGGCAGTCAAAGAGCGGTATGTACTTATGAATTTAAAAAAAATTTTAATATTTTTGTAATATTATATTTTAATATTTTTGCTAATGTTTAATAATTTCAGGAGCGAGCGGTGCAGATAGTACGGATCGCCATGATATGACAGTACGAGTCACGGGAACACAAGCGATCAAGGGATGATCAGGAATGGTTACCTGCGCACCCCCAGAATACCGGTGCAAAGATTGCTGGAAGTTCGTTGATCTCGGAAGTACAGAGTGTCACAAATGTGAAAATAAGTCATTCATCAGGAGAGATAGCTATTACAGCTGTGGAGATATTGGGCATGGATTCATACAATGTGAAAACAAAATAATTGTCAATTTTTGGTATAATTGTGGTCTTCCAGGGTTTGGATCTGTTAAGTGAAAGTTTATTAATATATAATAATGTTCGTTCCCCGGCGCGCGGCTCAGTCCGCAGTTGTTTTGAGTCGGTGGGTAAAATGCATCACCGGCGATCACCGCCAAAAGGTGGTGAGACTTTTTAATGAGGAAATATTAATGTAAAAAATGTGGGCACAGTTTGAAAAACGCTGTAATTAATGTATGATATTGGTGTTATACTTGAAATCGAATAGAAAGAGAAAAACAAATTTATACGTACTTGACACGTAAACGAGGGAATTGGCTCGTGGCCATTGTTATTCGATGCAAGGCGAACAGCTCGGGTAAGCGAATGAATTCGTTAGAGATCAAACGAACCTCCAAGCGAGCGTTATACCTCACACCACTTCCTGTTTAGAGAGCAGGGCAAGTACACGAATGCGGGTTCGTTAGAGGACAGCTCTGTGAGCGAGGGCGTGAAGATCGGCGGAGTAGAGGTCACTCTACACCGATCGGAGAGAAGGGCGAGCTGAGTAGGCCTACCGCGTGTTGCTTGCTGAGTTCACACCCGCAAGCGCAGAGCAGAAGGTGCCCGTTGAGGTGAAGTCCCCCGTTGCCGGTCGCTGGGACCGTTGTTCATCCGATGAAGCTTCCACGTTGCGTGGAGAGCGGACACCGCACGGACCTCTCCACGTCGACTCTGGTTCGAGTCTGGACGAAAGAAAGCCCGTCCAACTTAGTGACGGCCGCACCACCCAGTTGTAAGAGAGGGAATCTCCGAGGAGACTTTGTTTGGGGGTCTTTCGGGGTTAGTCCCATGAAGGACCAACCCACTAAAAAATTGCCAGGGCTAAAAAAGGCGACCTTATCGGCTGACCGTGAGGTCGATCGGTCCACCCGAAGGTGGTCCGATTGTTGCTGGCGCCTTCTCAGGAAGGTTCATCGGCGGTACGACCGGAACGATGCTCATGACCTTCGCCTTACCCCGTGGCTTTCCGCACTGAGAAAAGGATTTGTTTACTGTTAACATGGCATTGTAACTGTTAACATGCGTATGTTTAAATATGATCAAATATAGGCATTGTAACAGTTAATATACCATATGTTACTGGTAAACATTGATATTGTAACAGTTACTATATTGGGTTTGACCGTCAAAATCTTCCCTATTCAAATATACGATATTGTAACAGTTACAATGTTGCAATTCTAATAAAATAGATAAATATATTAACTATAAAAATATTCTTCTGTCAGTGCGGGTTTTCTGGAGGCAGTCGGCTTCCTCTTCGGAGGCGAGATGAGCAGCGCCTTTCGTTGAGGGGCGCACTTCGCCTTATGAGCGAATGCCACCCTGGATTGTCTACTTGCTGGTTGAGGAAACGGTAGGTCCTTCACTGAGAGAAATTTTTCTCAAAATGTTTATATTTAACATGGTATTGTACCTATTAAAATATATATGTTAATAGTTACGATGCCATGTTAATAGTTAAAATACCATGTTAAATATAAACATATTCTTCTCTCAGTGTTGATACCGCTCCCGGCTGAGAGACCTCGTTCGCCTCGAGCAGTTGTCTCAAGACGGACCTTGCTGAGGGGGTAGGTACCCATTTTGAACCTTATAACTATATAATATAGGGATATATATGGGAAACTACAAAAAGTTTGTCCAACATAAATAATAAGCTACTTGTTTAAAAATCGATATCGGAAATAAAATATTTGAATACCTGTATATAAATATGTAAACAGGTAAATAATCTGATAGTTTTTGCAAAGCGCATTCTACGCGTGTTCCAAATAAATTGAAAAAATAAATTTATGTTCGCTACCAAAATATCCATGAAGTCACGTATAAACATAAAAACGATTTTCACGTCCACTGAAACAGATTAAAAACTCGGTCTGTTTTGTTCAAAATGGTAATTTGCTATTACGTACCCAATATAAACTCACGTCTCAACGTTTGCAGTCGTATCCATACGTGTTTACCTGAAAAATTCTACAACGTAAAAATTCCTTTGTCTAACCAGAATGCACATGCGCGCCTTCACTTAGCATTAGAACCCGGCAAACACCCGGTTTTCCTTATCCTTTCAGTCAATTTTCGAATTTTCAACATAACAAGAGACGTCCAAGAAAACAAAAAAATTTGCAATCGCAGCCAAACAATTTTGATGGTCGAAGCTAAAAGGAAAGCGTTTATCCGACAGTCTATTTTGGGCGAAGCTTCGCCGAGAGAACGACAAAATTTAATTGAAGTTGACTTCTATACACAAAAATCACGTTAGCCCGCGAGCCAAAGTAAAGAAATACTCTCAATCTTTCGGCTCCATAAAAATAATGCAATTTGCCCCCTCGTTTATTCCACTACACAACAATCTCTTCGTCGTCCTTCCAGGAATACATGCCCTCACCCAATCGGGAAATTCGCTCTTATAGATACACATACACACAGCTATAGTTCACCGCAGTGATGTAAGCCTCCGCACGGTGATCGCTCGCTATATTCGCACTCGCAACGCTTTTCTGTCAACGACCTACTCCAAGGATTACGCACGCGCTCGCTCAGCACATGCATCGCAGCGGGATGCGCTTATATACATCATGTGCACGCTATGTGCACCGCGCATTATGCTGTACACGTGAAAGCGCGATCGCGAGTACCGCGTGTCTCCTCGAATCGATGAGTTTCGCAATAACTTCGTCGGCTGATTAATTAGCATAAAAGCGCGGAGTCGCATGTATTTAATTGATTAATAGTCTCTCGCATGTACTAAACACGAGGCACCTGTTTTATCTGCCACTGATTTGTTGTGAGAAAAGAGAGAAAAAGAGAAAAGGGAGAGAGATTTATTTAGTTCGAGTGAGCAATGCATATCTCGGCAGCGCGGTCTATTCTTAGCGCATGAAATCTGTGCTGAGGAAATCGCCGAGCTACGCGAGTCGTGACATATATTATCTGAAAAGTATAGCGAGCTGCTTCCGCGTCTTGGTTTCCATTCAGCGATGCGGATTGTACCCTCTTTTTGCTCGCGCTGATTCATTATAATTGTTTCGCTCTCGCTGATGCTGATTGATGACGATCGATCCGACCGTCAATGGAATTGTATGTATTACGGTTTTCAGCGTGACGCGCTGCAACCTTGCAGCAACGCACTCGTTGCGTGTTCCATAGTACGTACCTATTTCATAATCATTTTTTTTTTTACAATAAAAGTATGTAGATTTCCATTTGCTCGGTTAAGTGGCCATAAATCAAAAACTATATACGCGCCGTTGAATAACGCGTTGCATTAGGAAATGCAAGCTATACGGAATTTAATTATCTCGTATAATATACACGTCACGAAGTGTAAAACTGCGCGTATAACAATGCCATGATGCGATTATGATACGGTCCAGCGTCGCGAACTACCTCACCGTGCACGCGTAAAAAAACCCACCGAACGATCAATATGTCGACGCGTCATGAATTACTTTAGAACCGTGTTCTTTTTCCGACACGCAAAACGAGGGTAATTAGCCGGCGACCGCGCAGCGAATAACGTATACACGTACATGGCGGTGCTACTAGACTCTCCCGGGAACTAATCAGAGCTGGAAAAATCGAAATTTTAAATTGGCTCCCCGGAGCGATTATCGCGTACGGTATATATGCCCACATGAATAATCTATAACGATTTTCGAAAAATTCAGATTATACAATGAACCCGCATGTTCGCTCACACGACTACTATTATATACTGGACACGATGAATCACACTGTTTATGTCGGTGCGTCTGTCCCGTCGAGTGTGCGAGCGATGCATCTGCGAATAAGCCGGCAAAAATAGCCTGAGGTTCTATAGGAAGAGGTTTAGAACGGTCGAAACGTATTTTTCTTTTCCGCTTCGAGGGTATTATATTTTTAAGTGGAGATTGGTTTCGTGTTTGTTAAGTGAATTCTGGTAGATTGAAAGATTTATTTCGGTAGTGTTTGTTATTGCTATACTTTTTCAGTCAATTTTTGATGAAAAAAGGATATTTTTCTTTTCGGCAAAGTGTGAAGGATTATGTAGTTATCGAGATTTCAATGAATTTTTTATTGGCTGAAAGCAAGAGCTTATACTCGATTACTTAAAGTAAATTTATCCTTTCTTAGATGTCATATAAATGCAGGATAACGAGGTCATGACTTTTTAAAACCTGATTACTTGTAATTGTAAATTACATGAGAAATATAGGGGAATCGCGATGATTTAAAATAATAATCAGCGTTGAATTTGCAGTTTATAGCTTGAAATGTTAAATAATACTTGTTGGTAAAAAATTCATGAATCCATTTAAGAATGAGATATTGATTTTTTCATCATATCCTATTTCGGAATACTTTATAGATAAGGTAAAAACAGTATTGTCTGCTGTGAGTTCTTCACCTTGATGTGTCACTAGTCTAGAGCTTTTAGTTTTGGAAAATATTAGAAAAGTGCCTACGTGAAAATTCGCCCGCTACGAAAAACCTTGACACATATTTTAATGTGTGTAATATCGATGTTTTTTAACTATCGAAGTTAAATTATGAAAAAAAGAAGCGGAAATTTCAGTCACTTGATTGGTTATTAGCTTTGAAATAAAAATAATTATTGCCAAAAATGTATAGGCAAGAATGTATACACAGTAGTGTTCAATATTGTTGGATTGTGTAGTTGGATTGTTTAACAAAGAAAAATAATAATATAAAATAAATGATATAATAAATTTATACATATATTAATTATAAATATATAATATAATTTATTTTGATATCTTTAATGTAAATTGTATAATTATATAAGTGAATATTTATTTACTGTCTTGAATAGTATAAATAGAGCACTTCTAACTTAACTAGATCATCTTTTATTATTAAAATTTAATTTATATATATTTATAATTATTTTTAATAATACCTATTTAATAAATAATTTAATTAAATTAATTAATGAATTAATTAATATACAGTGATAGAACTTTTTTTTCTAACAATGAGGTAATACTTTACGAAAAAGTAAAAGTTCAGTCAGAAGCAACTTTCGTGATTGATTGCGAGAAAGAAAAGTCTTGACGAACTACTTAAAGTTGAATGATACCGTTTTTAGAACATCGGGATTTGTGTAAGAAAACTAGGCGGACTACACGCGTAATTTTCTACTGACGGAAAATCATTAATATTATTAGACGTGTAACAAGTTCTTTGAAGCCATTCAATTTTTCGAGATGAAAATCTTCCGCTATATAAATCGTCAAAATTTCTGCAGTGTTCTAGAATTATTACGTCATACCGTATATTATACAAGCTCACTTTTAATTGAAATAAATAAAAATTACTTCATTACCAAATAATAAACTAATATTTGCCGTCTAAGATCTGAACAAAAATTTAAGATTTGCTGTCAATCAATGAAACGTCTCTTATTATTAGAAAGTATAATATAACCAGTAAACATTATTTATGACAAATACAATTTCAGCCTCAGCGCTTATTTAATCAATATGTAACGGTATTATAGATTTATGAGTCACGCGATTAGATTTACTCCAAAATCCCATTTCCCTTTTACGTCCCGATGCATCGACGCATATTTGCGTTTAGCCACTATACGCTTATCCACTCCCTTATCTCTCTTCCAACAATCAATACACCTATATAATACGACGTTAATTAATCGCGCGCACATCATGCACACGAGCTGCGCACGTGAAAGACAGATGCGCGACCGCAGTCGAACGGTAAAAATCAACGAATCCCTCGCCAATTCATCAAACCACGCTATAATCAAGCCTCCCTGAAGACACTTGACGCGCCGTATACAAGAAGGCAAGATAATTAGAACGCCCCGGACACTTCTGCAGAAGCAGCTCAGGGCCGTTCGTCGCACCTGAAGCCCGCTCGAGCAGTTCGGCCCGTTCTCGAAGCATCCTCCGCCTCCTCTCATGCTACGCTGCTGCTGCAGGTGTTCGTAGATACCCTGCAACGCTCGATATATACGTGTGACTCAACCCGACCGCGGAGACAAAGCCAGAGAGCGAGCCCAGGAGTGTGTGTGTATAAGTATATATAGATAGAGGTGGCGGAGGTAGCGAGCAACGGTACAAGAGTGGGGCGGCCGGTCGATGTCGCGGCTTGCCGGCACGCTGGAATCACGTGCACATCAGCAGGCGTCCGCGTGCTCGACCCGCTTTTCTCTCTCTCTCTTGCGCGCGCGCACGCGAGTGCCGCCCCTCTCGCGAGCGCGTTACAATTTCATGGATCGCGCCGATACGCTCTCTTCCTCTCTCTCTCTTGCGCGCGCGCAAGAGACTTTCTTTTTTGCGGCTCGAAATTGCGGATGCCGTTCGCGAAATTCTGCGTCTTTCTCGTGCGCGCGCGCGTGCAGCGTTTTGGACCGGTGCCCGCGAGTGGGGAGTAGGGCTGGCTTGTGAAGTCAACGGCTTCTATCTTGTGCGGTCAGCTGGAGCGTGCATGTATACACGTTGGAAAATGCTGCGCTGCAGTGTGGTTGAAGTATGATGAGAAGGAGGCGGAGGAGAGTAAACAAACGCGCTTATAGGATGGAGAAAAAAATGATGACGGTTGGAAAAGCGTAAACACCTATGTACGCCGTCGTTTTTCTCCTCTCCTCTCTCTCTCTCTCGGCTAGATTTTACTGCGCTGTTGACGACGGGAGCTGGTGTATAATACTTGACGCGACTGCTGCGTTGATGGAAAAGTCGCGTGTGGTTTACGAGGATGTATTATACATTGTTGTTCGTGGATGTTTCGATTATTAAAAATATGGATTTTTCAGCGAATCGCGGGTCGGTGGAGGATGACGCGTTCGTTGAAGGAAACGAGCTTTTGGGAAATACGGAGACGTGAGGCGCGTGTTCGAGTTGGAAGGTAAACATTGTTGTAAATTTAGACGGGCTAGGAATTTTCCAAATGTTCGGGAGCGTATATAAAGATAGAGATAGGTCTGTTTATCGTAATAAAAGTCAGGTTTATTACAATGCGTGTAACGGTGTTACGGGTAGTTGTAAGCAGAGTTGCTCCAAATTTCATTTCGGAGCAATATCAAATTCCTATCACGCGCCGTGTTACATTTCCTCTATTAAAATCTCCATCTCGCTTGAAAACAAGACCAGACGCAAACAAATGCCTTTATTTAAATAAACCTTCGATAAGCGCACAAAGGCATTAAAAAGTCTTCCACTTGAACCGCCGTAGCAGGGCACGCGGATGGAAATAAGTCCGCGCACTCACGGTTTTCGGTCCTCTAAAAATAAGCGTACAAGCAGGCTCTGTCTCCTCGTTGCTTTGTTCTCGCTATACATAAAGCCTAAGCCACGGAGCATCGCTGAATATTCTCAGTTTTTCGTGTGTGTGTGCGTGCAAGTACGTATAATATACAAGCCTTACGCGCGAAGTGAAATTCGCGCACAGGATTTCCGATTTTAATCAAGATTCGTCTCGCGCAAGTGAATTCGCCATGACGGGAGCTGGGTAAGATCTCCGCGCTGTTTTGTATCTCAAACTTTCTAATGCTCCGCGGCCGCTAGTTGGTATATACTTTGGCCATACCGCGGTCTGGGCTTTGTAATTTCGTTTGTCGCGTAACTTTCTCGTCGTTGAAAAGCACTTTGTTTTAAATTCAGTTATTACTGACTTTATACTTAATATAGGTTGCTGTTGTTTTTTTTTTAATTTGCTAGCGTCTATAATAAAGATACTGTATATAAAGTTCTTGTGTAACTATACAGTTCGTATTTCAACACGCAAACGGGAAACTTCTAAAAGTGCTGTTTTATTAGCAAATAAAAGATATTATACGATTCGTGAATAAAATCCACGAACTATATTTGTACTAAAAGAATCTGGTACAAGCGAACTCGGCTGTGACGCTTAAATATTATTGATTTCTAAAAGTAAATTGACATAGTCTGAATAGTACCCGACGTTAAAAATAACCTTGACACAAAAGTGCATCCATCTACTATAGGCACTTGTTATTCTCTTTAATAATGCTTGATTGAAAAATTAAAATCATATGGAATTCACTTAAGACCTATACTAGTTTTTATGGTTTATTTAAATTCTTATAGTTATTTTAGTTGTTTATTTTAACTTTATAGCATTATTCAAAAGTTTATCAAATTTGAACGTTATTTTTAGACAAATAACAAGTCATTATTATGTCACATATGCCTGATATAATCTAATTTAAATTAATGAACTGATTTTTCTCGAGAACCTCTTAATTAACAGAAAATTCTCATTCATTCTAATATTATACTTCCAAAGTCATTATAATATAATACCATGTCTTCATATTATGAATGACACTTATATCAAATGGAGCAATCTTCACAAAAAACACGAAACGTGCTCAAAAACATGTTTACACTTCTCCAAACTCATTATTATTATATATTATTATTATTATCATAAAAGATATGCACCTATTATATTCTGCGCAGATACACAAAATCTATATCAAACAAACACACCTAAACACTTCATCATCTCCGATAAACAGCGATTCCGATAAAACCCGTTATACATCGGGAAACGTAATCAACTCCACCCACGTGTCTCAAAGCGAGCGCGTGCCTTTGATGGGACAATCTCGCGAACTCGGGCTGTCTTTCACCAAGGCAATAAAACTTTCTCGCGGCAATTGAGTTATTAAAGTGTGGTCGCGCGCTCCAAAACCGGCCGGTTCACCGAGCACACTTCAATGACGGTTTACCGTTGTGTGATTACGTCAACCGATGGAGCGAGCGAGCGAGAGAGAGGGAGAGAGAGAATCGAATGTCGCGGGAGACAGCCCGGTGCCCTCGCGCCGCATTAATTTATTCTCAAATGCGTTATATATTATAGGTGCGTCAAAATTTGTGCGCGTGGCGGCTGGTAAGGAGGCCTGCATCACTTCGTATGAGTACTCACGACCTACCGCAAATCACAGATTGCTCGGAAGTTGTGATGTCGTTACCTTGAAAATCGGTATTATATTTATTAGAAGTTTATATAAATTATGTTGACTTTTTGACGCGCGATTTGAAAGATTGTTGAGTGATCAAAGTAACTAAAGTTTCAATTTTATTTTTAATTAAAAGTTAGAACGTGCGGGTTTGGAAAGAGACATTTTTCTAGCTGCATTGAAGATTTCGTAATTCATGTTGTAGTCAAATCTATTACAGTTCAGCGAGTAAATATTATGTTAAACACGACATAAAAAAAATGCATACGGAGTCGCAAAGTCATCTACGTGGGAAGCGAAAAAATTGCTGTTCAGATAGGATAAACTTTCCATATAGGTTGAATTACCACGAAAAAGCGCTTTTAAAATATAAAGAACCTTTGTGCAAGTTCAGCTTGTATACATGAAGCGTTTGGTAATGGCATCACACGCAGACACTTTCCTGGAAAAATATAAGAAATCGACATGTAAGGTAAAAATGTATATACAGGAACATTTACAGAGTATACCACTGAAATATGAATTCGAAGGAAGTAATATGATAAATGTATGTTTCGATATTATTATTTTTATTATTATCCGTTTGAGTGATGTTTATACATACACAAAATACGCTGCTTATTACTGTTAAAGCACAAATATCGTAGTTTTTTTACTTTTTAGAAGTTTGAGATAACTACTTATGACAGACAAACAAAACTTTATATCAGAAACTTATTATGATGGTTGTCTTATTGAATGTATCAAAGTTTCGAGGCCATACGACCTTTTCTATATTACAAAAGTAATCAAGCTATTTTGCTTGTATCTATTACTTTGATGAAATGTTTTATAAAAAGTATGGTGGAGCTTACAAGCCAATTTAAAATTTATGAATTGAATTCTGACATTTTTTGTTGTAATATTTGCTTTTTGATTAGATATAACTTATATAAATTAGAAAATTCAGAATAACGCTGTAGAATAGATAACTAAAAAACCTTATCATAAATATCATTTATAAACGTTATCCATAGTGCGAAGATAAGTACATATTGTGATTAGATGATCCTTGGTTGAGAATTGGTTTATATAGTAATACGATTCTAGGAAGACTTTTTTATTTCTCATATTATGTCAGGCTTTATCGCATTTGCTCAAAAGTGACAACGTAATCTTATAACTGTGAGTTACTCTTATTTTGCTAATTGTTCTTGTGTAACACTTCTTTAAGATTCCAACAAACACACTTGTTTGTTCTAAGCGTTTGTTGCGCTTATATCTACGGAGAATAGAGTGCAAAGACTGTTTTGTGTCTCGCAGACAGTTTTAACGTTACACGCTTAGCTTTCAAAATTATCTTATTTTTTGTTTTTGCTGTTCCCACAGTTTTTAACGCATCTCACGTTTCAAACGAACAACGTAATTTTACTTTTTTTCCTATTAAAATTATTCTATAATTTGTCTTTTCACAATTTCAAATAAACAGTTTGAAATTGGTTTACACGGATAAACATTTTTATAGTCGAATACGCATAACTTCTCGGGTATAAATCAAGCCCCCATTCAACGAAAACATCACTAATCTAGTTATTTATATAGATACCCCTTAATTGGCTTTGGAGCTATCTAACTCCAATATTTGCCAGTTTAACAGCGTCTCAGCTCTCGATTAGCGCATCTTTGACAACTTGATCCCCAACTGCGCTACTATATTCCGTAAACATTTTCATTAAAGTTATATATACGACAACTGCAAGCGCGACGCACTCATCACACACACACATACACACCGTCGTTTCCTCGAAGCCATATAGGAAAAAAAAAACGAGGCCTGCGAGCGAGCAGATCGGCCGCAAAAGGTTCCTCATCCAACGCGAATTGAGGCGAGCGCGTGTCTCACGGTAGCACATTTTTCGATCGGATAATAAACAGATGCTTCGCACGTTGTCGCACGTGATCGTTATACAACCGACGCGGAATGGAATCGCCTTGACACTTGCTCTGTTGCTGCTGTAGGGAGATGTGACAAAGTTCGCGCTTATTTGCCGGACTGTAGTATATGCGCTGTATTTGTGTTTCTATTTGGTAGGCGGCGGGTCGTTCTGGACGGCGAAAACAAAACCATTTATATGCGCGAGACGAGTCAATTATAGAGCTATAGGGAAGTCCGCTGTGGCTACAGACATTTTGACTTTGAGATCGAATAACGCGGTAGTACTAAAGTGTGCGATGGATTGATGAGGTTCAATCTGCAAAGCAAAGCGCGCTGCTTTTTGCCTCGACGTCCGCATGTATAAAGCTTGCACGTGTTTGCACGCGATTGCCGAGACGAGTTTAATTTTTGCATTTGCTGAATGGAATCGTGCGATGATTGCCGACGATTTTTATACTAAACGATAGGTGATTTTTTACAGGCCGTTTATTGGCCAATTAGGTGTTTTTCGCTTTAATGTGATTTTAATGTCAACAAGGATAAGGCAATTTAGTAATTTTATCGTACGAAACGAAGTGGTTTATTATGCTGAATAATTTTGCACTTTCACTTTTACATATATCTCGCAGGTTCTATAACAATATCTTGCCCTTCCTTCGTGAATCAGAATTTTAAAGCTTCGTATGATGCGCAACTATATAGTGACTCATTGTTTTTTATAACTCTAAGTATACTGTAAATAAATGTGATCAAGTGTTTATTAGAAACGTTAGTAATAAACGATTTTTCTACGTTTTGAATGACTTTTTATTTTTAGCTACAAACTAATAATTGCGTCTTAATACACGCGACTACAATGTTAAACAGATATGATAACCCCTTTCGATGATTCAGAAAATAATCACACATCTTTGAAGTATTTCTTCTTTTTCAATATTACAAATGTTTTTTGTGGATCGCCGGAAAAGTCGCCAAAATAAAGAAAACGATATCGGATGAGTCGGATCGACATTGTTTGAACGTGTATTTTTGTCTGAAAATTTATAAATATTCACATCCTGGCGAATCGATAAAGTGCTTAAGCTCTTGAAAATCATCCAAAGCTGTGCGATGGCATAGATCATCTATACAAAGTCGCGGTTCCAAAGATGAGTAATAGATTGTATCCTTCTAAACTCGATAAATGTTTTTAAAAACATATCAATAATTTTCGCCGTATAAAAGGAAAACGAAGTTATAATCCTAGTATAGGCATGTCATACCCGCTATTTCTTTAAAAATTGCTTTTTCAACGAAAGGCGCAACTTTGTATTGAAATGACTTGTAAACAACATTCGTATTTTATACGTACTGCCGTTATAAAGTACATAATCGTAATCTCCTGTCTTTCTATTATGCATTCTGATTTATTGACGTATTTGAAATAGGCACTTTAAAAAAAAATAACACTAAAATGGATTGTATGTTACGTAATTAAACGTTTTATGTTCATCACGTGATTTTTTAATAAGTGTATAAATTTTTTCTTTACTAATGTATTTATTGTAATAAAGAGAATGAAAATTTCCAAATTATTAAATAACTTAATCGATATGTATCAGCATTACTACATACTACTTTTTTATGTAATTTATGTACTTCTAATATTATTCATCACAACACCAAAAAATGCAAAGTAAACAACATTGCCTCTAGAACATTCCCGCGGTCCTCCCAAAAGACGTGTGTCATGGTTATATTTTCTTTTACGCATAGCCACTCAACTATTTAACGTCCTGCGCTCGTATACTTACCTACTCGCTCGATACTTCGCACGGCGCAGAGGCTCGCCTTGGAAACGCCTCTACGTGTCAAGGTGAGTCCGGGATTCTGCAGTGGATCTTCGCCTCCTGCGCTGATTGAAGGTTTCGATATTGTTTTCTTCTTCTTTTCGTGATTAGATATCGGAAATTTTATGGCTGCGTGTACACGGTTCGATGATTCTCTCGACGTAACATTTGAGAACGAAAAGAGTGGAATTGTGTGTTGTTTCTCACCGTTTGCAGGAAGTTCCGAGATACGTACTGCAGAGCGCGTAGTAGGTATCAAGGTCGGTTTTTCTAAGATTCAAGCGAGTTTCGTTGGTTTGAAAACACCAGTTAATTCTTATATAATGAGTGTTTGTTTTGGACGTGATGAATAAGTGTACTTGCATAGAATGGATCATTAAGTTTTGAAAAGATATTCATGTTTGTCGATTTAAATTATTGTGGGAATTGGCATAAGTTCGACAAAATGAAATTACGAAAAGTAATTTTCGTAATCGTAAATGCGAAAAATATTTAATAATATTTGAACAGGTAAAATATTGACCCTTACAGATAAGATATTGCCATAATATTTATTCAACAAATATCGTATTGAAAATAGATTAGATCTTCTGATATTTATTCTCATTTGAATTTTTCTTCAGGACGTTTTCTCAGAGTATACAGATGAGGCAAAATTAAAAAGAGGTTACTTTTTACTTTGCACTGCTCAAACTAACTGTATTTATTCAATTTTCATTAACATAAGCAAAGTATTTAAAACAATTCGCGATAGAATCATATTTAAGTTATACACAATTTTATTCCAAAAATATTTACATACAAAATAAAATTGTTAAAATATCTACTCTCAGAGAGAGTTACAAAAATCCGATACACATTCGAGTACGAAATCTAATCCGAGCTTTAAATCACCCTAAAAATTCCCCTCTTTCTATCTAGAGTCCAAACTCATCACCGAAAGACAACCACTGTCCACCCGCGACCTCCAAAACAGCTGACGATCGAGCCTTATACATACCCGCGATACCCCGAGAAAGCAGCAGTAGCAGCACAAAAACAACAACTCCCTCCACCTCCCAACTTGTAATTATTTTCCGATAATACATCCGTCCAACAAAACCGACTCTCCCACTTTTCTCTTTCTCTCCGTTTCGACGTAAACAGACCCACCCACAACGAGAGAAACACACACACACAAGCGCGCGGGGGTGTTTATACACCAGAGAAAGAGCAAGAGAGAGAGAGAGAGAGAGAGAGAGAGAGGAAGATTAGCTCTCCACGTACGCGAGCACGCGTTTCGCGAGTGCTACACGCTTCTCCCACCACGACTCTACACTGCGCGCGCGCGTGCCTGTGCGTTGTTATAAAACCGACTCCGAACAGCTACGACGAACCAGTGCGTCGCGCATCGCTCACCCAGTCACTACTTACTGTCCGTGTGCGCGACTCTTAATCTCTGTGTATCCTAGTGTTTTACAAAGCGTCGTTTATTTTTTCATTAGAAAAGAAGGTGCTGCATCCGTATAATATACATAGGAGAGAAAGTATCGTATATATAACGCGACAGTGAGAATAGTAAACAGTTGACAAAAAAAAAATTTTTATCGTATACACATACTTTTGCGAGGACATATATAGTGTTATATAGAAAAAAGCAATAAAGGGGGAGACCGGAGTCAAGATGCCAGTCGAGTTGGCGTCGTTGCAGGCAATCCCCGCGCACAACAAGCCTCCTGCGTCATACAATGGGTACGCCATCACGCACTCTGCGCCTTCTTTTCCCTTCTCTCCCGACATTCCCACGGTTTATCGATTACCTCCTCTCTTTCTGGCAGCCCGCGGTCCTCTCTTTTCTAGATCATACTGCGTACTAGGTATACGATGTTGTTGTCCCTTGCCTCGCGCACGATATGGCGCGTCGTGATTCATACATACTATTTACGTGTTTACTCGACTCGCGAGCGGAATTTCATGGGTGACGAATAGATCTGTCTTATCACGTGTTGATGATCATTTGTCACGAATTAATTATTTTCGCGGAGGTATAAAGACGTAGCCCGAGGCGCTGCCGAGTCGGTTTTATGCAAATGCCGTCTCCTTTCGGACGAGATCTTTGAACTCTGTGTTTAAAATTTTTATTACCGATTACTAATACTACTTTGTTTACTCCTTTTGTTAAATACAATGTGCTGTTGTGTCATTTTTTTGTTTTTTAAACCAAATTACGAATTTATTTCAATTATTTTCAAGAGCATTCGAATTCATTGTCTCCGGAACTGTAGGAATGTAGATGCGTTGAACACGCATTATTAAAATATTATACTCTCAATTTTGTATTATAAATTTAGTCACGTATTACTACCTTATATGTAACATTCGAATCACGTACGAAAAAAAAAAAAATAATAACATTAACGTGCTCGCTTGAGAAAGTTTTAGATAGCATGCAGGATGTTTGCGCGCACGAGCAGTTCTGCTCCAAAAATAACAAACGTTAATTCACCAATCAAAGAGAACCTATCCATCCGTCCCTCACACACACACTCCCACTCTCTCTCTCTCTCGGCATCGATTAGACCAGTAATTCAATTAAACCTCGTTAAAAGCGTCGCAACAGTATTTTCAGCACATCCGAAGTAGTAGTAGATCAATTAAATCAGACGTATTGCAACCAGTACGTTCATCTATATACATACATTTGTTGTTTTGACCACACAGCTGCGCCCCGCTCAGACTACCAATCCAGTACAGCGTTTTCAACTACCGTCGGGTTTCCCATAGCAACCCAACACCTGCATTTATATAAATTCGATTCCTCTTTCTACTATACATATCGACTAACCCCCGCGATTTTCACCGCATCCCCCGCAATAACCGATTCCGCCACGTGCGCGTTTCCGCAGTTTATCACACAAAGTCCTCTCTCTCCAGTATATATAAGGTATATACATACGCCGCGTACACGTCTATAAATAACTCCCAGCCTTGATAGCCGCAAATACGTGCTTCTCTCCCGCTCTGTGCCACCCATATCCTCGATAATGCACAATAACTAATCGATAACCCGACGTTCCGTGCATTTGTTCCAGCAGCGGTAGCAGCACCGACAGCACAAGCAGCAGCGGAAGCGAGGTGAAGATGAACAAGCTCTGCCGGCAGCTGTCGATCGAGAGTCCCTCGGTCGGCGGCCGCGAGTGCGTCTTCAGCTTCGACGTGCCCGTACCCGAAGTCCCGACCCGGGGCGCCCGCATCCGCGTCGTCTGCGCCGGCGCTTGCTATCAGCCCAAGCGCTCGCCAAGCCTCACCAGCCTCAACTCCGTATCCAGCGGCAGCAGCCTCGCCACCGATGTCTCCGTTGAAGGTGACTACCCGGCTGCTCTGCCCCATCATGGTATGCGCGATGCCGCTTTGTTCCCGGGATACGAGGTCGCCGGTGTCGTCGAGTCGCTCGGCTCGGAGCTCACCGAAGACTCGGGATTCGCTCTGGGCGATAGAGTCATCATGTACCCGTACGAGGGCATTCCCAATGGATACGTGGAGTACCTCGTGGTGCACGACCTCAAGTACCTGATCAAGGTGCCAGACAGCATGCCACTCAGCGTCGCGGCTATGCTGCCAGCCGGCGCTCTACTTGCCATGAACACCGTCTTCGCCGCCCACGAGCACGTTCAGGTGTGTGTATATTATAATAGTGATTGTAGCGTTGATTAAGCGTAATCTGATACAGCTGCGGTAGTTATATTAGGTGCGGAAACGCGATCGCCTCTGAAAGCTGAGTAATTTTCAAAGCTTTGGGAGAGCGTAAAAATACTGGGTATATGTTTGGAACATTTATAAGTGTAATACAAATGTTCGATGCTCGGAGCTCTTATATCTATATACTTTGGTAAATTTCACGTTTATCTGACAAATGTATACTGAGCTCGGTCGGTGTACTCTGAAAGTTTTTCAATTAGAACACATTGAATGACGAGTATTGAAATAGAATATTAAAAAAATATATATTTATATATCTGTAAAAATAATTGCAAACGTTGATTTAACATTATTGAGAGATGTAATCGTAAAATTAAACATTTTTCGTTTAACATCGAGAGTAAAAGGCGGAGTGCGCATTAAGCTGACAAGACAAAAAATGAAACACTTACGTTATGTATATTGCAGACATTACGATATGAAAGATAACTCGAACAAATAACCCGATTTTACGCTGTGCCGCGTATTGTGCGGTACGTAAATATGATTGATTATCTATGATGCGTTTACCACAGTTAATGGTCTTTTAAAAGCGGTTAATAGTACAATAGAAAAGCCAATACTCGGTATAAATAAAGGTCAACTTTATTAAGCACATTAAAACTTGCGTCATAGCTATTTTAAATAGTTATAACGATTTCACTGATATTCTTTATACATTATTGAAATGATTATGCACAAAGTCAAACTATATAATTAAAGTCTCATGAATAGATCATTTGTAACAAAAAGGATATTTTTTAATTTTTCAAACTTACTAATACTCAAATATTTATTATAAAGTCAGATAAAGTGAAACAGAAAATTCAAGTTGCTTTTCTTGCAGTACTGCAGTAAACTTTAATACTAATTTTGCGAGAATCTTTGCCAGAAATATTATTTATCTAAAAGTTTTATTTAGATTAAAGTCTTACGCAATATTTTAATAAACGAGCGGTTATTTATAATCTTCAAAAATTTCTAGTTCCTCCTTGCTAACTTTATGGGACAAACTTTAATAATTTAAAGAACCACCCAATAAATTTTCAGTAATTTTCCTAAATTCAAAATAGCACGTAATATTGTGTTTGAAATAGAGTCAAAATGTCACTGTAAGAGAAATATTTTCCTTTACTCGAGAATAATAACGTACGACTACCTATTGTATGGTTGTGTAGCTTTGTATTTTTGTCAAAGCATCTTGCCTAAAGTTTTCAGTCATGTTTTTGTGGCGTTATTCTTGTACTATTTGAGATACATGATGTATGTAGACTGTTTTTTTCAAAACCACATTTTGAATTCCTTTATACCCTTATGGCCATTGGTTACTATGACAAATAGAAGAACTACGCGGTTTAAATAATGTATGAAGTAATTTTATTGCAGAGATTATACACATAAAAAAAAAGGCCAAGAAAAAGAAACGTACATATTTTCGTTTAACGTTATCTGTACGTACAAAGATAATTTGATGTACACTGTTTACCTAATTACGAGATTAATCAATCAAATAAAAATTAATAATAATTAATACAATTTAGTTTTCATTAAAAATTAGCAATGGTTTAACTGATTTCGGGGATCACGCACACAAATTCCCACTCTCTTTTTTCGTATATAATACACGAGTTTACGGAAAATGCCTCTAAACGTCGATTCATTTTTACATGTATACATTCTATTATTTTTATATATATATATATATATATAATACACTCATACATATATACATACTAACTTATACTTCGAAATCAATACTGATAACCGCTTATCACTAATCAGAAAAAATAATTGTGAATAATTGAACGTGTCAAAGTACGAAATCAACCATTTAAAAGGTGATAAACAAATTATACTAGATAAAGTTGGCTTATAACACCTTCGAAGGAAGTTATTAAGTACAATTGATGTATTAAGAACACCAGCATTTAAGAAACTTACGTAATGAACATCTACAAATGTTCCTCGTCGACGTAAAAATAAAACTTCCCACCTTTTTACTTACAAAGACAAATAAAAACCTGCCTACAAAATCAAACTAACGAATCACCTCTCACTTCCAGAACATCCTTGAAGAACGCGGCGAGGGCAGCGTCTGCAAGATCCTGATCGTGGGCACGGGCGGTCTGGCCCTCTGGGCTCTTCGCATCGCCGCGTACCACTTCACGAACATGAAGGATCGCGTGACCATAACGATCGCCTCCCTCAAGGACGACGGCCTCATGATGGCTCAGGAGTTCCAACGGTAAGTTCACCCTTACCCACTCACCCCTTACCCCGCTTTCTTTGTGTTATAGTAGCTGTAGAAAAAAAAAATTACGAGACATTGGCACGCATATTATACACGCTCGGCCTAGAACGCGAGCGCGGAAAAGATGATGAAAAGAGCACGTGGAGAGGTGGTGTACGCAGTGGTATATTGTATGCACGTGCGCGTTGGCTCGGCTATTTACGGGGACGCGTTCGATATCCTTTTCTCCTTTATTATCGAGCGCCTGAAGCACGCGCGCGCGCGTTGATCGCTGATAAAGACGCGCGGCGTATAATGCGGTCAATAAGTGTTTTGTACGCGCGCTCGGACATTGTGTTATCTCGATCGGGATCCGGGCGCTGATGGCTTTTGATGTTAGTTCTCGTATCGAGTTGCTTGCTGATATATATAATATTGATTGGATTTCCAAAGGGGATTGAGCGATGAATTTTTTTATTGGGCTTTAAAAACATGATTTATAACGTTACTTTTCGTGCAATGGTTGTGGAGATAACGCGTACAGTGTATACAAGATATTTTGATTTTTTGGAATTGGGGTTTGATTGTTATTGATCTAATGCACAAGTTATTTAGCACCTTTAAAATTGTCACACGTGTACATATAACCATCCTGCTTGAATTAGATGTTTGCCTTTCATCACTGTAATTAATAACACTATTTTATATATGTATTTCTTATGTGGTTATTTTTGTTGTTGCAAATTTAGTCAGTAGTTGTTTTGGCATTTAAAAATTTCTTTTCGATGATAAAATTTCAGTAAATGGTGTATGAAGTAAAATATAAAATTATACCAAAATAGCCTTATACGCGAACATTCAAACTATCAAGTCACTGCATTACTATCATGATTGTGTTTTTACGTTTAAAGTTGTAATTAACATAATAAATTTGTTTACTGAACGCGAACTCGCGTAAAACTTACGTCATTTTCGACTATTATGAGAACATAACTGTAGCTCGAATACCGGTTTTTATAATTTTATGATAAAGCAACTTTGTAATCTGACCACCTGTATTCACTTTGTATACAAAGGGTTTCAGCCTGTCTAATAAATAAATTTAATGAATAAATAAAAGAGTAGACGTAGAAATAGGGCCTCGAGTCACTAAAGAAAAAGCGATCCCGAGCCAGAGCTCTGTCTTCCGCACTTATTCATAAACAGTTGGTACTATGATTACAGCGTGAACGTGGTCCAGTGGAGCGAGGACCTCTACGAGAAGCAGCTGATCGAGCGCACGATGGACGCCTGCGGCGGTCAGGTCGACGTTGTCATCGACTTCGGCACGACGTCTCGCAGTCTGCACCGTAGCATGCAGTGCCTCTGCAAGGGCGGCGTCGTCTTCGTCATCAAGGAAGTCGCTGACCGCCTTCTGCCGAAATTCAGCCGCCGTGCCAACGACCGCCAGCAGAGCATCAAGCCCGTCGAGCCCGGCAGTCTCGAGCAGCTCCGCGAGCTCGTCCAGCTGGTCGGCTCTGGTGAGATCGAGCCACCCCCGCATACCGTCTACCCGGCCGAGGATGCTCTCGACGTCGTCCAAAAGCTCTGCCATTCCGAGATCCAAGGCAGAGCCATTCTGCGCTTCTACCCGGCCGATTAGACACGTGGCTGTTGGCGTAAAATATATCGTAGCACTTGGCGTTGCTGAGACACGCCGTGTTTTCACGATGACGATGATGACGAGGAGGTAGGGAGATGCTCGTCGTTCGGACAGACCTTTCGTCGTATACGGACGGAGGTCGCATTGTGTAGAGGATTCGGCGCGTCCGGATCCCCTTCTTATACTCGCCATGGTTTCCGCTCCGAGCCGAGAGGAGGAGGAGTAGAGAGTAGCGTATTACGTTATTAGGGACTGAGAGTGTGAGATTGAGAGAGAGAATGCGTGATATAATATTGTGATTGTACAGTAGCCGGCGGTCATTGCGCGTGAGGGCAAGTCTTAATGTACTTGTAAGGGAGAAGGCGAAGATTGGGCGATGTATTTCACTGGGGCGCCGGCACTCGAGATTTTTTGGTGGGCAATGTCTAGAGAGATAGAGGAGGCGTGGAAAGTAAACGAGAGAAAGAGGAGGAGAGCGAAAGCAGCACCTATAATAAATATTAGTAGCGTTAATTAAGTAATTAAATACTTGATAAAGCCGAGCGGAGTTGTCGCTTCTCGCTGTTTCTCTTTCTAGATCAGTATTTTTTTTTTCCTTTTCTTTCTTCATTCATTATTACTTATTATGCGTTTCTATATATTATCGTGTATAACCCAAGGCTCCGTTGTAAAGAACACTCATTACCACGGTTACAAGCGCATGTGCATTATTATTATTACTATTACATGTATATTCGACGATGGATTTATATCGCAGTAGATGAGAAAAAAAAAACATTGTACCTTGAAAGACTGTTCGTTTTATTTAAAAAAAAAAAATTAAAACGGCTCTTTTTTTTATTGTCGTAGTTAAGATTAAGAGATATCAGCGTAGCTTTTAAGGAACCATTATTACATAACGTAAAAGAAAACTCGTCACTTTGTAAACGTTATATTCGCCGTTTCGCTAATACGGCTGGTGTATTATAAATTGTATTGTACGATTATGCATAATACATATAACAAACGTTTTTTTTTATAAATGTTCTCACTGTTTATTTATCTCCTTTAATCCTATTAATACTATATGAAACTCTTGAGATGAATTGTAGAATGGATCTCATTAATGTGAATCCAATGTAAGCCAAAGTTGAAATTTTAATTAAATGCACGCATTTACAATCGGTTTAGAGAATAACTATATAGCTTAGAAATTCAGTAGACATTGAAGCATGTGAAATTCTGTATAAATTTGTATGTTCAAGCTATACACACTTTCTATATGTTGAAAAATTAATTTGAAATACTGAGAATATTCCTATATGATTCATTTTCCTTACCTGTCACAATAAAGTCTAAAAAAAATGTAGTGAATAAAGCCTAATTCTTTTAAATCAACCTATTTCAAATTTATTTTAATATTTAATTTATTTAACCGAATAAATTTAAACATAGTCAGTGATTGCTTAAATCCAAGGAGTATTTCAAGGTAGTTGTTTTCTTAATATTATTCAAAAAATTAAATTGGCTTCTTTGATTAAATTTATTGTTCTAAATTTTAGAGATATTAAAACATGTATTAATTTTGTAAAGTATTTTTGCATTCAAAATTTTATTTTGAAATTTTAAATTTTGTTACAGTTTTATCATTTTTTCAAAGAGTTCAAACTAACAGGAAATATACACAACATGTTTATTATAAATATTTCGGTTACAAATATTCAATTAAAAGTTAGCAATTTTAGTAAATTTAATAACGGATGTTCAAAAAATGTTCTATATAAATTCCTTAATTATAAAAATGAATAAATGTGAATAAAAATTCCATTCAATTGTGCCCTTAATGTTCAATTAAATTCTATTAAGACTTATGATCCGAAGTGTTCCTCTCTGTGATAATAAACGATTTACTGTTCTGTCGGTATTCATTGAATAGCTGTTCACATTCTTAAAAATATTTCTAACTTAAATTTAAAATATATCGATTACAACGAAAGATCGAGCTAAATTAAAGTCATGGACAGAACTTTACATAAAAAGACACGCGTTTCTTTAATCTACAACACGTGAATAAGTGTGTCGATTTTGTTGAATATTCCTTCTGAACGTGACTTTAACCATTCTTGCAATATTATGTACAATTAATATCGATGAATTTATTTCCACAAATTATTAAATATATTTAAAATGTTTTCATGTAAGTGTAAACTCAAAATAAAACAACTACAAAAATCTATAACTATATATGTTGAAAACTCAAGTATACATAAAACTAATATAGCACTATAGGAAGTTATGAAGATGGTTTCTGAAAAAAGTACATTAACGAAAATTATTTAATAAAATAATCAATATATTTCTGCAATAGAACGTACATTATTAGGATTTTAGTAATAGCACATATACATTGGTATTTCTTAATTTATAAAATTTGTATATTCAAATTTTACGTAGTATAAAACTTTTGTACATGATTGTAAATTATTTTTAACATTTAACTCTTGTTTTCAATGTATACAATTTGTTGACAGAAAATAACACACATAACAAAGAATACTTCGTAATCGTTCCTTCAATCATTAGAGCCTTTCGCGTGCAAGTACTATAGGTATATAATTCGTAATTATAAGAATAAAAATAGGTAAATTATTTTGATTTGTACAATTATTTTAACAGCTAATGTTCGATCATAAATGTGACCGATAAATATAACAACAATAATATTAAAAAACAATGGACTTTTAAAACTATCACAGATATAGAAAAAATATGGAAAGTGTTATAAGTTTCGAGGTATGAATATAAAATTAAGGCACAAAAACTTATTTTTTTAAACTTTCTTTGTCTGCTAAATAGTTATGTGGAACATATCCTTTTCCGCCATTTCGATTTTCTACTAACCACCATTCTGAATTATTTTTGTTATCATGCTTCACTAATACTTTTAAGGCTTGACCTTCTTCAATAGACAATGCGCCAGGAAGATCGGTATTATGGAAATTGTAAAGTGCATAAACAAACTGAAAGAAATATTTCAATAGAAGATTTATTTTTTTGAAAATTTGTTTATCTTTAAATATAAATAAAAATATAGAATAAAACTTACTTCTTGCTGAATATTTTCATATAACTGTCTTGGTTCCGCTTCAATGCCTGGAAGATTCTCATAATTTGGAGGAAGATCCTGCTCATCACTTACATTGGAGTATAAAGACTGAAGATCAGCAGAGTATCTTTTAGCTTCTTTAACAGGAGAATCTAAGGACATCAAATCAACTGAACCATCTATGCAAGCTGCATTTGCGCTTTCTTCAATAAGCTTTGATTCATCACTGATTTCTAAATACTGGCTTTCTACAAATCCTTTCATGGCCCCATTATCAACAAACCACTTTGATACATCTCCCATTGGATCTTGTGTTTTTATAACACCCACAATTGTTCCCTTAGTTGCAGATAGGTCATGAGGAGTCGCACCCGACACGGAGCGTGTCAACACGTATAATTTATTAGGCGGATATTTCGTTTTTATGGCCTTTCGATGGACTTCTGATTGTAAACAGTAGTTTACAGAGCTATCTTCTATTCTCGGATTAGTACCGCCATAGCTTAAACGACTAATCTGATTATAAAGTAAATTGTGATATACTAAGAAAGATTCTAGTATATCTTCTATCGGTACCTGATTTACGGCCTAAAAAAAATTTGTTTTAATGAAAAATCAAGTATAGAACTATTAGTTTATTATTATGCAGTACATACCTCTGAAATAACCAAATATCTTTTCATTATTTTTGCATTGTATAATTTTCGAGCATTTGTAAAGGCGCCAATACAGTTATATAGGATTGCAGTACAAGCTTCGATAAAGACAGGAAGCTCTTCTATTAATTGTTGATTTAATGCTTCATAATTATTTTTTGCTGTAGAAAGATCTTCTGGTATCTAAAAATAAAAAATTTAATATCATTATTTCAGCAAATATGAATTACTTGGTAAACAATGTATGCTTACAATTCCTCTTTCATTTGACCTTTCGTTTCTTGAAATCGCGGTGTCATAATCAAGCATTTTATCATGCCTTTTGTTAATTAATAATTCAGGTCCAGCTAGCATTGATATGAGAGCATTAAGAGGTGTGATTACTCTTTTTTCGATACATCCCTTCAAATCGCGTATAAACTGAGTTCTTATAATATTTCTTATGTCTCGAAGTCGCCAAATTTCACTACTTGGTACTCCTGTAAAATACTGATGTAGCTGCTCAGTGAGAACATCACCGCAGTATGTCTCACTATCAAGGTATAAAATACATTGTTCAACATCTTTCAGAAACTGTTTAGTACTCTTTTCAAGAGATACAAAATCTTTTACTAATTCATCAAATTTCGGATCTGATGGTAAATTAGTTAAGCCTAATGTTGCAGAAAGTTTGGCACTCAATCTTGATGACTTTTTTGCAACAGAATGCATATTTAAATTGGCCATTCTTCCTATTAATGAAGTATTGGAATGTAAATACTTAGAGGCCATCTCTTTCTTTCTTTTATATTCATTTATATAACTGGCAACGTCAGCCATTACTTTTGAAGCCTCTTCAATCTTTGGTTTGTCTGGATGATCATCATCAGTACACTATGTTTAATAAAAATATACATTAGTATTTAATACACAGAAAAAGGATTGTAAAATAAAAATAGTATACCTTTAATAATTCATTTAAAATTAATGGATACTTCAAAATCCTTTGAACAGGTTTTATTAAAATAGAACTCATATCGAAACAAGCAACTTGCATTCTTAATGTTTCTATGCCTTTATCAAATATTTTCATAATTTCTCTATTATCTTCATACTAGAATAACATTTTTTATTTATTATTTATATAAATTATAATTAAAATTTTTAGTATATAATTAAAAATACCTTTTTTAATAGAGCTATTGATGATTCTTGATTGTTGCAATACCTTCCATAAGCAACTCTCATTTTTTCTGCTATTTTCAAGAAACATGGTCCTATAGTTTGATAATCTTCATCACAACCTTTCATTGCTCTCTGTATTAATTCTAATAATTCTTCTGCTACTTCTGTTATTTCTGAAATATTTCCAAACAATATTTTTACATCTATTCCATAAGATTCAAGAAAACTAGGATTATGCAAATTAAAAGTTTCATAAGTCATTCTTAAATCTCGAACATAATCTTTCTCTGTTATATATAACTCTGTTATAACATTTTGTCTTTGGTCTGCTTTCTTTTGCTTTGCAGTAGAAGAGACATCACTTTCACTTTTCAAAGGCATTGCTTGGTTACTTTGTTTTTGTAAAGGAACTCTCCCTGGTGTAGGTGCTGGTGGTGCAGGACGATGTGGCTCAGATAGTCTTTTCGAACGCTCAGCTACTTTATTAACAGAATCCTTGTTCTCATTTCTAATTAATACAAAATCCTCAAGTGCATCATGATAAACGTCATCACTAGCTTCAAAATCTGTTGTTAAATAACCTCTGGGACAAAGACCAATTTCACCTCGTTCATTTCTCACAGTGACCCAGTCTTCATTAGTATTTTCTACAACAGTTACTATTTCACCTTCAGAGACATTGAGATCACCAGCCATTTGTGCATCAAACTTATATTCTATTTTAACGCGATCATCTGATTTTAGGTCATCTTGTATCTTGGGAGTGTCATCATGTTTTATGTCATTCTGTGAATCAACACAATCTACAATAACATTCACATAAGAAACTGGGAAAATGCCCTTTACATTATCAATCATGCCTTCTGCCCACTCATTATCAATATATTTAATTAGTTCAATAACTTGACCTGCTTCAAAACTTAATTCATTCGGAAACTGTGCATTAAATGGAAATAGTGTTATTGCATATGGTTTTAATCCAAGTGGGTGATACTCTGATGAAACTTGAATTTCAGGAACAGTATCAGGAAATAAATCGTCATAATTTGGAGCTAGGTCATCATATCGAGGTGGAGTTGCATTTGTATAACTTTCACCAAAATCTTTATAAATTTTTTCAGTTACAACTGATGCAGGAAACGAATTATCTACTGTTGAAGTATTGTCTACTTCATCAACAATCACATCCTCCTGATATGTGATAAAACCTTCTGGAAAAATACCTTCTTTTCCATTTTTGTTACAACCACGACACCAACCATCATCTAAAATTTCTGTAACCGTAACTATTTCTCCTTCCACTAAATCTAGTTCTTCATCTAATTGTGCTTTCATATTTGTTTTTACTTTTGCTCTTCGTTTAACTTTCTTTTTTTTAGTAGATTTCTGCAATTGGAAATTAGTCTAACGATAATCATAGCAAAGCAGTTGCTACTACAAATTAAATAATAGCTTTGATCTTATTAATTAATCAAATTATTCATAAAGTTATATTTAATACCTTCATCAAACTACAGTCAAGTTGCCAAATATATGTAGCAGGAAAAATTCCTTCTCTCGAATCAATATGCCCTGTCAACCAACCCGAAGAAGCTTCAGCCTTGCCAATAACGATTTCTCCTTTTGAAACAAAAAGTATATTCACAAATACAGTTTTTAGCTTGTTATTTTGTATGTTTCTTTTATTGATGTTATTATCTTTATATGTATATCAATGTAACATTTTATTGAGCAAGTATAGCTGCTGCTTATATACCACTGCTTGCCGTGTATTTTGTAATAAGGACAATTATGCCCGTTAAGTAATAAAATAAATAAATAAATAAATATGAGAAACAAAAATATTCGTTAATAACTACCTTGACTAAATGACAAATCTCCAGACTGTTCACCGCGAAATGGAGCAATTGTAATAAACAGCGATTCATTATCACTTATTTCGGGTACATCAACCTTATGTAAAAGGTTCACAGGAAATTTTCCAAATCGGTCTTGTGATTGTCCATAAACCCAATGCTTATCAATAGTTTTTTTAATCTGAAAAAACACATTTACTATATAGTTAATAGTACTATTGTTTTTTAATTTCATTTTATAATTTAATCAATTGTTTTGGTATTAAGGGCTTTTTGGTCCATTTAATAATAAAATAAATAAATAAATAAATAAATAACTTTTTGAAACATTGAAGTATCATAAATAAACTAAAATCAATGACAAAAAGATTAATATAAACCACACAAAATGGATGATTTATAGAAATAAATTGATCAATAACATACGAAATACTCGAAATAAAAAAGACGCAGTAGAACATCCCACTAATAAGTATAGATGTAAATAATTTGAGCAGGTTAAGAGCTTTACCAGAAAGTATTCCCCCTTGAGGAGGCTCAGTTCGCCGTCCTCCGTAGTTAGAAAGTCACGCAGCACTCTGGTAAGTGTCCCCGACTCCATTCTCGCGGAATTGTTATCACTGGCTGCATTCGACGCCTTTCATCTGACAAACGTTATAAAAACAACAATAACGGCGCAGTGTCATCAGGTCGAGAAAGACGGACTAAACTAAACGAGAAATATCCACGATACATGTTGTGCCAACAGTGTGTCACGTGACGCGACCACGTGACGTAACCATGCATGTAGCCCCGAATATTTCGAAATACCGATAAAACAGGTGCGTATATTAGCAGTGCAGCCTGCAGATTGTATAATGGTTACGTAATAGCTAGGATTACTAGCTATTTTCAAAAGTGTGCGTTTTTATGGTTGGAAAATTACAATGTTGGCGGTAACGTTCAAGTATGCAATTAAAATGTTTTGTTTTTGGTCTGGCCCAGGCGAAAATGATCTTTTATAATAAAAGTTTAAAAAAGTTTATAACTGATATTGGCAGATTATAAAGTCAGGATTTGAGACTTTTATAAAAGTTTAAAACTGTTATAAATAGTTATAAATAGTTATTTACTTTCATAAGTTTTTTGGATCGTCGTACAAATTTCAATATTTGATCAGTAAAAAAAAGTAAATAACTATTAATAACTATTATAAATTTTTAATAATTGAAAATAATGATTTTAAAGTTTAAATTCATTCAAAACAATTTAAAACTATTAATAACTATTATTATTAAGTAAAAAAAGTATATAACTGATAATAACTTTAACAGATTGATTTTATGGTTATACACCGCGGCCCAAAAAAGTAAATATAAAAGTTTATAACTGTTATAAACTTTTTTTAGCTATTCATAACAGAAAAAAACTGTTGATAACTTTTATAAACTGTTACTATAGTCTCAAATCCTGCCTTTATAAACAGTTATTAACAGTTATAAACTTTTTTTTAAATTATAAAAAATTATATTTTGTTATTAATAATTATTTGCTAAGTTTTATTTCCGCCTGGGTGGTAAATGAATGGACAAGATTTTTCATTGTTTGAATATATAGTAAACCATTGGAAATTTAAAAAATAAAGATTCAGTTTAAAAATATTGCTTTTAAAGCGTTTGCTAATTAGAGATTGCACATTTTGCATACACGAATACTAATGACTAAAAATTAAGAAAGTATTTGTCTTTATAATTATATTAAGTATAGCACTTTACTATATGTATCCTTTATATATATGTAACAATTTTTAGTAAAGGAAACTATTATAATATTTACATATGATAGCTATACATTTCAGCGTTTCAAGAATAAAGGAAAATACAATAATTATAAAATTTTGATTCTTCTATAAATGAAAACTTTGAAAATATAGAAAATATGTCTATAATAAATTCAAATAACTCGAAGTAGGTACAGGCGAATATGATCAGACATCCGCGCTATTTTCAATTTGTTTCATCTCCAGTCTCAAATAAAGAGAAACAAATATCTCTTTCTCTTTACAAATAAAGAGAAAGAGAATTACATATTAAATATTAATCACTTAAAACTGAATAAAAGTTTCTTTATTGTATTCTCTAATTTTATTTCATCTTTCGACCAACATATTATTGTACATTTAGTCATTAAGGCCATGTGAAACAGTGAATTTCAATATTTTTTAAATCAACATTCAAGCGTTTATTCGGAAAAAAAATTTCGTCAAGCGCTCCTTATAGATAAACACTATATCCAGGAATTTTTTTGAGTGATTCTATTAGCATTTTCGTTAGCTATGCTCATTTGAAAAGTAGGTATAAATTGCAGATTCCTACTTACCGACAGTACGGTTTTTATTTAATTAAATAAATTCTTATCATTTTTTTGGAAAAAACACGTTCGCCAAGCGCTCCGTATAAGTTAATACTATACTCAGATTTTTTTTTTGGATGATTCTATTGGTATTTTCATGAGATGTACTCGTTTGAAAATTATGTCGGTATTTAGCATCACCTTAATAACTTTTGCATAAAATATAAACAACTATAAGCATCAATTTAATTTTTCTATGATTCTATTACAACAAAAAGAGCGAATTTAACAACAAAACTTCTTACAAAGTTGGTTCGCTATATTATTATACTGAGCCGAATTCTCTCCGACGCACTTATGGCTGCACCTGTGTTTATACACGTTAGATAACAGATTCGCAGCCAACCCTAATGCACCTTTCGCGTCCGATAGAAATTCCACAGTCGCGCGGCGCGAAGACGGAAGAAGCAGCTCTCACAGTCCGCGCGCCTCATGCGTGGACACGCGAGCGAGCGCGCGCGTATCTTAGTCTATTTTCGAAAGTCCCCGCGCACGATCGCGCTTTCACAATAATAATAATAATTCGCGGCCCGCGTAGGCGTGCGCTGGACCCCGGCCAGAGGAGCGCGCACGCATGCATTACACGTTACTGCAGCGAGGCCCGTTTCGAATAAAAAGATTGAACGAGCTGGTAACGAGAGATAGCGCGTACCTGTTTTCATTGACAACCGCGCGTTGGAATGCCAGAGAGACATGCATGCGCATATACGTTTACGCGCAGCAAGAGCAGCGATGTGCAGGATCGTAATGGGAGACGATGATGAGTCACGATGTTCACGTGCACTCTGTGATAATATTTTTCTTCCAGCCGTGCGCAGTGTAAAAGCGAGAGAGTTTGGAGGAATGTTTTTACACGCGGGATATTTCGCGGGATTTCGAAACGCGCTGATGCTATAGCTGACGTGCGCATACTATGTGCGCGAATACGAGATGTTTGAAACCTCGAGCGGACAGTTTCGTCGACGCGCGGCTAGAATATTCGTTAAAGTCTTCGGATATACGTCGGAGGAAATAAGTACGGAAAGTTTTCGAGCTGAAGTTAACGGATTCGCTGGTTATATGGGGCGGAAAGGGGAACGTTTATATTGATTAAAATAATATTCGAATAATATGCAAAATTCAAATACGCGAATCATGCAAATTCTATCTTGGATTGTGTCATAATTTAGAGTAGTAAGAAAAAATTTACTGGAATTGTAAATTGAAAATTTGCGTCTAATTAAAATGGGTTTAGATCTACTTCTTTTATATAACATTCGCATTTTCTACAATTTGCAAAGAACTATGACGTTTTTTAATTTAGTGTCTTTTCTCATTTTACTTACATTATGTAATAAATCGTGACGATTGATATTCCGTAAATGCTCCTTTTTCAGATATAATTTATTGAAAGAATATTCAATTTGTTATGTGACTTATGTGGATTTCACAGATGAAAATCATATAGGTAGGATGCTAATTTACAAATGATGTTTATTATTAATATAGAACAAAAAAAAACTCAGTAATTTTATACTCTCAAATAGTTCTTCTAATATACTAATAGTATATGGTATGACGTATAAAAGAGGTAGAGAAGCTTGCCGTTTCAAGAAAGTTTATCTTTAAAAAACAAAACAAATTCAATTTTACATTAACTACTTCAGAGGTGTTAATATCTGTATGACTTGGGTAACAAAATACCATGAAATGGCAAGTACTTATTTATACATTTCCTTGCATAAATCACGTCAATATTAATTATAGAGACATACCCTTATTCTATGACTTATAGCTGTATAGATTCGTATAGCTCTTCGTTTCCACCGAATTTTCTTAATAAATGCCAAATATATTTATGAATCTAATCCGACAACCGCAGAAATATAAATCATTTCGATTTATGCACTTTAAAGTGTAATAGCTTTTAGTAATAGAGATATGATTTTAAACTGAATTTGGATCATTGAAATTTAATGTGAATCATTTGATGTTAATTTAGATGACACTACCAGTGCAATAAATCATACCTAAAAGGGTTGCTGTATTTAAATCACCCACTTAGCAAGGAATTTTAATTAAATACAAGGTTTCTTTATGCAGTATCAACTTTTATTTGATTTGTGTAAAGAAGTTTTACTTTATTTTAGTTCAAAAAATGTAATAAACTTAATTTTAAAAATGCACAGACTAAAATTAACGTATATAATATATATATATATTTATGTACGTTAATAACTTTACAATTAACTTTTGAAAACAATTTTGAAAAGAATTTTAAAGAAACTGTTAATCTTCAGCCTTTACTGTAATTTGATATATGTGTTTTGTCAAAGAATTATTTCTGAATCTCAAAAGTCCTTATTGCGAGTTTCATTTATAGAGAGGTATCTTTGCATTATTGTACTAAAGAGTACTTTGGATTCAATACTGACTGAAATGATCCTATAAAAACAAAAAAATTTGCAGATTTAGGTGCAAAAAACCCGCATAGGTCATTATATTTCAGTACCCTTTTTATCTGCGTTTATCAAACCTTAGCACCCATGATGGGTTCAACTTTGGTAACTTGCGCGGCAATGGGGCCCTACAGTTTTAGGTGGGTTCGAAACCACCAGATAATCGAATTTATTAAAGAAATTACAAATCGATACACACACACACACACACACACACACGCATATATATATCGTATATCAATAAAATTTATAAGTTCAATCGTATAGGTATATTTAATAAAAATGAAATTCTTTCTTATAATTAAAGATCCAATTTGTTCGATCATTGAGACATGAAAAATTTAAGAATAACAATGTATTTGGATTTGAATGGATCTTCTGTTGTCTGGGCAATAAATTCATAAAATGTGACAGTTCCTTCTCTTATAAGAGCAATAAATCTGCTAAGTCTTTTGATTAAGTGACTCTTTTCTAAGTGACCATGCTATTGTTTGTCAGAATTTTCAAATGGGAATTCATATTGTCAGAAACAATCCCATTTACTTTGTATAAAGTAAGTTTGTAAACATTAATATATTTCGCTATCATCACCCAATAATTCATAGAATTTAAAATGTCCACCAGCAACCCGTTCAATTATTTAATTTGGCAGGACGTATAGTTCGCTTATTCGTACGCAAGATAAGAACCCCTCACTTTATTTATAATATGTATTTCATTAACTTAATTTTCAAGTGCTTCAAACATATAACATATAACAAATATTCTCCAAAGCAATCCCCCACCAAGCTTTCCCTCCAAACCCATACAAAGTCAACATCTAATTTATCACCCAGATACACCCGAAAAAACATCGCGTGGCCTTACAATTAGTCCATCAGCCGGATCCAGACGCGTCGCGGCTGCACAAAAAGCATCGTTAGCTACTGCGCACATATATAATACACACAAATATATCCGAATCGCTGAAGCGCGGTGCGCGTCATCCCTCGCTTTTAAAAATGAGCTCAGCGGCGCATTAGATGCTATATTACCTACACAGTCACACTACGCCCACAGGTTTTAGTTATGCAAAACGCGAGCGGCGGGGCGGAGGGGCGACCGCTCCCCGCGCTGTCTCGAAATCCACTATAATAAAGGCGCGAAGTGCGAAAAGGCAGAAGGAGCTGCTGCTGCTATACTGCGCGCAAGCTCATCCGGCCGCGTTCCTGCTTAACGAGTCGTGTCTCTCGCGGACGCGGCCTCTTGGCACGTTCCATTTTTCGAAAATTTGGCATCCGCGGGTATTACTGTGGCTACCTAGCGTCGGCGACTTCTTTTTCATGCTCCTCCTCCTCCTACCCGCCGACGTCGGCTCGCAAATGTACCGTTACAACCAATTGGGGGATCGCGCGCGCCCAGTCGCCCGTGAAATGGCTCTCTCACCCTCTTTGTTGCCTCGTGCACTGCGCGCTTGTATATATGCAAAGTGTGTATCACCTTCGCGTGCACATCAGTGATTATGAGCGCGCGGTAACTATTTTCAGGCTATTTTAATTCATTTATTGCGTGCATGGAGTACGCGCGCATGATTAATTATTAGGGCGACGAGTTAGTTATACGCTAACGCGGTTCTCGTTATGCGAGCGCAAAGATGGAGGCGGTGCGCCGTTGGACCTTGAATTCGCGACAGCCTCGCCGGAACGTTTTCATTATTGCCGATTTATTTGTGGTCTGCCGCGCGCTGGGGCGTAATTAGATTGATATAATGGAACAATCATTTGATTTAATTGGGAACGTCGTTTGTGTGTCTGACGATCCTTAATTTCCTTACTTATTTTTTGGATATAACTAAATTATAATAATTGATATTATTATATGTTTGTATTTGACTAATGAAATGTGGCTTTACTATCGTTTTTCACAGAAGAAAATGCTATTTTAAACCTTTTCCCACTGTAAATATAAAGTGATGCTCGGAATCATAGTAACACATGGTATAACATATATATTATAATTCGAGAACAATCGTCGATAGAATCTAGTATGAATTAGCTCCACCAGCTCGAACGTGTGATGAATAATTATAAATAATAAATGTAACAATAAAATTGTTACACGAAAAAAATAAAGCTAATTAATCTAACTTGTTTGCATATAAGTTAAATCAACTGGGCTAGGAAAAAGTTCAATTAGCATAAAAAAAAGTAAAGAAAACTTTATATTTAAAATTCGAATGCCGATTCCACTTTAATAAAAGGAGAATTTTACTTTTTTATATGTTGTTTCTATAACCGATATCGTTGTAGATAGAATTAACCCGCGCAAAAAATGAAGACTGGTCAATATATTGCTCGGAATGTGGGCAATATATGGGATATGTCACTTCCCATACATGGCCAAAATTTCTCCAGATGGGTCTCCGTACCTTTTTTCCATAGTTGGGCTGACCTATGGCTCATGTATTGGACAAGTGTTGCTTTCAGTTCCTCGTTAACAACAAAGTTTGTAAATATATATATCGTCGCGCGGTACGAAGAAACACCAACTTGGAAGTTACAGGCGAAGAAAAGCCAGTTTGGGTCCTCTCAGATTAAGAAAAGCCAGTTTGCGCCCTCCCAGACGAAGAAAAGCCAGTTTGACTTCACAAACGAAAGTAGCATTTAGTTGGTATCTTATAGATAACTTTCAGATAATAAGATAAAATAACCAAAAAGATTAAAAATCTGTTTAAAAAAATAAAAAGATAAAAAGATGATCAGTCAAGATAATTAGATAACTAGTAATTGGTTAGATGCCGTCAGTTGGGATTTTTCCTCCGCAGGAACGGCGCAAACTGGCTTTTCTTCGTCTGGAAAGATTCAAACTGGCTTTTCTTCGTCTGGCAGGGCGCAAATTGGCTTTTCTTCGTCTGGGAGGACCCAAACTGGCTTTTCTTCGTCTTAGACGCGTTTTTGGCTTTTCTTCGCCTGTAACTTCCAAGTTGGCTTTTCTTCGTACCGCGCGACGATATATACAAGCGAAGCACTGATCCCACCCGCTGATCTCAAAGAAAGAAAGAAGGGATGGTGGAGGCCCCCTCCGTTGCCCCCTACCAGTGAGGTACAGCCTGACGGATCACCGTCCAGGAGCCCCTTACGTAGAAATGAATCCACGTAGGAGGAGCCTGGGCGATTCTAGTTACCTCCCCTTGAAGAAGAAAATCAAAAAAGAGGAAGTTGTGCGTTGCCCTGTGAGGGCATTTCCACACTATCAGAAGTTATAGAGCAAAAACGGTTGTATGGCTGAACTACTATGTGGAGTGTAGAATGGGGAAAAACCTCGTTAGGAGTAAAAACCAATTTATCTTAAGATCGACCATCTCACTGTCTCATACTTCCTTATATACCCGCACGGTTCCTATTTATCCATGTGTTACGCCATCAGTGCGCCGCCTAGTGGCGGCTTCGGAATTACATTATACATGTAGAAGTCCCCAAAGGTTCCCCCATATATGAGAAAAGAGTACGGAGAGCAATCTGGAGAAATTTCGGCCATGTATGGGAAGTGACATATCCCATATATTACCCACATTCCGAGCAATATATTGGCCAGTCTTCATTTTTTTTGCGCGGGAACCTGTCATTTCTAAGTTAAATCAATTGTGAAAAGCAGGATTAATCATTTATTTTTTCTGTCTAGGTATTAAATTACCTACTTTTTGGTCCACTTTCACTGAATTCTTTTAGGATTTGAAGTTGGTATTAAATAAAGCCAATTGTTATGAATAATTATTTGTAGGTTGAATAGTAAGTTTTTCACAAAATTAAGTTTTAAACAAAATTAATAAGTTTCCGACAATTGTCGACTCAGGGAGAGACGGAGCCTTTCGAGCATTATTTAAACACTCAATTAGCTTTACAGGGCTATGGTTTTTTACACGAATTATTAGGTCGCTCATATTTATTAACACTGTTTTGTTCTCTTAAATAATTTGGTTCGCAAATCGCTAAGCGCGCGTTTAGCTTTGATTTTTACCGATAGGCCATTTACGCTGTTTATGTATAATTCGAATACTGAATGATATAAGGCAAAGAAATTATTTGAAACTTCAATAATAAAAAGACATTCCATACAATGTAACTATATAGTACAAAATAATCGACACGTAAGACAATAGCTGACTAAACTAGACTCGCATCTACTTGACGGTGTACTGCAATTTTATAATCTTCTCATAGAACCTGTATTTATGCTTCCCATATAAAATCCTTATATATGGCACACAAATGGAGCACTTTCCATAATTTCATAATTTGAACAATAATAGAAAACCATGATTCTATATACTTTTTATTTATTAAAAATATCAGAAGTATAAAAAAAATATTCTATCATTATTAATATTCTATTATGTCGTTTTCATAGTTTTTTTTTTACAATTTAACAGTGAGTTTACTTATGCCGCACAAATTCATATCCTATGTAAAAAAACGTAATATTAATTGGAAATGTAAATCAAGAATTGTTATCTGTTAAAAATTATTATATTTTATGTATAAATTGTGTATACATCAGTATTCAATAAAACATCGAACAAATATACATTTATAAGAAAAATTCTTATATAAGAAAACTTACATTTTATATTCTAGCGCGGTACAATGTTTATAAATAGAGAATATAATTATTTCGAAGAACTATAGTTTATTGTACGTAATATAATACTTAGGAATAACGAGAATTTGCATTCTCAATTGTATACTTTTATGAATAAACAATTTCAAATATTTTAACAATCTATTTTTTGCACTTGCACATTTCTGTATAATAATATTAGGCTTCGTGACAAGTAAGACTTCTGAGCGCTTTGATGGTGGAGCATGCTTTATAACTATTTTTGTCAGTGTACATATGAGTGACACAAATAGTTTTTGTTGCGGAAATTATATTTAAACATACCTTGAAATACATACTCTCTGCCGCATGCATATAATTACTAAAAAATGTAATTGCTTTCGGTGTTTGTGCATTTTTGGAGTCTTCAAATCGCAACTCGAACATTGTATATAAATAAATTGTTGAGTTATAGCTGATTCAAAAAATTTTTGTATCCACTCGTTTCACAAGCGAAATTCTTTTTACTCATTTCACAAACATGCGATGCTATTTTTCGAAAGCTATTTCGTTTGTACAGACTTTGTGTGTACAAACTAACTGAACGTTTCAAATAATAAATTTGGAATATTTTAGTAATAGTAATGCCTAAAAAATTAGCCAATATTTGTATTTATTTCAAACACAGAGATACTAAATAAATGACAAATTAGAACAAAAATTATTATTTTTTTTTTAATAAATGGATAGTTTGTATTTTTATTCTTTTCTCTGTAAATTAGTTTGACCACACATTTTTAGATGTTTAATTTTTGCCAAACACTTGACAAATTTTAGTTCTAACATAAAATATGTAGTCACCTAACAGACGTAAGAGTTTAAAAAAATGTGGAATTATAGTTGTTTAATAAACAAAATAATTTATTTCATTGAATCTTAACAGAACAGTGGGTATGTGTCTTACCGTACATAACACTTTCTACTTAATTATTGAAAATCTGTCGTATAATGACTAACGTGTTTTTGTAGTAATTTTAAGTGCATTTGGCAGTGTTTAAGACACTTTACACGCATTTCCTTTGTTATTCAATACATTATGTGCGCAATTTCAACACCTCTCGACCATTTTATTGCTTACACAAAATAAATAGGTTCGTTGTGTTGCAATGATCTATGTACACGCGTTGTGCCCCTCCATGTCGCTCAATCAATTTTAGATACGCATTTTAGAATTTTCCGAGCCGGCCACTGGGTTATAGAGTTTACATAATGTTCTTACACGCTAATTTCACGCAGGATTAACTTTGTGTAGCTTATCTTATTCTAGTATTTTTATCACCCATTAACACCGCTACATTTTCAACTGTCATACCATGTATTTTTGGTGGAAAACAAATGTCGAGTTAAGCAGTAAAAAAATTCATCTCGAAAAATCCTCTCGTCGAAATTTAAATATAGACCACCCTCGTGTAAATTCAAAATGCTATAATACAACCGACACCTTTAGCACCAATAAAAAATATAAATGGCTTTTCTACGACGTGGTAAGTATAAACTCGCGCAACAAAGTATCAATATTAAGCTCGGATCTGAAATACGAGATGCGAACATTAATTTTTGACGCGCGAAAGATCGTAATTGGACGATAAAAAATTGGAAAAGGCTTTTGTGGGTTCGCATATAACGCGCGCGCCGAAATATTAATCGAAGCTCGCGCCAACTCTCGCCTCATTGCGCTAAGTGCTATATACGCGCTCGAATCTTATATTATTGTGAGAGCAGCTGACTCACACGGTCGGGCATAATTAATAATAACGACCCGAAAACTCAAATACGGAGCGTGCGGCATACGTAAAACAATAATAACACGCGCGCAGCGCGAAATGGCTGTAATCCTCTCGCGAGACAGTAATATGACGAGAGCGCGCTTGCGCGGATTTGACATCGTAACCCACACAGCCACGTATGTCATTGCTCTTCCTCTTGCTGCATTCGCACGGGCAATTGAACCCCCCGATATATACGTGTCTCACTTATTGGAATATAATTCGCGACCACTTATACATAGAGGTATAATATAGTAACAGGTGGATCGGGCGTTCTATACAGCTACAGCGATAAGAATCGCGCGAAATCAATCGCGAGCTCTTTAGCAGCCGCGCGCATATTACACGCGTCGTGCGTATATAGAAGCCGCGCGAGGACTTATAACATATTTCATTTTTCGCGGTCGTGCTGCGAGGGAGAGAGAGAGAGAGCGCGCGCGCGCTATTTTTGCGTATAACTCGTGCGCGCGCCTCCAAGCTTTTCTAGCTGCTTAGCGAGTCGTGGCTGGCCCCGCGCGCATCTTTATACGGGACGGGAAGAGCCCGCGGCTCCTCAGGTGTCCACTGTCCGTCGCGCGAACTATCAGTCAGAATGGTGAGCATCCGCTGCTGCCTGAGCCTCCGCCGTAGCTCTGCTCGCTTACTTTAGTCTACATTTTCTCGTAACTGTATACGGGTGCAGTGCTCTGCCGCTTTTGCTGTTTCTCGTTCGCTTTGCCGAAGCTTTGAGTTCTTATCGTTGCGATCATGGTATGTACTCGATGCTAAAGAATTTCTTTTTTTTTAATATTTTTTTTCTTCGGTTGATAGTGGGAAAATGTGGAAGTAGTTGGTAAGTGATGAAATAATCGAATTGGAGTAATGAATTTTACATTCTCACAGATATTTTTAATTTTAATAAAAAGTTACATTTGTGGTACGCGGTATTGATTGAAATTAAATTTTTAAAAGGAGTGCATGATATTTAATTTATTAAAAATGTTGGGAAACTCGTGATAAAATGAACTGCGAAATTTGGACTTGCATTCCTTCGATTTTTTTTTTACTTTCTTATTGTTGAAGGTGATGTTAAATTTTTTAAATTTCATGCAATGTTAATGTTGTTCGGAAGTAAAGAAGTATTGTGTGTATTCTGACCTATTAAACATCGATAGTAAACTTCATCTTATTTTTAAAAGAAGATGTTGAACTAGACAAAAATGTCTATAACTTTTTGCAATACGCAATAATCCATCTATAAGACATGCTTATAATTATTAATTAAATGTCAAATGCATCTACGCGTAACATCATAAAATAACAGTCGCTTCACTACTATATTTTTTTACTGCAATATTTAATATTTATATATATATACGCTACGTACATTTTTACACATGCATCAAATTACTTTGATACCTTAAAGAATATAACACAGCTATCTCACGATTCTCAAAGAATAATCAGTGCTCATCATCCTCTAATAACTTAATCCTAACACCGTTGCCCATCTCTCACACGGCAATCGCCTTACATATATACATATATACGTGCTGCTTCTGCTCAAGCCATTTCTCACCGTCCTCCGAAAGATCAGCGTTAAGCCTTGTAATTAAACGAACGATTAATTAGCGAGTGACTATCATTGGCGCACATTGGCTGCATTAGAGGCGCTCGAGAACATGATCCTACTGATAATCATGATCTTATTCATAATCTACACGCTGCTGTTTTACACGTGACACCGCACACAAACACACGCCCACCTGCTCCCCCACGCGTTATGTGGACGAAAAAAAAAAACAATTTCTGTGTGCGCGTGATTTGTGATACACGATGACGGACCGCAGGAGGAAGACGAGCAGAAGATGGCGGTGATGCGCAAGGCGTTCCAAATGTTCGACACGACCAAGAGCGGCTTCATCGACACCATCAAGATCTCGACGATCCTGAACACAATGGGCCAGTTGTTCGACGACGCCGAGCTTAATGCCATCATCGAGGAGAACGACCCGGAGCGTGCGGGCAAGGTCAACTTCGATGGCTTCTGCCGGATTGCTGGACGCTTCCTCGAGGAGGAGGACTCCGAGGCTATGCAGGAGGAGCTTAAGGAGGCCTTCAGGCTCTACGATCGCGAGGGTAACGGCTACATCACCACCGCCACCCTCAAGGAGATCCTCGCCGCCCTCGACGACAAGCTGACCGGCACCGACCTCGACGGCATCATCGCTGAGATTGATACTGACGGATCAGGCACCGTCGACTTTGACGGTTCGTATATATATATACATACATACATACATACATAAGTGTATATATATACATGTGGAACGTCGAGAGATCTAATTTTCGCGGTCTATACGCAGACTTCCTACTTTTCTGCCACCGCCGAGCCGTGTCGAGATCATTAGTCACTTGCAAAAATAGATTGGACCATGTAATCTTTTTCAAAAATATTTCTGATGGGTATATAAGACATATTCATTTTGTTTTCTGTCATTTAATTTTTTCTTTTTTTTCAATTATTTACACAATGAAGTCATGCCTTATTACGTAATACCTTAGTATTTTTAGCAAAATTATTATCTATGCTATGTACGTAGAGATCTATTTTCATGTTTAAATATAGACTGGATTTTTTATTTCAATTTTTTGGCATTTCTAATAATAAAATGATAAAATGATTTTTAATTAATGATATATTACATACTTTTTTAGAAAAGAATATTTCCAGAAATCCTCTATTCAGCTTTTTTATACATCAACTTTTTCAATACTATTCAATTTTGATTGAGTTTCTTTGAATATTGCTTGATTGTGTTGAAAATAATCAATTTCATATTTTAATTTGTTACATTTACTTTTCTAATTGGGATCATAAAGCGAGAATAAAGCAACTTTTCGTTTCCAAAGGCATGAAACCTGAACCATTGCTTACATTACGAGTAAATCATTCGAATTAAACGTTTAACTACTGGTTTTAATTATAACCATTTCGATTGGACTGTTAAATTGTACTTTTGAAACTACTTTATTAAATTTTATTTTAACTTTTTTCAAATAGCCAACAAGGCTAGGAATTTTTTACTATGCAATACATTATTGTTCATGTTTTACACATTTTGTAAATTTTACTATAATTTAAATAAAAATTACTTTATCATATTTCTAAGTAAGTTGATTTTTTTTCAGAATTCATGGAGATGATGACTGGAGAATAAACATCAACCCAAAGACCATTGAAGGGATTTCGTTAAAATGAACCAACTTCTGCCATATCCATTCTACAACTTCACAATCAACATCTATTTGTTATCATGAGATAAATCTACGTAATTATATGTTAAATATATAGAGAATCAACAGTTTAAAGTGTGCTTAAAACTGGAAGAAATAATTCTCTGACTATTTTTCTGCCACTTCAGTAATAAAAGTGAAGAACAATCAATTTTCTAAGTACAAATAAAGCATTATTGTTGTATATATATATATATATATGAACCCGTTTAAATGATATAGGTAAAAATAAATGTTTAACAACAAAGGTATACGCTCAATAGTCTTTTTTTTTTATTATTTTTTGCTTCTACATCGTCAACATAGAGTCGTTGACGCGCAAAACAATGGCGTAATGCACATTCAATCACAAACGCATTTCAGAGTCAACTCACTCGTTTCCCACGCGTTCCATTAGAAAACAAAACAAAACAACAATAAACAAACTTAAAATTAAGAATAATTAAGGTACAGCTCCAAGCCTACTCAAATTAGTGCTCGGGAATGTATTCATCGATGTGGTAGACAACGACGTCCTTAACGTAGATGTTGTGCGCGTAGAAGGCGCTGTGGGCGAGCTGCCTGTCGAGCGGATAGCCAAGGGGCTTGCCGTCGAGGGAAACGGCACCACCGATGATGTCACTGATGTGCTTGTTCTGGTAGTAGCTGTGGAGTTGCTCCTCGTGTCCCTTCCAGCCCTGATAGATACCGGATGGGTACTGGCCGTGGTATTCGCTGCCACCTGGGTAGTGTCCGCTGCCATGGTACTGGCCTTCATGGCCCTCAGGAACGTGCACGCGGTTCACGCCGCCAAGTCCCATGTTCTTCTCGAGTCCCATGTTGAGTTCGTAGCTGTGACCGCCCTGGACGTGCTGGCCGCCGGGCATCATGTGCTGCTGTTGCTGGTGGTGGTAGCCATGTTGCATGTGGAGACCTTGACGGTAGTTCATGCCGCCAACCACGCCAGCTTCGCCACCCATCACTCCGCCCATGATTCCGCCGTGCTGCGGCTGGCCGCCGAGGTGTTGAGAGCCCATGTACTCGCCCTCCAAGTTTTCAGAGCCGTGGAGCTCATGATGCACGTTGTGGTAGTAAGTCTGCTGCCAGTGTGGGTAGGCGTAGCTGCCTGGGTACTTCTTGTACAGGTAGCCCCAGTGCCACACTCCTAAAGGAGAGTTAAATTTTTCGTGAAAGTTCTAGTTAGGCACTTATGTATAAATAATATTAAGAAATCTGTAGGATGTACCTTCGGTGATGAGTTGACCGTCGAAGTCTGGGATGACCTCAATAGTCTGGTGTCCACCATGTATCTTGTCAACTGGGAGCTTGGAGAATTGTTCGTACTCATCGTCTCCGACGATCTGGTAGTGCTGTGGCTGGTAGGTCATCCATTCTTCTTCGACGACGGGGCCGTAGTGTTCACCTTGTTGTACACCAGAGGTGATGATGACGAGTAATTGGAGTGGGTAACCGCTCTGGGATCCCTTGGGGAGGGACAACCTAGCTGGGAAGCCATACAGTTGCTGTGGCTAAAAAGATACAATCGTTATATTTTTAGTATGTTAAAATGGTAAAATAGTATTGAGTAGCTAATTGCAAAATCAGAATGGGTACATACGTAGGTGATGTAGTATGGATTTTGGGAGTGGATAGCGCCTTCAACGTGTTCCTTGATATGTTGGACTGATGGCCAGTCGTAGCTTTGTCCAGTAGCCTGGTGTGAGTTCCTGACGATGACGTTGTGTCCCTCAGTGACTACAAGTATAATGATTTATCATTAACTTTAACTGTACGTTATATTATAATTTTCTAAAATCAAGAAACTTTTCTTCTGTGCACTTACGGTCGCAGACGAATTGGTCGAGTTCGAAGAAATAGTGCCTGTGTTCGTTAATGTCGATTGGCTGTCCGTCGTAGTTGTATTTGGGTCCTACGTAGACGCGGACAACAGCACCGGGAAGAGCCTTCTCAGCAGCGACGTTGATGGTGTATTCGTATTGCTTGTGGTCAAGACGTTTCAGCTGAGCCTTGACGTGGGGTAAAGGCTGGTGCTCAGAGTGCTGTCCAACAGGTTGGGGCACAGCGTTGCTGAGGTCGACTTCGTAGTCGCTGAAGTAAGTGATGAGATCGCTGACATCAACCTTCTCGATCTTGACTCCGGGAACGACGACGTCGTTGTATTGGTAGGCGGGGAGAGACTCTTGATAGTAGTGGAACAAGTTCAGGATCTTGTCAAACAATTGGTAGAAAATGGGGTCACGCACGCAGGTCTGGCCAAGTTCAAGGGCAGACGGGCTGTATTCCCAAATGTTGTTGAATTCGGGCACGTTACCGAGGAGGTTCTTGCTAACAGCCAAAAGACTACCGTAGTATCGTGGGTTGACGCTACGACCGGCTCCTTCGATGAGCTCTCCGAGGATGTTGAGACCTTGGGGCTGGTAAAGAGACAAGAAAGCACCCTGGGGGGTGATGACGTGTCCACTATCGATGGCGTCCACAATTCTGCGCTCCAGAACGCTGATGAGTTTTATCAGTTCGTAGTTGTGGTGGTGGGGAGTGATGACGATGTGCTCGTCGCGACCGGGGAATTCAATTCCGTTAAGGTAACGAAGGTGGGGCTTGAAGGGAGTCTCGATGTGTTCGTAGTAGGAGTCAAGTTCCTCGATGGGACCGAGACCCTGACCAATACGCTCAAGGTTGTAACGGGCGAGCAGCTGCTGGTGAATGTAGTAGAAATTAGCACCGTGGCCGATGTGATCGTGGTGACCTTCATCGATTCCGTGTTGCTGTTGGTAACCACCTTGGTATTTCTGACCAAGTACACCCTGTAAATATAGAATTTTGACTCAGTTAATTTCTAAATGTATTCTAAGCACAGCCAAAGATCGTAAAGTACAACTTACCGAAGGCAGCATGAAGCTGGCTAAGTGGACGTAAGAATAGTAGGCACTCAAACCGATGTCTTCAGTGAGGTAGGCAATTTGGTTCTCTCCGAAAGGAAGGGAGGAGGTGTAGTTGACCTGGATGTGGTGCGCATTGTGTTGACCCTGTACATTTTTACCTTGGTAATCCAGACCGTATCTATTGATGTAGTCATGGACCTTCTGGATAATGCGGGTGTCAAAGAAGTAGTGTGGGTATACTTCGTACGGGGGTGGGAGGATAACACCTTGCAAGTCGTGACGTAGGAGTACAGCACTGCTGAAAGCCTATAAAAATAAATTTGGTTTTAATTTTTAATTCAGATTTCAAACCTTTTTAACCTTTTTTTTTCTAAAAATTTAGTTACCTTCACGAACTGATCCTGGTTGATGTGGACACGAGCCCAGGCGGCGGTGGCCAAGAAGGTTGGGTAGTCCTTGGCGCCCACAAGGATCTGAGACAAAAGAGCGGCCTCTTTGCGGAGTACGCTGATTGAGACCGAGAAGGGGGTACCCTTGGGCTGTACATGGCCGGTCTCAACAAGACCGACAAAGTACTTGACCACGGACGGGTTTTCGTAGTTCTGAAGGTTCGGTTCGAATTCATAGGTCATTCCCAATTCAAGGAGATGTTCATGTGGCAGAGTGCCGACGATGTTTTCCAACAGGTGGATGACATCCTGCTGCTTGTGGAGGAGCTCCTGGTTGGCTGCAAAAAATTTATTATTTCGATTAAATGGTTTCAAGATATGCAAAGTCACAGACGAGATACTTGTCGACATCGATGTATTTTAAATTTTTTAAATTATCCCGTGTTAAACTGTTCTATTATCAGTAGAATTTTATCTTTCGAGATAGAATTAATAGGGATGTAAGTAAAATTAATTGGTATTTACTAATTTTATGATTACATAATTACAGAGATAAAGTGATATTTCTCATTTTTTAAACAAAGTTTCAACGCTACAAGTAATTTATTATCACATGCACGATTTATCAATGAGTATAAACATGATTAATTTCAGTCAAAATAATGTATTGGAAACCACAACTATCTTTTAAAGCTCGACAAATAAACAAAATAACTTTTTGACTCGAAAATAAGTCTGACGATGTTTACGAGCCGATTTTTTTTTTGTCCGAGAACGATTGCAGTGGTCGTAGTTCCGATATTATCATACTTACCACCCTGGAGCGTCGGTGACGTGGGAATGGCGGCCGTGAGGGCCAGCAGGCCGAGGAATACGACGCTGAAGCGCATTGTGATACAAGTGCTGTGCATGCCAACTGACGCTGGACCCGGGCCTTTTATACCGAATTCGTATCATTATCAGTCAAGCCGGCTCCACGACCTCTTGACCCGCTGCGGTACTGTCGTGTTAAATTTCGTGCATGGAAGATTACAGAGGTTGATTGTCATTGCACATCTATATCGTATCCGTACGTGTAACGATATGTCTGGTGAAATTTTATAAGAATTTTCGTATAGTGTTGAAAGCGAATAATTAATCGGCAGTAGTACATTTTTCGTTAAGAAAAAATTACGAAGTCCACTTTATTATTAGTTCCAAACATCTTTATGTTATCATCTTTATTGTGGTATTCACCTTCATGGTCCCACTTTTATCTAAATTACTTTTCATATGTACCATGAATACAACATTTATAAATTGCACTTCAATGATAACTTAAAACGCGTGGAAAAAATTCATAAAAGTTTAATTTCATCATAAAAATTGTAAGAAATAATGTAATAAAAAATGTTTCAAAAAGGTGTTACCTTATTTAAGGTGATGTAAAATATCGACATAATTTTTGAACGCGTACATCTTATGCAAATACTAATAGCATTACTCAAAAAAATTTTATAGTATAGTATTTACATATACGGGGCGCCTGACAATTCTGTTTTTCAAAAAAAAATTACTTAGAAATTAATTAATTAAATAAAAACCGCAATGCCGGTAAGTAAGAATCTGCATTTGCATAGTTTTGATCTAGTTTTTAAAGGAACATATCTGATAGAAATGCTAATAAAATGACTCAAAAAATTTTCTGAGCATAGTATGTACATATACGAAGCTCCTGACAAAATTGTTTTTCCAAATAAACGTTCGAATATTAATTTATTAAATAATGAAATTGGGTTGATTTTGGACTTCACATCGCCTTAAATAGATTATAAAGATTATGAATATTCTTATAATAAAAAATTGAAAATTCTTAATGAAATAACATTTTTTACAGTATTTATTTGATATACATAAAAATGATAGTAAAATATGAATTCATCTGGACATAAAGTCGAAAAAAGGTTATGTTTATTTTATATGGCATCAACATTTTTTAACATATTCCCTATGCAATACACGTTTGTATTAGGAACTAATGGAGTGACCAATACTGAGCAAAAATGAAAATATATAATTTTGGATCATACTAAGCAGTCAAGACGTTATATCGTTCCGGTTAAAAAAAAAAAATTAATTCAATTCCTGAAAAATGAATCTAGAAAAATAACTTTTGACAGTAATTGTTGTTCTGATACTAAATTCTAATGTAACTTTCCTGGTAGAAATTGAAAAAAAGAACTAGCCAGGTTAACTAATATATCTGGTATACTTTTTCAATTGCCAGTTATTAAATAATATCTGGTTATGAATCAGCTAGTTTTTTTATTTAATTTCTAATAGGGTTTGTAAACTTATGTTCGATGAAGTGGTAATTTTCACCTAACCATAGCTGTCTAACGCCACCATATATCGCCAAGTACGAGAAACGTTTGATGGCCACTATTGCGTGGGCGCTTGTCGGCGCTGGGTAACATTCCGCATATATTTTAAATATAGTTCTCATCCTGAAAAAATAATTATTTTGCTATAAGATCACGAAATTTGCTTCTGAAAAGAACATTACAATTGCATAGAGTTTAGTTTAAAAAAAAGTGGTACAAAATATTTACATCCCAATAAGGGAGCCAATAAATAAACTCGTATGTACAAGATTATGTGAGACTTTTATTACTAAATATATATGATACTGCACACAAAAGTATGGTTATGAAATACTTTTGTTACAAAAATAGTTAAAAAATGATGGCTGGTATAGCAACGAAAAGACGATTAATACTAATTTGCAGGGACTTAGATTGGCTATATCGTCACCTAAGCGCAATAATGCTGTATGTCCACTTTTTCTCATTTCGAGATATCAACAAAAAAAGTTTTCTGTGAGTTATATTAACTATGTTAACCCATTATGTCCTGACAGGACGCACTTTTTCAAGTTTTTTCAGATACCCTAAGTTCAATGAATATATCGCATCCTCGGACCCTTTTCCTTAATGTTTACGTGATTTTATGTGAAAATTCAAAATGACGGTATTTAAAATGGCGGATAGTATTTTTTGTACATAAAAATTAATTTCTTATGCGGATTCACGTGAAAATTGGTACAGGGGGGTTTTTGGGGTCGCTGATTACGAATCTGAGATTCGATTTGAAAAGTTCAAAATGGCGGATCCAAGATAACGGATAAAAAAATTGAAATCAGATATATCTAAGCAATAATTTGCACTAAGGGGGTCGCTGATTTGAAATTTTTGATTTTCATATGAAATCACATTAACATTAAGGAAAAGGGTATACGAGGAAGCGATATATTCACTTCCCGACCGTACTCCTCATTGACTTCGATCCGAAAACATTGATTTTTTGAAAATTTTTTTTTTTTTTTTTAAATACGAATTTTCGCTAAAAAAAGTAAACATAACCTATCTAGATCAATTTTTTATCAAAAACTAATTTTAATAGCAGATTCGGAAAAATCATAAAATTTTACGTCAATATTGACTGGTCTCAAATTTTTCTGAAACAGTTTTCGTTGAACTTAGGGTGACTGAAAAAACTTGAAGATGTGCATCCTATCAGGACGAAATGGGTTAAATATTTTTTCCTTTTACTTTTTTTTAATCGACTGAAAAAATTCAAAAAGTGGACATACAACATTTTTGTGCTTAGGTAACAATATAAATAATGATAAAATAGATTAATAAGGACTATCTCGCTTATCCTTCTAGTGCACACAACTGCACCAGCACGTCTCCGATACTAGTCATTATAGATTGACAACCGAGGTACTGTAGTGTACTAAGGCACGAGTGTACAAGGTACTGTAGTGTATCACTAGCCTATATCAATTTTTAGACTTATTCAAAACTACTTTAAATTTGCTGCTACAAATTTTTATATCAATTTTTATATGTACTCCTTAACTTATCTATTTCGTAATGTAATAAAAATTGCAAGTGACATTACGATTGGAAAAGCTATAATATTTGCTAAGCTAACAAGGTATAAGATAACTATATAATTAATTATATGTACATATTGTAATAAGCCTCTTTTTAATTTCAAGTTTATGAAATTACAATATTCTTAAATAACTTAAAAGACTTAAAACTCGCCTGAATGATAACGAAATTTGATTTAAGTCCTAATTTTTAAGCGCTTTAGAGTACTATAACATGCTGTTTTTATTATTTTAATAATAGTATTGATTTTTCATTTATTTGATTAAAAGTATTGTACCTTTGAGAGAAAGTTGTGTTCATTATTTATAAAATACTTTACTAAATAGATTCATATGAATACCTATGAATAAACTAATTTAATGTTCACTCGTATATCAATAAATATATAGGTACCCATATCAGCAGTATATTATTAGTTTTAATTTTAATGCATTATCTGTTACATCACGGATTTCGGTTGCAATACGTTTCTCCGCAACCAATATAAAAGGATATTCCGAGTATCGAACTTTTCGCAAGAGGAAGATAATTTCGATAAATCTTTCCAGACTTCACGCAGGTGATTATATGCGCTGCAGGGTTATCATTATAGTGTTTATTTCACAACTTTATCTGTGCACACGCGTATTTTTCAATATGTTCATTATATGATATGCTTCTTTACTTATCGTACTTCAGACGTGCATGTGGTCTCATGAAGTATTCCTCTTGGAAACATCAGTTTATTCTTCAAGAATTTTGCGTGCTGTGCGGTAGTGGATACTCTTTCATTTACGGGTTGCTTTCAAATATTTTCATTATCGTTATAAACTAGCTTAGTGATTAAACATAATATGTATAAATAATTATTGAAATTTAACATAGTGCATGAAATTGTAATAGAAATATTTAATTTTAAATTTATGGGATTTAATGTTTTATGTTTAAGGTAACGATGACATGGAAAATAATTTGAAATGACACGAGTAAGCAGTATCTAAGTAAAATTAAGGTAAATTTGTTATGCAGAAGGCACTCTCTTCGTATAGTAAACATCCAAATTCTTTTAAAATATTCAGAATTTATGATATAATGTTTGAATAGAAGCTTATAGATATAAATGTAATACATGATTATTATATAAATACTTACAATGTAAAATCTGTCATACTTGTGAATATAAATTAGCGAAATTTTTTTATCAGATTTTGATAAATTTATAATCTCCACATACTTTGTTCCTTTACATCTATAAGATTGGACTATAAAATTAATTGAGCATAAGTAAGGATGTTTTATCCAAAGATATTTTTACTTAAATTAAATTTATTGAAGTTTAGTAGGTGACCTAAATATCATAATAGGTATATATGTAATTTATTATCACTGCTATACAGAATTGTAACGCCTTCTACGTATGCTATCTATTATTAAATGTTATGTAAAAAAACGTTATATATTCCATTTTCCTTTTATCAGTTATTGCAAAAATTAAATTATTATGTAAGTTTTTCATACAAGAATATGATTTTTTAATAATAAATTTGTTTGATCAACTTTGCGTATATAAAAGTAAAATAATCCGTAATTATTTAAAACTATGCGTGAAGTAAACTTCACACACGGATTATTTTACTTCACGCACGGCCTCCACACAAACTCGACAAAAAAATAATAGGCAACTCGTGTGTGATTTTTTTTTACTTGACCGATCACATGGCACTCGTCACCGGCGACTTGTTTGCTGCAGTCGCTTCTCGTGAAAAAGAGTTCATTTCACACACTAGTTGCATACTACTCGATTATAAGTGTATACCCAATCTCCGATGTAAAAATGTATATATGGGTAACTTCATGTCAACTGTTCAGATCAAAATTTTAAAATTGCTCAAAAATTTTTACTCATTCCAAATTAGCCCCAAAACACAACCCTAGAGTTTTAGAGTAAAATATTCAATCGTTCAAAAGTTAGAATTAATTGAAAATTTGAAAATTTTGTATTTTTTCATAAATCTTCAATTTTTATTATTTTTTAACTCAAAAACTTGAAACTTTTTGTATAGCATATTAAATGGGAAAAAGTTTCAAAATTATAAGTAGAATTTCTCAGAATTTTTGCAGATCGATGCCAATTATTTTGCTAATTTATACTTGACAGAACACCATTCAAAATATGCTTAAGGCGAATGCAACTGTATCAATATCCCTCACCAAAAGCTAAATAATTTGTAAAAAAGGTTACTTTTAAAATGGGACCTTGATCAAGATGGTAATAGATCACAGAAAAAAGTTACGGGCAATTAAAACTGTCAAAACAGTGAAAAATACTATTATAGTACTATAATAGTACTATAATAGTATTTTTCACTATTTGACAGTTTTAATTGCCCGTAACCTTTTTCTGTGAATTTTCTTTGAAACAAAGAAAGTTTTCTTGGATTCAAAGAAACGAATACAATAAATAAATATTCTTTGAATCAAAGAAAATTTGGCATGGTGTGGTTTGTGCACATAAGAATTATGCACATATTTATTGTGCACACTTTAGCATTGGTGTATATCTATATCTATGTGTATACTCCAATGCTAAAGTGTGCACAATAAATATGTGCATAATTCTTATGTGCACAAACCACACCATGCCGAAAATTTCATTGCAGTTAAGAAATATGTCTTATACAATATGTAAATTCATATTTACGGAAAAGCAATATATTTTTGATTGAATACAGTAATTTTTTTCGAACAAACAAATATTTCTTTGTTTTTACTATACTAGCCACTTTATCTCTTTGTTTCTTGGTTTTGAGGTTATGAACATGATCAAGTTTCATTTTAAAAGTTTGTTTCAAATAGTTTAAATTATACGATAATAACGTAAGTCTCATAAATAAAATCGGAAATTTTTCTTATACTATTCAGTTTTAAATATTCAAAGGCAAGAGTCTAATCTTCAAAATTCAAACATACTCGATTTTGGCGCTTATTCTATGTAGACCAATCAAATGAGCTAGCAACAACCAATCAAAGCAGTCTTATTGTGATGACAGATTTCCTCCATCACTTTTTTAAGAGAGGAAAGTTTTTAAATGTCAATCATAATTTTAAAGAGAGCATGCATAGTGAGAAAATTCAATGTTTTTAACTCAATAATATTGGTATTAATTATGATTTTGTTTGATAACATTAGCCTCCCTTACTATGCATGCTTTATTTGAAATTACGATGGACATTTAAAATCGTTATAGTAAAAACAAGGAAATATTTACTTGTTCCAAAAAAATTATTCCTTTCAATCAAAAATATAGAGTACTGTCGAATAAAAACGCGTGTCTTTGAACAGAGTAAATGCAGCGTAAGAAATTTCAATTTAGTTAAAAAAAATTATTTCTTTGCCTTTAATACCGGTATCATTGAGTCAAATCTTGTATTTCATTGAACATAAAGGAGAATAGCTGATTGTGTATGTAATCTTTTATTTTTAAAAGAAAATAAAAGTGCAGAATAAGTGCTGTGTCATAAAGACAGCCAAATTAGAGCTATTCCGCATCTTTGATGTTTCATGCCGAAGACGTCAGGGAACCACGTTCAACTGGGAAAAAAAATAAATTAACAAGGAACATATGAGTGAAATAAATTTTGAAGTGTTCAACTCGGCATTATTAATTTATTGTACGTATTATTGCTAATATAAATAATAAATTACATTTTCGTCATGTAGGTAAGATGTGTGAACCCTGGATAACGTACGACAAAACATTGTCCGCTCTTATCGCTTGGTTCGGAATCTGAATATAGGAGAAAAATACGCTGCTGAAACATAAATTAATTAGAATAATCTTTGAAAAATCGTGAATAATCACTTTATTTCATTTTAATGACGACCTTTTATAATAAAAAATAAATATGTTATTATCATCCACCAATATTTTAAATAAACATATTATTTTTTCATTATAATATAATTAATCTGCGTCGTAAAGTCTCCATGACGTAATATGTGAAGATACCTAGCGGACAAAATTTTGCGAAATGACTAATTACGAAATAGCTTTGTCTTGCTTTCTTTATAACGCAGTCGCTATTCTGCACCTCCATCTCATCCATCCTCACACACGCACACTGCATTTATTATTTAATAAGATTTACAATGATTTAAAATTAATTGGCACTTAAGTATATAAAAACGGTTAACAAATAATGGTACAAAATTTGAACCACATACCGGTCAAAAATATTTTAATGATTTTTTGCCTATTTTTAAATGAATGGATTTGTTTCATATTTATCAATAAAGTTTAAAAAATTTCCTTCGAACGTGTTGTTTCCATATTATTTCTTCCTGTGCCCTTATTATAAAGTGACACAGCGGAACCAATGAATTACAGACTCTTTTTTTGAGTCATTACAAGAGTGGTAAGTACGTGGCCAGGGTTTCAGTATAAACGAAATCACATGTGGCTAAGGTGTCGTCAATAAGATGGTAATTCGAGTCTATATATCGTGTAAACGTAAAGATCACGATTTACAGAGAATATTTCGTTAACTAGCAGTCTGACAACTTTATTTATTATATTTTGACATTATTTAACTATAAAATAATGCTTTAAATTCTTCAAGAATACAGTTATTTTTATATATTTTAGCATTTAGTTAGTGCGTTAGACGAAATAAGTTGTTCTACGTCAGTGTACAATCATTAAGTATAATTAAATAATTAGCAATTTAATCAATGCTATAGCCGTAATCTCATTTTCCCAAAACATACTGATCAATTTATTATATCTTCATTGTATCGACATGTATATACAACATGTTATTTGGGATAGAAAGTTTTAACTATATTTCGAAAGCATATTTGAATTAACTTTTAATTAACAGTAAGATTATAACGTATCCCTAAGGAATTTTATATATTTTATATAGTTTACTTTTGGTGTATCATGACAATAAACGAAACATATAATATCCGATCTATTTTATTTATTAATAATAATAGATACCAAAACGATATAATCCATCTTTAATATCTTTATCGTGTCAAATTTTGCAAGATCGTTCCAAAAGCTTATTATATTTTCAACATTATTTAAGGGGGTCCGAAAGTCAATTAAAAATTCAAATTTCGCGCCACAATATAGCAGACGAAAAAATAAATAATTTGCCTATAACAAATAGTAAAAACAATATTACGGAAAACCAGGACTGCATTGCCCTCCGTTACATTATTATCTATCATTTAACAAAATTTGAAGTTTCTATATAAATATTTCGCTGAATGGCATTTGAATTACTTGATTTTGAGACATTATTCAAATGCCATTCAGCGAAATATTTATATAGAAACTTCAAACTTTGTAAAATGATAGATAATAATGTAACGGAGGGCAATGCAGTCCTGGTTTTCCGTAATATTGTTTTTACTATTTGTTATAGGCAAATTATTTATTTTTTCGTCTGCTAGATTGTGGCGCGAAATTTGAATTTTTAATTGACTTTCGGACCCCCTTAATAAAGCTTTTTATATAGTATGAAACGTTAGCACGATTTTTAAAGAAAATAAAAAAATCCAGCAAAAACGGTTAAAGTCAACGTATACCTACTATTCTTATAACAATATCGACACTACCAATATGCATGGGTTATGTTTTATAATATAATATCAATAGCTTATTAGCATGCATTTTTGCACGCAAGTTAATCAATCAAGTTGACGCACTATTTAATACTTTTAAATAAATGTTTCTGATCGTCAATCAGCTTTAAAGTTGTAAAAAAAGATTATTCACTCCGCATTACGAAAACAAAAAAAAAACGCTTATCATGATTTCTTATTTATTAAAAATGTTCAGAATTCAACATCGTTTTCAAAATGTTCTCCAGCCACCACAAGTATATTATACCGCGAAATCTGACGCGCATGAAAATATCCTCAGCTCGCTACATGACAACCAGTAGGTACACCGTTATTACCCCCGCGCGCGTGCAGCTGCAGTCTTTAAAATTTGCGCTCCAGAGGTCCATTTAACGACAGTAACTTCGTGCGCATGTGCAGTGTGTGCGGTGCACGCGCTCCGGCTCCGCTTTGATGCAAGAGCGCGAGAGAGATTATGGAGTAATGGAGCAATGGAGCTCCCGGCCCGGAGAGCGGCGCGACCGACGCAGAGCGGAGCAAAGAAAATCCAATCTCTCGCGCTACTTGCGCGCGCCTATATAGCGTACATACACACGCTATATACGGTATACTTATATGAACTTTGCTTGCTCTTTCCCTCTCACTCCATGAGAGCGTAACCTTGAAAATCCCACCCTCGGCGCGCGCATCGTGTCCCGCGAGAGAAAGAGAGAATGGGGAGCCTCGTTCTACTCTCTGCGGGTGAGATTTCGTTACCGTGCGTATGCCTGTGGCGCGGCGTGCCTGCTGCTGCGTGCGTCTTATACGTTGCTGTGTGTATGTGCGTGTGAGTGTTTCTACTTACGGACGAAGGCAGATTTGCCTCTTGAATCGCCCCCGCGGCGATAAACTGCGCGTGTTGTGTGCACGGTGTGCTGGTAGCGCGAAGGAGCGAGTGGAGGAGAGGAGCCATTGTTTATGTTCGCAAACTGTTATCCGAGTCCCAGGGGACGGACAGGCAGAGTGCGGTGGGAATGAAGGTTAGGTCAGGATGTTAGTCATCGTCGACTCGGCGAGGACGTAAGTCCGGATCGTCGCATACTCCTTGTGTGTGTGTGCGCGGGCGCGTGCTTCCTTTCTTCCGCGAGTGTGTGTTTCATCGTGCGTGACCTGCTTGAGTGTGCCTGCGTGCTTGCGTGCGTGTGGGTGTTACGCCGGGAAAACATCCGTAGTGTCGAGTTACCAGGGCTGCCGCTATCTATCCCGTACGAAGCGAGAAAATCTCACTCTGTGCCTCACTCTCTCTCTCTGTTGCACTCGTTCGTTCACACGGAGAATTGAGCTCGTTTTAGCGCTCGCTCTCTCTCATCACTCTTTCTCTGCGTATCTGCTCTTTTCGTCTCGCTGTGGATCTCTGGCCTGGAGATCCACGGAATTAGGATGCACCGTCTTTTCTTGGCACTGCGCTAGTGAGGAGCTTCGAGCTCGTCGGTGGTGACGTCGCTGGAGAGAGATGGTCGTGAATTCGCTTCACCGCGCTCAGAGCAATCCCAGGAGAAATGTCAGGATTCTCCTCGTGGGTGACCGAGGGGTCGGCAAGACCTCCTTGATACTGTCGCTGGTCAGCGACGAGTATGCTGAGGATGTGCCCAGCAAGGCAGAGGAGATTACCATCCCTGCCGATGTTACTCCAGAACAAGTGCCCACTCGGATAGTAGACTATTCTGGTGAGTTGACTGACGGAGCTTTACTTGTTACTTGTTATTTCGATTTTCTTCTGTTATTTATGTTATTTACTTGCTTTTGTCTTACACAGCTATGGAGCAAACAGAGGACCAACTTTGCGATGAGATTCTGAAAGCACACGTCATCTGCGTTGTTTACTCGGTGCAGGATAGAGAAACGCTGGACAATGCAAAATCTTATTGGCTGCCACTAATTAGAAAGAGTACAGCTAGTAATCGGTGCCCAGTTGTACTTGTAGGCAATAAGATTGATGTCATTGATTATTCAACAATTGAAGATGTTTATCCAATTATGAAAGAATTTTCGGAAATCGAGAGTTGCATCGAGGTAATGTATTTTTAGTGTTCATATAATGCTTTTTATGCTAAAACTTTTCATTCCAGTAATTTAAAACACACAAAACAGTTTTAAAGAATATTAACTTACTTAAAAACTTGTAACTGTATAGTATATTGACAGACAGATGTAAATAAATCTACAAATTTGTACAATTAAGCTATTTAACACTTGCATGTTTTAGTGCTCTGCCAAGACATTGCAGAACATCTCAGAGATGTTTTACTACGCACAGAAGGCTGTTTTGCATCCAACAACTCCTTTATACAATTATGACACACAGGAGGTAAATTAATTGACAACTGTTAATGAAATTTTACTAACTACTTTATGTTATTGTTATTCTATACTTATTTTTACTTTAGCTGACTGAGGAATGTAAAACTGCATTACAGAGGATATTCAAGGTAAAAATTTTACAATAAATAATTGAATAACATAAATGATTTCTTAGTACTAATTTATCTATCTCATTTAGATTTGTGATGTTGACAATGATGGCTTGCTTAGTGATGCTGAATTAAATGCATTTCAGCAATGGTGCTTTAATACCCCATTGCAACCACAAGTACTGGAAGATGTAAAAGCTGTTCTATCTAAAAATATTGAAGATGGAGTATGTAATGGTTGTGTCACAATGAAAGGTTTTATGTTTTTACAATGCTTATTTATCCAAAGAGGAAGAAATGAAACAACATGGGCTGTTCTAAGAAAATTTGGCTATGATAATGATCTTCAAATGTCTAAAGACTATATAAACCCTCCGTAAGTAGAACAAAAAGTCTTCTATAATACAAAAGTTTTATACAATATGTTAAACAGTTTTAAGATTATTATATAAATACTTACATGAATGTTTTTATAGTCTCAAAGTTCCTTCTGGTTGCACAACAGAGTTATCTCATAAAGGTCAGGAATTCTTAACACAACTTTTTATGCTGCATGATCGAGATAGGGATGGTGCTTTGTCTCCTCCTGAATTGGAATCATTGTTTTCTAAATGTATTGTACCTCCTTGGGGAGACGAATATAAGTATACTGTTGCTACTAATGAGAAGGTAAATGAATTAATAAAAAGATTTCTTTATTTTACATTATATTTATATTCAAAATTGATATAACAATATTTGTACATTTTTAGGGATGGATTACTTATCAAGGATACATGTGTCAGTGGGCTCTTATGACTTACATGAGTGTAAAGAAGACATTAGAATATATGGCTTATTTAGGATATAATTTGTATAATAATGAGTGCCCAACATCAGCAGTTATTGTAACAAGGGAAAAGAAACTAGATCTTGCTAAAAAACAGTCTAGTCGCAATGTTTATTGTTGTCATGTGATTGGACCAAGAAGTTCTGGAAAAACAACACTTTGCAGATCATTTATTGATCCAAAGCTTGAGGTACTTCTAGAAATTAATAGTTTTAATTTTTATGTACAAAGTAAATACATTTGAAATTAATTAAGATTTTATTCTTACAGAAATTAAATAATGATACAGTTCCAAGCAATTCCCATCTCACTGTAAATACAGTTCATGTATATGGACAAGAAAAAACTATAATTTTGAGAGATATTAATATTTTAAACGTTCAAGATGCTCTAACTCCAGCACAGATTCAATGTGATGCTGCTGCCCTTGTTTATGACACTAGTAATCCTAAATCTTTTGAATACATAGCAAGGATTTATATAGTAAGTTTTCTTGTATGTGTATTCTAGCCTATACATCAATATGATGGGAATAGCCTTTTTTGCAGTGACTTAAAATGCTTCAAAAGGAATCTAAAAATATCAAGTATCAATGTGATATAGATTTTTCACAAGCTCTTCAATGTAGATGACCATTTTTTAGAAATTTTCGAGATTTGACCTTGAAAATAAAACGACTCAATAAAAAGTTCAACATCTTTTATTAATGTCATCTTCGAAGAAAAGCAATTTTATTTTAATTTCTTAATTTTAAAGATCACATGGTGAAATTTTTCAAAAACGTTTATCATCGTCGTAAAGCTCATAAAAAAATCTATCAAAATGATATCGTACATTATTTTTAGACTACTTTTAAAATGTTTTAAATAGCCGTAAAAAGGGTGGATTTCCGTAATTGATTTATGAGATAGAACATAAGGTGCATGAACGCCTTATATTAATGTCCTCTAAAACAAATTTTTATTTATTAATGTTTATTTTTTTCGATAAATTTGACCATTTTAATGAACACATAGATACAACTGGAACAAATGATTGCCTCTTTTATTATTTTTATTCCATTATTATAGCCTAATTTTTTTTTCCAATATTTTTAACATGAACAAATTTTAGGGTACTCGAAATGTAAAAAGTTTTATTTTTGCAGAAATATTTTGCTGAAAGTAAGATCCCCGTATTAATAATAGCAAACAAAAGCGACCTCTCAGAAATAAAGCAGGAGTATTTATTACAACCAGCAAGTTTTTGCAGCAAGTACAAACTTATGCCCCCACAGCCTTATAGTGTTTCACGTACCGTACGTCGTGAAATTTTCATAAAACTGGCTACAATGGCAGCCTTCCCGTAAGTAAATTTAACATTTTTCCATTATATATATTTCGATATTTTAATTCATTATTATATATTATATATAAAATAAGAATATAAAATTTGATATTTTACATACAGTTCTTTCTCCTTATTAAGACGATTAATATTATGTACACATAATATGTATAGACACATAATTGCATAATTTAAAATACAAAGGTAAATCAATTTAGAAAATTGGTTTAAAAGTAGTACTATTTTTATTCTAACTTTATTTATCTTTCATTACATACTCCATTTCTATAAATACACAATTTAATGATACAAAACTTCCTACAGTAGTCTTGGTATTCCAATAGACAAAATTGCTTTTTGATTATCTTTTACAGTACTTATACTTTTTTCTTTTCTATTTTTTCTTTACACCACAAGTTTTTGACAATACTAATAAAAAGCAATTTCATGTTTAGCCGCTTTCAAGCAGCGTGGGTATTGTTTTACAAACACAGGTTGGTCTGATATTCAAAATTACACAAATAAATGTTTTTGTAAGACATCATTGTAGTCAGTGAGCACTGTTCGAACATTTCATTTACACTTCTTTACATTTGAGGGCATACCATTCTCTATCGCGCGTCTCTTGATTGCCAACAGAGCTTCCGATCATAATAAAGTATACGATGTTGGCTCTCTTTTTCCAGCCCATTGAGGCGTATGGTGCACATGTTGCTTCTCAAACCGTCACCAACTCAGTGGTGGAGCTCTGTCGCAAGGTTTCGTTGCGTTTCTTCGTTTTCACGTGAAACCTCTTTCAAACTCACCTTAACTTTAATGTGTTTTTTTCTTAGTTCGCCAAGCTCATTTTTAACTACATGTACTACTAAAAAGTTTGAAATAATAGGATGTACATAAAAATAACAGTGCGACTGCATGAGCATGACAGGCTTTATACTTTATTTTATTATAGATGTCATTTACTATTAACATTCGCAATAGATATTTTGAAATAATTAAGCTTTTCAGTCTTTAGTAAGATGTTGAAGAAATACTCACGTTCCTCGTTTTACTAAAAAGTGATAAAGCAATGCAATAAAATATTTTTATAAGTTATTAATAGATTTTGTATTTTCAGACATATGAAACAATTTGGATTGATGCAAGGAGATTCTGTCGTCTGGTGGAAAGCGGGAATTGGAATTGCAGTGGCTACTTTTGCTGGTTTCATCGTTTTACGGGTCTTGAATACGGATAAAAGATAGTCTACCATTCCCTCTTAACTATTTACGGCACCCGTTCTAATTCAGTAAACGTTCGTTTCTAAAATGCGTTAATTTGATGAAAACTATTATTCGCTGGAGTGTATTTAGTCGCTTGTGAAAATCCCTATTTAAAATATCTGAGTAAAATAATTAGAAAACGATCAAATTGCGTATAAGAGAATATTGACTTTATTACAGATTTTGTCGAATGTCTAATTATTGATAGTACAGCTCTTCTCGCCATTATTTTGTACTCATCTCGGATCTGCAATAAAGTCAACCTATAAATTTGAAATACTTGATATTTTTTAAAATACAAACTATTTTATTGTATAGAAAATTTTATCTCAAATCGGAAAGGTTATATGAATTATTATTCAAATGTTCTATTTTCTAAGAAATGTACATAGACACATATTTTACGTTGACCATTTATATCGAAATTTTTATTTATAAAATGTAGCTTTCATTTAAAAAATTTTTATGATGTATTCATCTTTTATTTTAATATATAAAAGTAAACAATACAAAGTCTATGATATATATTTAATTTTTTATTTATAATAATATTCAATAATTGTATACATGAAATAAATAAAGAAATAATTGTAGAAAATGATAGTGTTACTAGATATCTCAAAGTTACAAATTTGGACTTATGTAAATGTACAAAATTACATTTGATTTTAATAATTATTTATTTTTTAAGTAAGTTAACTTTTCAACTAAGTTCTTACTTCATTAGTCTATAGCTGTTATATTATCAATAAGGAAATATTAAGGATTTTGAAAAATTATTTAATAAAAAATGGGCAAATAATTTTAATAATTTTTCTGACAAAATTGTTGATTAATTCTATATTTATATATGAAAGTATATTTATACTCAAGTATTCAAGAAATTAAGATTGTTATTGTAATTGAGTTTTTTTTCATATTGATATGTTTGGTGAATATTTTTACTGACAGTTTCCAACAATATTTGATAACCTTATCGATTTGATGATAAAAATCAAATAAAATGCATAACATACTATATCTCCGTAAACAATCCATCCAAGCCTGTTTAAAGGATTCACATAGTCGTAATTCAGCTTGATTTTGAGCACAGCCAAGAAGCTGTTGTTCTTCATACTGACAAGGGCCAACTGGTAGTGCACCTGTAGGTGTTGATGCTGAAGAATCAGATTCATTTCTTCCTGTTATTTTATCACCAATAACTGTTCCCTGTAATATTCAATGTTATGACAAACCTCTTTAGAATTTGCGTATTTATGTAAAATTAGTAACTATACCGCGGCAACTCCAGCTGCAGTCCCTGCGAATGTACCAAGCATACCAGGTTGTCGGGGTACTGGTTGAATGATGACAACATCTCCTCTATAATGTTTCAAAAACCATTTAAACAAAATATCTTAACTTTTAAATACATGAGGGTCATAATAATCATTTTGTATAAACAGCTAAAACAATTTTTTTTCATAAAAAACCATTGCATTCATTGTTTGAAATTGTAATTAACCATTAACATTTGAGTCATAATAAAATAAAGAACTTCATTCTGTAATGTTTGAATGTTTAACAGTAAAAGAATGATATGGTGTGTATGAAACAGACCTATGAAATTCCTTTTTACCATTGCATTTACAAAAAGTAGTATAAGTAATAATGATATGATATAGAATGCATGAATAGTACATTTCGACACGGATGGGGAAGTCGATTATTTAGCTGGTGTGACTTTTTGTACGAGCGAAGGGAGTGTGAAAAAGTCACACCACCTAAATAATCGACTTACGCACTAGTTTCGAACGGTATTTTATACCACGAGCGCCGAAAAATCATATCAAAGTTGTGATTTTGAGGTTAGAGTGGTATAAAATTCTTTTATTCTATGAGGACGAATTTATATTTAGATTATAATTTAAATTAAAATGGCAATTGTAAATTATAAATGGATTAAAAGTAAATTTTTATTTCAACATACGTATATTTAAATTATAAAACTAGTGACTAATCATTAACAAAGTTTTTAAAAATTGTATATAAAAATATTTTTCAAATGAATGTCTATTTTTGTTAATATTATTAACTGTAGAAATACTAACATATTTATTTTCTTTGTATTATTATGACTCAATAATTATTTGGTCCTACTAAACAAGCCTTATTCTCTAAATTATATGCCGTAATCGTATAGAAATATCAGTGTACTTCCAAAAAGTATAAAACATGCAATACTATTTACAAGAATTGGTTATGTCATCCCTATGAAAACTTATATTTATTCTAAATCAAAACTTGTGTATGCATTAAAATAAATTTTATTGTTAAGGTTCATGTAAAATAAAACACATTTTCTGGAGTAAGATTACCAACTAATTTTATTTCTCAGTTTACAAGTAATGAGGTATTACTTTCAGAATATCTTCAAACAAGTGTAAATAAAAATACAGGACTATACAAAAATTAAAAACTGAACAATTTCAACAACTTTGTTGCTTTGAAAAGAGATTTCCAATCAGTAATTGAATTAACTATTTTTTTTTCCATTTTTAGATGGCTAGATCTGTAACAAAAAAAATATTTCATAATTAAAAATTTTATTTTCTCACTTTATTAAACTTTCAATATTTCTTTTTAACTTCTAAAACTAGGTTTATAATTATAAAGTAAATACTCACGATTAGCAACTTTGCATTGACGAATAGCTTCATTGAAACCCTCGCACAAAGTGAGATCACTTTGGTTTTGAGCACATTCCAAGAATTGCTTAATCTCCCAAGCGCAGGCTCCACTAGGCTGAGCAGCAGCACTTGGAGCAGCAGCTGCTGGTGCAGCTGCAGCTGGGGCAGCAGCGGTCTCGCTGGATCCTCCACTGAACATTCCTGTGAGGGCATGGCCCATGGTATGTCCAACTGCAGAACCAATGGCTACACCACCAGCAGTAGCAGCCATCTGTCCCATTAGCGAGGGTCCCTGCTGAGCTGGTTGAGCAACCATGGGTGTAGCAGCAGGTGCATGTGCTGGTGGGTGTGCTGCTACTGGAGCTGGAGCTGCACGGGCCGCAGGCCTGACACTGAAATTCAGGAAGAAAATGGTCAATGTATTATAAAATGTGAAATTCTTGCATCAGACTGTGAGACAGATCAATATAGCTAAAGCACTCTTTCTTACTTTATTTGGCTCAAGTTCAATGATCAGTGTGAACAATGATACATATTTGATTAGTCATTAACGCTGTCATTAATTAAAAAACCCTTCTTTGTTAACAGAGAGAGTGCATAAGCAATTTTCTCTATGTTCATTGTTATCTTTAAGTTAAAAGAAAATATAGTCATAGTTTACATAACCAACAATCAAGACGATTAGCTTATAATTATGCAAATGCCATTGACACGTGATGTCAAAGTTTACATTCGTAGCAGCCGACTCGCAAGAATCTGTCCTTTGGACCTATCTCTATCAGTGTCAATCACGTTGTCTCGATAGTGACCGCGTGAAATGTGACGTAACGATCCGCCGACGACGCTCAAGAATTCTAGCAAATTCCCGTGTCGCAACATTTTACGGGCGCGTCTTTCACCTCCCTTGTCTCCGAAAACTAGCTAAGCACGTAAAGCAGAAAAAAAGATGCTGTACTTACGTCCTTGCGGGGGGTGCGGATGCTCGTCCACGTCGCGGCATTTTAATCCGGGTTTTCCTTAACAACACAGGTTTCGCAAATATCAAGGACGCTTAATAACGCACTGGTCTAAAAAAAACACGTTGCAACTCACTGAGCTTCAACTTGCGACTGGGTTCTCGGCCGTCCAGCGCTCTAGCTTCGCTCTTTAAACTTCCGCCCCGAAGCTGGCAACATGATTACGCAACGCAATCGGGTGGGAGGCTTGGTCCATGCGTTCATTGGTCAACGCGACGTTCTAGAAGCGGCGAGCAGAAATGACGTGGCACGTGTAAGCGACTCACTTCAGTACAATTGGCATCGCGTACGCGCCATCGTTCGCGCATCCTCTAGATACTACACACCAAGTGCAATTGCAGTTGGTGATGTAAACTTTCGGGAAATTTTCGGTCAAAACGATGATAAACAGGAGATACGGGGGTGAAAGTGCGCTTGCGCTGCACGTGACGGCTTTTTTCGCAAAATCATTCGACGAAAACACGCGCGATGCTTTACCGGGCGCATTGCCAAAGTCGCATGTGCGCGGAAAAGTGCGTTATGTTACGAGATCTAAAAAAGTATTGCGCGATGTTGTTTTTCGCGATAAATTTTCTTCGGGAAATAACAAGGTATGCGTATGTGGAGTAGTACAATTCCACCAAGATGAGGTGGCGAATATTATTAAATTGAGATGAAGATGACAGGGTAGTGCCCGATATGTTAGGCTAGGTGTTTAAAGAGCTTTTTGAACTTACCGCGTTATTATTGTAAGTGTAAAGGCGGGAAATTCAAATTAGGATTTTGCTGAAAATCGAAGAAACTTACCCTTTTCTTGGAGGTGGAGAGGGATGAGACGGAGCTGGCGCTGGTTTAGTTGATCGGGATGTTTTTCCGCGAGTTCTTGACGGATTTGATGTTGATTTTCCGCCACTACCACGATTTGACATGTTTATATCTTAGTTTTTATACTAGTTTTTTTTTTTTTAATTTTACTTGTTAATTTTGTGCCGAAAGAAATTGTTATGTAATTTTGAGAACGAAAATTATGTAAAGTAAGCAGTCTTTGGAACAGATGATTTGTTTATGAATCTTTTGTTTATAGTCTGATATTAGGAGCGATTCAGAGTGCATAATCTTATCTATGCAATTTCATATCGTTCATAATGTATGTCATATGTATATATGTATGCCTGTTCTTGTTATCAAAAAAAGGAAATTATTTTAAAATAGTATTACAATTTTACAAATACATTATTATAACCATGAAATTTTGATAATCATAATAAACTAAATTTTGCACAATAATAATTAAATTGCAACTTAATAACTTAAAGTGCTAATTCATTGTTGGAAAAATTTGAATAGGATTAAAAAAATTCTAGTTGCTTTGTTGCTAATATATTACCTACAGTAGGTAACAAAACGAACAATGTAACCGACATTTTAAATTTAAAACTATATCTTGTTATTTTTTTTATGCGTGTAATCGTATTTAAATTTAATAAGATAAAATGGATAAAATAGGAGACGAATTTGAAATAAACCTGTTCTTTAAAGTACGTAATTTTTGACAATGCTATGCGTCCGCCTTAGTATATATCTCATATCTATTTTATTATATGTATTCATTTACGACAAGTTGATAATAAAATTAAAATTTTCTCATTTTATTTATAAAACCACGAATTATAGATACGAAGTATATTTTAAAGCATTTTAGAATGAAAATTGTTAACTCGTCGAACTTGTTGGGAAAACAGATAAAATTTTCTTCAGTGAATAATTTTTTTACTTGTATATCGTAACATATCAGAAGTAATCCTTTCAAAATAATGATATAATGATAATTATATTTACCAAGATAAAAATGAAAATTGATATGATACGTTTTCACATGGCACTTTCCTTAATACTATAATTATAATGAAAACAGGTCCTACTGTATAATATAATTACATAAACGTTTTTAATGAGAGTAAGAAAAATGCGTATCTATATACAAGTTCAAAATAACAGTAAAACGACGAAGTGTATAAGCTCTTACCTACATTAATTTGCTTTAAAACAAGATTAGGCACGGAAACTCAAAACACATAATATATTGCAAAGCAACATTGCTGACGGAAGCTTTGATAAGTCAACAGAAATTTTTTCGATACGCTGTTCGTTGTATTATAGATATATTTCTGTTTAGAAAGTACTTGACATACGGGTATATCAAAATAGAATACTCAAAATTTCAGTTTGTGTAACTCAGCTTACATTATGGCTCTATTCCGCGCTTATAAAAATAAAACTAGCGGAACCGCGCGATTTTTGAAATGAGCAAAACCTCCGAGGCTTGCGAATATATTTTTAAACTTATCGTAAATTCATATTCCCCTTATCTCATTAAGCTCGGCAATATTTATCAATCTAACGTTTACTTTCTCACATCCACCCACACGCATACACCCATATATTCTCTCCTCATATAATAGTGCATTCACTTCTCGGAGTCCGCCAGCACTACATTGCACGAGTCGTTGAACCGTTTTAATCGCTCGAATTAAATCCGCGAGCGCTGAACCTCCCGAAACACACACCATCAAACGCGCGCCGAATAATCGTCAGCGCCGCGTGCACTAAAAAATCCCGCAGGTATGCGCAGCCCGACGTACATATATTTAAAGCCGCGCGACCGGCTCCAAAAATAATTCCGGACATTTGCGCGCGCCCAAAAATTTCTCGCTCGTTCCCAAGGATACGCTCGAACGTTAAAGAAAAAAGGCAAACTCACTCGCGCGCGCGAAAATGCCGGTAACACAATGAAAGACCTCGCCGCGGCGTTATATTCTCACTCGCGCGTGGCATTGGCAAGTAAAATTAGCTGCGGGCTCTGCGCATCTCTTTTGCGCGCCTGCATGCGCACGAGTAGCATATATATACGTATGCGTATAGAGGAGTGAAGAACCTTTTGTCCGTGATGATCGTTTCGCGCTGCGCGGCGGTCCACGTTATCATCGGCGCGAGGCGGAGCGCGCGCGCGTGATGTCAATATACTCTGTCGCAGTCTTCCTTCAATATAGTACGTGTGCCGCGTCATCATCGCGAGAGAGAGAGAGAGCTGCGCTGCCGGAGATAGGACATGTCCCACGTGTGCGCACTTTATGTAGCCTCCTCTCTGTCTCTTTCGCGAGCGGAGTTCTCGTCCGTATTATATATATTTAGAATAACTGCAGTGTAGCCTTTATATTTTCTTTTTTCACAGCAGCGGCAGCAGCGCGGATGTTCGTGTGAAAGGGAGGGAAAAGCGCCGACACAATCGCCGCGCGGTTTTAGATGTATCTAGATCGCCAGGGATCATTGTGCCCGCCGGTGATAATGCATGCAACTGGTTTGAATATCAAGCGGAGAGGCGTTTCACTGATTTACGCGCGCTCTCTGTGCGCGAATATAGTGGGTGTGTGTGTGTGTGTGTGTGTGTGTGTGTGTGTGTGTGTGTGTGTGTGTGTGTGTGTATATATATATCTGCAGTGCTAACAGCCAAAGTACGCTCTAGTAACTGCGTGGATTTTACGTGCTGCGTTCTAGTGAATGATAATAGTACTGTGTGGCGGTAAAATACTCGTGATGCTGCGGAGAGTTAATGAAAATTTATATACGGATGTACAGCGTGAAGCGCTTTTTATTGAGTGATACAGATATTTTATTTAAAACAGCTAATGTTTATTATTTTTCGCGCCTCGGTTCGATGATTTCGCGCGCGACTCAGCGTGGAATATTGATTTTACGAAAATATTATTAAGTGTACGCTATATTAAACGTGATTCACATTGACTTATCTCTGCAAAAATTCAAAAACAATAATAAAATTTCCGCGTTGCGTATTAGAACTTTTCAAGTGGAAACGATTCACTGTAGAGCTAATTTTTCCTCTCGACGCTCATAAATGTTATATATATATATGGGTAACTTCATGTCAACTGTTCAGCTCAAAATTTTGAAATTGCTCAAAATTTTTTACTCATTCCAAATTAGCCCCAAAATACAACTCTAGAGTTTTAGAGCAAAATATTCAATCGTTCAAAAGTTGGAATTAATTGAAAATTTGAACATTTTGAATTTTTTCATAAATCTTCTATTTTTATGATTTTTTAACTCAAAAACTTGAAACTTTTTGTATAGCACATTAAATGGAAAAAAGTTTCCAAATCCAAAGTAGAATTGCTCAGAATTTTTGCAGATCGGTGCCAATTATTTTGCTTCTTTATACTTGACAGAACACCATTCAAAATATGCTTAAGGCGAATGCGACTGTATCAATATCCCTCACCAAAGGTTCAAAAATTTGTAAAAAAGGTTACCTTTAAAATGCGACCTTGATCAAAATGGTAATAGATCACAGAAAAAAGTTATGGGCTATTAAAACTGTCAAAACAGTGAAAAATACTATTATAGTACTATAATAGTACTATAATAGTATTTTTCACTGTTTTGACAGTTTTAATTGCCGGTAACTTTTAAAAATACTATTATAGTACTATTATAGTACTATAATAGTACTATAATAGTATTTTTCACTGTTTTGACAGTCTTAATTGCCGATAACTTTTAAAAATACTATTATAGTACTATTATAGTACTATAATAGTATTTTTCACTGTTTTGACAGTTTTAATTGCTCGTAACTTTTTTCTGTAATCTATTACCATCTTGATCAAGGTCTCATTTTAAAGGTAACCTTTTTTACAAATTTTTTAGCCTTTAGTGAGGGATATTGATACAGTCAAACAAATGTACAATTTGGAAACTTTTTTCCATTTAATATGTGCTATACAAAATTTTCAAGTTTTTGAGTTAAAAAATCATAAAAATTGAAGATTTATGAAAAAATTCAAAATTTTCAAATTATTACACACACACACACACACACACACACACACACACACACACACACACACACACACACACACACACACACACACACACACACACACACACACACACACACACACACACACACACACACACACACACACACACACACACACGCACACACACACGCACACACACGCACACACACACACGCACACACACGCACACACACACACACGCACGCACGCATATATATATATATGCGATTGTACTATATAACAATAAGAACGTCGCCAATTCAAGGAAAATCTCAAGAGCTTTATCTGTAGAGAAATATTTTTCCTTCGAACTCTCTCTCGCTCTTCCAGAATATTTATATAATTCCGACCCAAGAAGATTGCTCAAGTACGTACTAATAAACGTCGCACGTCACTTAACAAAATTATTTATCGCGAGCGCACACGCGTGAGAGAGAGTGGTACACAATCAATTCCGCACTCTCTCTTTCCCTCCGAAAGATAAACACCCAACGGCGCTGCAGTTATTCCGTTCCATTTATTCGCGGGCAAAACAACAAAAACGCCGCTCGCTACCGGAATAACATAAAGTTCGCGATCACGAGAGCGAACGAAATCGGAGAAAAGACGGGCGATATATAACGCGAGACTAGCGAATTCTCCGTTCGCTCGTGCGTCTATATCAAATTTTCCCATTTTCTTCGTCCCTTCTCCTTCCATAATCACCCACGCACGCACAAAAGGCATTCCCCTTTCTTCTCGTCAGCTGTTCGGAGCTCTCGCTCTTTAAATCGCGGCGCGCGTCGCCGCCTATGTTTACACCGGCGGTCAGCCGGAGCACGCACATCACACACACACACACCTTCTAGCTCTCTTTCTCTCTTCTCTACACGCTAGCTGCCTACTATCTCCTGCTTCTATTTTTATCGTCCACTCACTCTCTCTCTCTCTCTCTCTCTCACCCTTTTGACTCATCCTCCTCCTCCCTCTCTCCGCACACTCGCTCTATAACGTACGCCTATATACCTCTCACTCACACACACGCGTGCATAATGCCCCTTCCTCCTCATGGCGTTTTCTCCCGGCAGCGGCTGGATTAACGGAGCAAGTAAGCAAGCAAGCAAGCTCGCCAGCAAGGCGCGCAGGCACAAGCAGCAGCACGCGAGCCGCACAGCAGTACCGGAACAAAGAAGCCGCGCGATTGGACGGGCCGCGTGCAAGTGTGCGAGCGAGCTAGCGAGCGGTGCATCTCGTCTCTCTCTCCCTTGCGCGCATACGCCCGCGTGTGTATACAGAAGAGAGGCGCGCGCGCGCGCGTTCGAGAGCTCGAGTCGAGCACGAGCCAGCAGCGTCGCCGCAAGTGAGCGCGCGACCGAGACACACAGGCATCGCACAGCACAGCAGAGAGACAGATATACGCTCACGCACGTACACGAGAGACGCGCATACACGAGAGCAAGAGAACTGCTACGTAGTACTTGTAAGCAGTACGTCGAGAGCAGAGGATCAGGACGCACTGCAGTGCAAGCGCAGAGTTGTTCGTTGAAGAAAGAAAGGAGAGAGAGAGTGAGAAGAGAGTCTGCGGTTCGCGGGGTTTATATATAGTCAAGACGGAGCGGACCAAGAGGAAGATTATCGAGGACAGAGGCGGGCCACCCTGGCCGAGGCGCTAGTAGATGACCGTGCAGTTGATCAACGTTTGCCCGCCTCGTCGGAATGGTAAAGGTGAGTGGCTTTATCCCTATACAGCATCTTCTCTCTATCTATCTATCCGCAAGCGCGAACTTGACATTGCAGCTGCAGTGCCGTATAGAATTGCGCGCACGTGCGAGATCGTCTCAACGTACTCGCTTTTTACTACTCGATCGTGTGTCCCGCGTGCGCATCCAACTTTTTGCGAGCATCGCGCGCGGTATAGTTTTCGCGTGTATATTATAGACACGCTTTGATCGTTTCGGAGGCGCGCATCTCATATATATGCACCGGTTCGCGCGCGCGCAACTTGTTGCTCCGATATCGATTGTGCATATACCGCGCGCCGTGTGTTTATACATATACCTGCGCCGCCGCGCGAGGAAAGACGATACATGCTTGTACAGCGCATACGGCAATCTTACCCAACGCGAGTTGTCGTTGCATCATGAGCGACTTTTTAGTCACTGTGTTTTCGAGATAGAGAGTGATGACGCGTTCGGTTTCTCCTATTTTATTGTCGCTAGATCTCTTCGCGATGCGTCTGCTGTGCCTATATTACGCGATGCGATTTTTATCTAAACGCGCGATATAGCTCATGCTTTTTTCCTCTCTCTCCCGCATATGCGACGTCGAAGAAAGAATCCGCCGATTTTCATTGTTCGCGGAAATCGACAAAGGAGCAGAGTATATGTAGCAGCAGCGGTTCTCGAGAGCGTGATTAAGCTGCGCGCCTGACGTCACGCAATGCCACACGCGCGTACGAGCGTCTGGCGTCACGGTAGGACGTTAATCGATATATATGTGTCGCTTCCGCGTGGAGGAATAATCGTTTGGAAGAAAATAGACATGTATGTAGATTCTCTGCAGTCTGCGTGATGCGCATTTGCGTCAAGTGGTATACGACGTCGTCCTCTCCCCCACCGAGATTTCCCGCGAATTATTTACCATCGAAGTGTATATAGCTGCTGATGTACTGATAAAGTTATTGTAGCGCGGATGCGCGGTGTTGACGACAATTTCGCTTTTGCAATTGATTAATGAAAGGCTCGTCAAAATATATACATGTAACGATCGGCTGCTCTTTCTCGTGCGCGCGCGCCAGTATATACAAGCCCGCGATTCGTCACATTGTGCGCGCGCAAGCGCGGTTAATCAGTTGGCGCGATCGTTATGTAAACAATCATTCGGTACAAGGCGAACGAAAAGGTCGCGCAGATTGTTAACGATAACAAAAAAACAATAATGCTCGATCTCTTAACGAGAGAGTACACCTGATGATAGCGAGGCGCTCATATACATCAATCGAAAAACAAGCACTTACTCTCTCTCTCTCACGCACAAACATACACGCAGATTGTCCTCTGAAATCGGCGCAATTTTATCAATTAAACCCGCATGCGAACCTCCGAAAATGCGACTGCGCGCGCACCAGAGCTTTCGTAAACATCACAAAGCCGTGCATCCATTTGTCCTTCCTTTATGTATGTACACATGTATAGTAATCAAAAGTGATCATTATCAGTAGGGATCGGCATAACAACGCGGACGATAAAGGCGCGCGCCAGATAAAAACGCCTCGGGTAAACAGCCGTGTCGTTATCGCGATAGAAACGTGCGCGCGGCCTCCAGTGAATGTTGAAAAGAGGAATATAACTCATGAGAGATAGTCGCGCGCAGTGCATGCGGCGCGGAAAAGAAGACGCCGCGTACGGCGCGGCAAGGATATATAACATAACACAAACTGCGCGACGAATGGAGCTTGTATGGGTGCATATACTTATATATATATATATATATATATATATATATATATATATATATATATTTCTTTCTCGAGGAGCAGCCTCCAAGTTCTCACGATCGAACACACGAGGCGGGCCGCCGCATATGCACATTAGGCATTGGCATTCGAACGGTTTTCTTCCTGCTCGAGGCGAACGCACGCTCGCGAAAAGGAGGAAAAACGATCTCTCCCCTCCTCGCTTTCAAGAGCGACTCATTCAACCTCGCTATCGAAGGTCCATTATATTCGCAGCAGCAGCGAGAACCGCGCCATTGTTTTATATCGGCCGCGATTCTGGTTTCCCTGCGACGCAGAAGACTGCTCTTCCCCTTCTCCCTCTCTATCTTTTCTTCTGCTTCTTCTTCTTTTTCTTCTGTGATAAGCACCGTATGCGCCGCTTTCATACAGAGGCGCCTCTCTGTGTTTATTGTGATATCTCTCTCGAAAGCGTGACGCACTTTTTCGCGCTCGCGCGCTAAGCTGCACCTTGTCGGATATATTCGACTTGTGGCGCGCCCACGCGCGATCGAGATTTCCCGCGCCGCTTAGGTTTTGTTGTCCCCGGTATTGATAAGAGATGGCGCGGTGATACGATTTTTCGGCCGAGCGGTGTTTTGCCTTCGAGCGGCGAGGATCATTAAGATGTCGAGCGAGATATCGGTCACGGGACACGAGATAAGAGATATGTACGAGATTTTAAACAGATTGACGAGTTGAGAGTTTTTGATCGCTGTAGGTTCTTTTTTTTTTTTTTTTTTTAATTGGTTAAGCTTTGTATTAGAGTAGGTGGTAATTGTATAGGTTTATTATCTGCTTGGACAAAGCAGAAGAATGGAGTTTTGTAATCGCTTGCTGGTGAGTTGCGAATTGCGAAATTCGTGAATTACGGTGTAGGTAAAGCAGTCAATAACCTGCCACGCGATGTGTTACTAATTTTGAAATAGCTGGAAGTGTAGTCGTGTTGTATATATAGTTTTCAGAGCGCAGATAAGCTATCGAGGTTCCGAAGGTCGCGCATTAAATCTAATGCGTTTTCTAATGGATAGGTAAAGTGTCGCTTATATTACTGACCGCAATTAAGTAAATTCGACACACATTTCAAGCAAAGTTTCGAAGGACATTTTTCCTTTTAATCTTTTGCAGCTAATGTTTATTCATACCTGAATTTTGTTATAAAATTGAAAAACATTGCTCATACTCGGTACGATAGCAATAATTTCGAGAATTATTACATCCAATACGCATATACATTTCATGACATCACCTTTACTCTTACAGTATTGAAATTCAAATTAGTATTTGACATTTCACGAGGAAAAACCAAGAATTCGGTAGGCTAATATAATGAGTGAAAACTCAAATATTTGATTGGCTCGAGTAATCCGGCCACGCTGATAACGCTGAGATTCTAAAAAAAGAGTGGGCGCGTGTGTGTGAAAGTTTGCGACTTGACTCATAGAAGACACCCGGCGGAAAACCCATCTTAATCATCACCTGAATTTACAATATATCGCGCGTCGTATTATATATGTATACAACTTTTACAAGTTTCCCACGTGTTGCGCGTGCCTCGAAATATTTATATCAGCTTTCCGTAAGTTATATAGGCCGGCGGCGTTGTGAATCACTGCGATTATATAGGTTACCGTTTTGAAGCAACCCGATGACTCATTGTTTGTATATTTTACGCTCGTAGTTGGGATTCCGGTGGCTTCGTGCTGCGGGCCCCTCGTATACTTCGAAACGGTGGAGTTGACACCCAAAGTCGTTCTATATACATTACCAGTGATGAGCCGGAATTGGTATTTATAACGCTGTATGGAGGTAAATTAAAATTTAAGTTTAACGAGTCAACTTTTCGCCTCTCACCAATTACTCAGTTCTATTTAAACAAGAATTAATATATATACTAGTGTAGAATTAAACTTTCGCCGTGAGCTTTTATTAAATTACTTTATGTTTGTTTAGTCGAAAGATGTAATTGACGTATCTACGATGCTTGTAAATTAGAATTTTCACTGAGAAAAGCCTATTTTATTTCCTCGTACAAACATCCTGTACGTAAGAAACATATAAAGGCTTATATCGCGCGTTACGCGCATTACAAAAGAATCAGTTGAAAATGAAACCATTACATTTCCTGTCTTGAAACCGACTCTTTACATAATCTTGCCGTATTAAATTATGTTTTTGTCTGTTTATGAAAAACGGTTCGCAGTACTAACTCTGCAGAACAAATATTGCGATTAACCATTATAAAAGTCTTACTTATATACTCGGCAGGCGCTGCACACACACACGCACACATCGAATTACCACGCAATACCTGTACAGAAATATTAAAAAGCGAAAGAAAAAGCATCCGCGTATTTATTATTAAGTAGCTTAAACACTGACGCTGTTGCAATTGTATATCGGGTCGGACTTCGCAAGGAAAATTCAATAAGCGTCGTCGCTCGCATCCCACGCCTATATGTAGTGTCCGCGCAAGCTGATAAAGCACTAAGCGAGAAACGAATGGCGATGATAAAACGATCCTGATAAGCCCGAAACATATATAATCGCGCCAGATAAACGCAAATCCATTTGAGAAACTGCTCAAACGAAGAGAAGTTTAATTATTCACGCTAAGCTACAGCCAATGCAGACACCGTGTATGCAGTGGAGAGTTTATTGGAGATAAGCGGTTATAACACCCGGGCATCCGCGACTCGCTGATAAAACGGATTGGTGTTTCGTTGTATATGTGTTTTCGCACGAGTGTCGAGAACATGTTTAGAGCGAGTGTATTATGAGAACGTGCTGGCGATAATTGAAATACGTTGTTTTAGTAAGCAAAGCATATCAAAACCATATAGAGTTTGAAGCGATGGTCGTAATTTTTATTGAAGTGTTTCAACTGTATGGTGATGGAAGACACTGTTACAACTTAACATGCATTTGAAGACGTAATTGAGCAGTTTTATATTATTTATGGCAGTCTTTAAAATGACTTGGAAAAAGAGGCTGTAAATTATCATTTAATTTACGATTGTTCAGAATTACATTTTCGAAGACATAAATTAAGATTATATTAAACACCTCGATGAAATAAAATACTAATTTTCTTTTATACTAAAACGAAAAAGTTACTTGTTATAAAACAAAATGGAAAGGTATTTTATTACGCCATTTAGCATCCTGTCAAATTATTTCGAGAGATATAACATAATACCGTACTCTTGTGGTCGATTATGTCTTGGCGTGGGTTGCTACTGGTAATCATTTTATTTCCCTTACGCAAAACACTATAATTACAACCACTAATTACAATCCACATAATATTATTGACAATAATAAAGCTGATACCGATAGTGCGTCAGTACGTGAAAATAGAATGGAGCGAACCACGTCTATTAAACTTAAGTCCAATGTCAATCGATAAATTATACGAGCGCGGCAAATGCCTAGATACATATTTGCGTTACGAATAATTTTTCGATGCACATTTCGCTCGCGATGGAAGCCGCGACCTAGCATCGCTTAATTATTCTTCGCGCCAAGCGCGCAGCAAGATGCGATCGCAAGGCTCTGAAAACAAGTAGAGTATATAGAATGCCGGGAGAGCAAGGCAAACTCTATCTTTTCAGAATGGAGGAAAATTAACTGGATGTAAAGAGCGGAAAAAACAGCGCTCTAAAAATCGCCAAAATCCATCATATAACGCATACAGCACACGATAGAGAGATGGGAAAAGTCGAACGACACCGACGACGCGTAAGGTGAATAACACCGTGCGGAGTCGCTCGCGCTCAGACTCGGAGGACCAAAATTATTCTTCCCGGTAATCCGCGTATAGAGGCGGAATTGCGCACTTTGCCGGGGCTCGCGAGAGATGGCTTCTCGCCAGAAATCGAACTGGTTGCTATATAGCGCCCGCCGCGTGTGCGCGCGCGAGAAACGCGTCAATTCGCTCGCGATTAGCTGAAAAGAGCTAAATATATAAGCTCCCCCCCCCCACCCTCCGTTTGCCGTCGTATATTTTTGGTGGTTATTGTCGCCCTCGCGGGGATTATGGCCGCGTGAGGTTAGTCGATGAGTCGTGGATTTTTGGGAAAAGCGTTTTGCTTACGGTTGAGATTGAAAGAGGGCGCGGGTCAGAGCTGCGAAGAATGGAGATTTTAGACAGTTAGAATTTTGCAACTTGGATGCAAGGTTTACGCTATACTGAAGGTGGTGCTGTGGGTGCGACGATGTTTTGGCTTGAAGACCGTTGACGCGTCTGTATAGCTTGTGTGAATTAAGTTACTTTGTATTTCAATCTTAATACTTACATTGAGATGTGTGTGTGTATAAAACGAGCGAATTTTAAACGTGTGAATGTCTATTTAGAGAGTTTTAATAACAGTATATTTAGTGTCTCGATCATTCAATGTCAATGAAGTTTTAAATATTTGCAAATCATCATTAATAACTTTTTAAAATAAAACGCGACTGAACTGAAAACGTGGTATTTATAAATTTTAAGTACAGGTTATTGATATGAAAACTTTATTAATAATATACGGGCATTTTGTGCACTTTATACGCATCTTGGTTTTAAAGTGCAATGTGTGATTCATTCAAATAATTTATTGTCCTTACTAAATAATTATTTTTAATTATTGTTTCGAAGATTCGTATCATTTTTTCCGTTCTTTATCTCTGAATCATTTTTAAACATAATTTACACATGTAAAATGCAAAAACACAAATTATCTTAACAAGTTGTTAGCGTTGTTAAGAATCCAACCAGTAAAAACAATAATTTTAATTTTTAATCCAGCGCATTGTGATGTGTTCATTAAGTTTATTTCAAATATTATCTCAGTATGTATTGTTTTTACTACCTGACTGTTTGCAAATACTTGGAAATTAAATACTGCTTTGACGTTATTGTCACTTACATTTTTTACAGATTGGTTTAACTCTAATGCAAAATTTTTCTTAATATACATTTTGCTTCCTCAAAGAGGAAGCTTTGTATTTAAATCTTAAATACATGACTTGCGTTCTTATTCATAATTATACCGATAGAAAATGTTCAAAGAATATGTCGTTGGTTCAACCAAGTTATGCATATTTGTTCATTTGATTTTAGGCACCCTTTCGATTAAAAATTTTCCGGCCCCAGTAATTATCAGGCACTAATGGAAGGAGGGCTAAGGCCTTGTCTTTCGTGAGTGACTAAGTGACAATGCTGCTTGGCATTTTTCTTTTTATCAAGGAAATAAAAGTCTTCTAAGTAATTGGAGAGACTTTCGTACTTTAATTCTTTGAAAGTCAACATGATTTTATGTAGGGATACATAACAAAATTTATGCAAAAAAGTTACATTTCAATAATAATGACGTAATCAACTCTGCCTAATGAAATCGAATAATAGCTACAATTATATCAATATATATGTAGCTTCTTAATTTGGATTGCTTTTTATATTTGCATGATTATGCTGTGTACGTATTATTTACGACGTAATAAAAAAAAGTATATTAAACATAATATGACTTATATACTAAACTAATTAAATAAATGTACTTCACTTTCTCTAAATAATAATTCATCAATTTTTTAATAAAAATAGACTAGTCTTCCATCTGTTATATAAAATTAATTACGTAAAGGTTCACTAATTATATAAAATAAACTATATAAATATAGTCAATCAAAAATTTGGATAGCGAATTTAACGGTGCTCGTTTACTTTCAAAGACTAGAATAAAACCAAAGGAAATGAATGTTCAAAATCACTTTCACCGCTCGAAATTCGAAATGATCGTTTTCCTCATCATAGTCGAAACTTACAAGTCGAAAATTTACTGAATTGTGAATGTCTCTACAATATCTACTCTCTAAATATGAATAAGTGAAAAGTCGCCCACTGGGGCAAATAAGTGGAAAAATTCGCAGTGGAATAAAATTTTCACTGCGTAATAAGAGAATATTCACTAGAAAAGTAGTCGATTTTTTCACTTATTCGCGCCGACGTTTCACTTATTCATTTTTAGAGAGTAAACAGAACAGATTCCTTAATACAGAAGTTCAAAAAGTAACCAATTTGAATAATTATTGATATCGCTTATTATATAATTTTTATTACATTAAATCTCAAATGTTACTTATAAAATGTATACAAAAATAGCTATAAATTCATTGAAATAATAGAAAAAAAACTAATCAAATAATGTCCAGCCCGTAGCCTCTGCTGCCATTACCGTATATCGATCCATCCACAGTTCCTCTTACAGTAAAACCATCGGAAAATACCAGACGCTCGGCCAATCATAATTCATAAAGCCCAGAGTCGGCGGCGGCGGCGGCGGCAATCGATATAGCAAGCCTAAAAACGGAAAAAAGTGATAATGAGGCCGGTAGCGGGAAAAGGACGAGCTGGCCTTCTGAACTTGGCTCTCGATTCGTTCGTGACTCGCTCTAACCAAGTTCGTTGGCCCTAACATATATCTCGCGGCGGCGACGCAATCGGTGCCCTTGAAAAGCACCATCGCGACGGGAGTGACAAAAAGCCGATAAACCGCGTGGAAGCCGAACGAGGCAATGAGCTGGTAATTAGTGAAAAAGAGGGCGTTTCTTTCATGGTTTGCGCTACGATTGAAGATATAAGAGTAAAAAAGAATTGTTTTTTATTTTGTTCTTTCCGTGTCTTTTTTTTTCGCAAACTTCGGTTATTTCTGGGAGTCTGCGAGGATCGATTTTAGAGAAAAATCCATATACGCTATTTTGAGATGAAGGAAACGAAATTATACAGGAACTCTGTACGTCATTCTGCAAAAATGACATATGCGCCGTATGGACTGTACAGTATTTCTCTGTGCGGAAAATTTGCATAATTATATTCTATAAATAGATTTATCTTATTTGCTTATCTATGAGCTGACGTTAGGACGAACGTCAACTTTCTCTTATAGACCAAGTGTAAGGTGTCACATGATAATAAACTAGTTAATGAGTAAATTAAAATAAATATAATACGTTAAGTAATTATATATTTAATCGCAAAATTATCGTATTACAAACATTTTAAGAACTTTTTCGAAAGTTATCATTAATTTTTTTAATTAGATCTAAAAATAAACGTAAGCAACTGAATTAATTATAATTTTTAACTATCTAGGACAATTAACTATATGTAAAACAATTTTGCTATCTTTCGCAAAATAATATAGATTGGAAATACTTTGGCATTTATGGAAGACCATTTTCATGTGTTGTAATATATATGTACAAAATTAATAACGAATTAACAGAAAACCAAAAAGTACTATTTGTCACAAACTTGTGAAACTTTGACCGTTATGACTTCCTTTCTTTATAAAAAAAAAATCTCCCGTTCTCTCACTATTCATAATTTTCATTAGATTACTTCATTGTTTCAGCGCCGCCCGCTGAATTACATCTGTGCAATATGCCTCATTCTTTTTGATAAATGGCATACATACGAACATTTCGAGAAAAGAGTACGTTTACTCCCACAAAAATTTCTCCCTGCACATTGCCGCGTATACATCTCGTAACAGCTAGTCCATTATCATTTTTATTAATTAAACTATAAGCCCATACATAACGATCCAAACGGGTGTGGCAGACAATAAAACGTCTATACATATACTATTATACAGACATTCGCCCCCGACTCATTACCCTTTAATGCCCGTACAGACATAATAATTCTTACTCCAGCATCATTAGAGCCCGCGCGCCTCGCCTAAAAACAATTCGTTGTATACATGTATACACTTGCACGCAGGAAATCCTCGCACTAGCCGCCGTCACAATCAATACTTATAACACGTAAGTATACCTTACTGTGCCGGCGTATACACAACTCCTCGCACGTACAGGCACCTACCTCTCTTTCACTCTCTTTCAATACACTATACTCATGCATCCCGCGTGAAAAATTTGTTTTCATTGTCGCCAATGGCGAGTTCATTTCTTTATTCGATATACACTTGACTTTTCTGCGCACGGAAGAAAAGTTTTGTTGCGCGAGCTTCGCACTTGTAAAGTTGTTGAACTAGTACATTATAGTTAAAGTTAATCATCGTAGTAATAATAAGCTTATCTTTATGGACTTTGTTAATATATTTGTTTATATTTTTTTAAATAAATGCTTGGCAGGGTTACGTACACATTGACATATAGTAACTATTACAGAAGAAAATTACCCATTTTACTCCAAATTTACCTACTGCAATTAAACTGCCGCCGTAAAATTCAGTGGCATTACGCACACGTCCAAAAATGACACTCAACTGTTCAATATAGTGTAGCATCTACTGAAATGTCCTTTTTATTGACAATTATGTTTGAAGCATATGCAAATTTATCTGAGATAGAGAGAGAAAGAGAGAGAGTTTGCAGCTCGATATATGTCTGTGAATCTGTGTTATTATACTGATACATGCCTAATTATTGTATAATAATAATAATTATTATTATTAATAATTAATTTGTAAAGACTTTTCGCGCCGGTTTGCAAACATATATTGTATTCAGATTCGAATACGCCGCCGGACTGCAATTTGAATCTCCTGCGTCGCGCGCGGCTCCAGCGAGAGTCTAGTTCGCGCGAGGACATTTTCCTAATGTGGAAGTTGGTGCGTGTGTGTGTTGGTGTGTGTGTGGGTTGATGTGCTTGTGGTTTGATGGTCTCGGCACCCAGACAAGAACCAATCTTATTATTAGACGAAATTTTACATTTATATTTATTATTTATAAGTAGTTTCATTTAATTTTTATTACTAATAGTTTCTATTAAATTTGTTTGTTAAAACACTTGTACTCAATATATTTGTAACCTGGACGCCAACAATTATGACAAAAGTTGGCAATTAATCGGTCCTCACAATGTATGAATCCATGCCCGATTTTTCCGCAGTTCCAGTTATATTACGCACCTAGGGAGGAGAAAACACGAGGGTGCGAGGGTGGCAAACACGAGCTGGGGGCTGGCCAATTTTACTCCCGTGGTGCGTATTACTATTTTTCGCCATACCAGGTCCGAAAACACCACATTCCCGTTTTAGAGCCGGGCGGGAATGTGGCACTTTCGGCCAGGGTATGGCGAAAAAATGTCTTCTTTCCACAGCAATACTTTAAGTTCAACAAACTCCCATAGCAATTTTTACACCGATATTCTGGGGGGTGCGCAGGTAACCAATCCTGTCCATCCCTCGATCACTACTGTTCGCCTACCTCGTACTGTGGTATCATGGCGATCAGCCTCCTCCGTATTACTATTACCTGCACCGCTCGGCCTTTGAACACTCCGAAATATTTAAATTGTGAGATACATACCGCTAAATTTTGAATTTCAGTAGCTGAAACATCCGACTGTTCCCTGCTTCGCGCCGTGTCTTGACGGCTAACAGACTCCTCTGCATTATCTACACCGCTCGGCCCCTGAAATTATTAAATATTAGCATTCCACATTTATTATTACAAAAATATTTAAATTTTTTAAAATTCATACATACCGCTCTTTGCCTTCTGCACCAATTTTGTTACTTTTCTTCATTTTTCTATATAGAAATGTTTTAGCCTTATACTGGCAGACTACTCTGCAGACTATTATACTATTATAAACTTGCTGTCAGCACTGGCCAAACAGCAATACAAAAAGAGAGCCATGTAAACATTGACGTGCCCTAGCGTACTCGAAAATATTGTAAACAATAATAGAGAAAATTTAATTACGAAATTATAGAATAGATTGGAAATACTTTGTCATTTATTGAAGACCATTTTCATGTGTTGTATATGTACAAAATTCATAATGAATTAACAGAAAACCAAAAAGTACTAATTATGTAAAAGTATGAATGCACCAATATGTACGAATAAGAATCATTTTATTCAAATTATACAGAGTCCATTTTAGAGTAAACGGTAAAATATATTGTTTGTAATTTATTTAAGATAATTCTACCTGACTGGATACTTTATTGAATTTAAATTTTAGTCATATTTAATGTAGTCATTATTACAAATTTCAATAAATTTTTAATTAATATTTACGAAGTTAGTGTTACTCAAAAGTATTTTTTTAATATAGCATAGCATAAGTTTAATCAATGTTTAAATATATAAATACGCGCAAGTAAAATAGCTATACAAATATTTCATTTGACTTATTAAATTTTTCCGTGACACAATACCTTACACTTTTTATTTGAATTATACCTTTATGGCAAAATATCATTACCTATCACCTGTGTAATCGAGTACACTTTAGAGACAATTACATATAGTAAAGAACAACGTACAGTTACGGCAAGAGCCCATCTTCCATTAACTCTTACTGTATTAATGGTTTTGCAATAATTAGATTTCTATTCCCGTCTTTATCGCACCGTTGTACGACAATTACATTACGGTGCCTATTCCTGTCTAGCAATTTTAGAGATTAAAAATACAATAAAGACAAAGTCGACACAAGTGACTAAGATTTTTATAGTAACAAGGTGAAAATAACATACACGTCAATTTGGCACCGAGCTTCGCACTCTTTTTTAAAATTATAACTAATACGCGAACTGGATATCTTCTTCAGTTTCTTTGTGAAAACGTTTAAAACGTGTGTAGTAAAATCCGGGCCGAACTCACAATCTGATCATTTATTGAAACAATCTAAAAAGCGCGGACTCGTTCGTTGTAGCGGAAATTTATTTGCTCGTTTGGTTAACCAGTTTTTCACTATTATATTTCATAAAGCGCTGCTCTACGCTAGCCTCTTTACATATCTAGCGTCATCAACCTTTCAAGGTAACACCCGGATTATTCCCACTCTTCTGCATTACATAACCACTCTAAACTAATACGCATTGCGCATATACGTCTATACCTATATAAAAAAAAAGTTGTTTAAAAAAAATTCCCATCCAGCGTCTCTACGCTGTACACATATATATAATATAAAACTCGCTTCTCTCAGTGACCGGAACGAACGCGCGAAGATCATCATAAGGCGCTCTTATCTCTTACGGTGCATTAGCTATAGCGAGCGCGCACGCTTTGCGCATTGTCTCCTCTTTTTTCTTTCTTCGCTCCTCTCTCTCTCTCTCTCTCTCTCTCTCTCTCTCTCTCTCTTGGAGAATTAGGTGCGCACATGGGCGTTATCTTTATCTGTAGCCGACAGCTCGGTGGAGTTGCGCATTGTCTATATAGAGAAACAAAGGTGGGGGGGGGGGGGGGGGGGAACGCGTTGAATGTCACGTGCGCGCGTTCGATAGCCGCAAGTGCGTGAGCTTTCAAGCAAGCGCGCGCAATCGCGCAATATATACTATAGAGCCAGGCGAACAATGGATCTGCTTCGTTACGTCTTTATCGCGCTTTTGCACTTTTTTTCATTGTCGCCAATGGCGAGTTCATTTCTTTATTCGATATACACTTACTTCTCTGTGCGGAAGAAAAGTTTTGTTGCGAGAGCTTTGTACTCGTAAGTTGTTGAACTAGTACATTATAGTTATGGTTAATCATCGTAGTAATAATAAGCTTATCTTTATGGACTTTGTTAATATATTTGTTTATATTTTTTTAAATAAATGCTTGGCAGGGTTACGTACACATTGACATATAGTAGCTATTACAGAAGAAAATTACCCATTTTACTCCAAATTTACCTACTGCAATTAAACTGCCGTCGTAAAATTCAGTGGCATTATGCACATGTCCAAAAATAACACTCAACTGTTCAATATAGTGTAGCATCTACTGAAATGTCCTTTTTACTGACAATTATGTTTGAAGTATATGCAAATTTAATTGTCAAGGTAACAAAAGCTACGATTCAACGAGCAATATTATACACGACGTATATTAAAATGCAATATACGATCGGAAGATCGGACATCATTTACTGCTAATTTACATACTGTATGCATGTAATACTGGGGGAAAACGGTCGTAAATGTAACGAGCAAGTAGGCCCGTTAACGGTACCGTCCGAGGATTTGGCGCGGCAGTTAAATTTGGACGCCTAGTATAGTTACTGCAGGTAACGCGTTGTACATAGTCAGAATTTGGAAAATTCCATGAAGAAAATTCACCTGACCATCAAAGGAGCGCCACGACAGATGTAGTTTGGCACTTTCCTACATTAAAAGTGATCAGATATGCCCCGGTAGAAATCGTCCATTTTCCTCCCATTTGTGAAACGATTTTTCTCCCATTTTCTAGCCATTTTCTAGCGATTTCAGTGAACTCGCTATTAAATGGTTAGAAAATGGAAGAAAAATCGTTTCACAAGTGGGTGAAAAATGGACGATTCCCAGCAGGGTGATTCTCCCATTTATTAGTTTTTCTAGGAAACCCAAAAATTAAAGGAAACGGAGAAATTAAGATGTTCTCATGATAATAATTAGTCAATTGGAAAACAATTAATGTAATTGCTTGTCCAGAACTAATAACTTTTGTAAAATTATATATAAAAATAGAATATCTCCAAAAAAAGGAAATCGAAAAAAAAAGTTAACAAGAACTCTAACTCTGTTATAGTGGAGTTAATATAAAATATCTTTGAAAAACACTGCTTGTATTGTTTGTATGGGAAAAATTTGCGATATAATTGCAACGATCACATGATTGTTTAAACGATTCGACTATTATGAAATGATACAGAATTGTATATTACCGCCTATCCTTCGGTTATTTCACAAATTTACCTTTGGTAACTATAAATGAAAAAGTTCTAAGTAGGCGAAAAATAAGCCCTCAAACATTATGCATATAATATCCGATGGAAAATAAAAAGGATTGCAGTGATCAGTCAGCGTTTTCTTTTTAAATCAACAATGTACGCAATTCTCGTTAACAATTTTGCTTCCTCCTAGAGGAAGCTTTGTAATAGTAAAATTTTAAGTTTCGTTAAATGGCTCTAGAAAGACGAATAGAGGTAATAGAAGTTCAAATCGCATGATTTTACAAAATTTCTATGGCTGTGTGTGTGTGTGTGTGTGTGTGTGTGTGTGTGTGTGTGTGTGTGTGTGTGTGTTCGTGTGTGTACGTATACGTATATCGTTTTATTTCAGGATATACTCGATCGATTTTAACTGGACAGGTCTCATTTTTTTTTGTTTTTTTGCTTCCTCCTAGAGGAAGCTTTGTAATAGTAATTTCTTGAGTTGTTGTAAAAACATGTTATAATTGTTTTTCGAGGTGTTAGGAATCAAAATACATGGTTTTTAGAAAATGTGTATGGATGTGTGTGTGTGTGTGTGTGTGTGTACGTCTGGATCTCAGCTTCTTTTTTTTTTTAATGATAGGATCGAGATATTTTAATCGGATAGGTAGCATTCGAAAGAGAATAAAAAAACCTATCTTTTAAAAAAAATTATTTTTCTAGCTATGACGGTTCTTTTGTTATTAACAAAAACGTGTTTTATTTTAAAAAGCTTATAACTCTCAAACTAAACGGTCAATTTTTTGGAGAAAAATCATGATAATGCAGTATATAAATAGCTATAATCTGTAAAAATTTGAATACATTCTGTTGGTTAGTTTTTGAGAAAAAAAATGAAAAATGAAAAAAATGAGTTTTGTATGTCCAACGATTACCGGGAGTAAAATTGACTTAATCACTTCCAAATTTCTTGTAGAGGTAGATTTTGTATAGTTCTCGGTCGAGTTCATTGGGCAAAATGATTGGTCCATAAATTTCAGAGATATTTGAGGTTAAAATTTTTTTAACCTTTTTTTCAAATCGTAATTTCTCGAGAACGGCTTTATGTATCTGAACCGGATGGGTAGCATTCGAAAGAGAATAAAAACCTATATTTTCTAAAGAAAATTATTTTTCTAACTATCACCGTTCTTTTGTTATTAACAAAAACGTAAAAATTGAAAAATGAAAAAAATGAGTTTTATATGTCAAACGATTACGGGAGTAAAATTGTCTTATTCGCTTCAAAATTTATTGTAGAGGTAGATTCTTGATAGTTCTTAGCCGAGTTCTTTGGGAAAAATGATTGGTTAATAAATTTAAGAGATATTTGAGGTTGAAGTTTTTTCGTTTTTTTTTTTTAAATCGTAATTTCTCGAGAACAGCTCTATGTATTCGAATGGGATGGGTAGCATTCGAAAGAGAATTAAAATACCTATATTTTCTAAAAAGAAAAAATTTTCTAGCTATCACGGTTATTTTGTTATTAACAAAACCCTAAAAATTGAAAAATGAAAAGAAAATGAGTTATTAACAAAAACAAAAACGTGTTTTTTTTTTTTTAAAGCTTATAATCCCCTAATGATGTTATATATGTATATATTATGTTTAATCTAGGGCATTCTTGGTCGTTGATCTAAATAAATAAATAAATAAAGAAAAAAATTTTAAAATTAATACTTTTTAACCTTCATAAATGAATTTAATTATAATTATGTCATAAATAGTTGCAAAAATTATAAATTTTGTTATTAAAAATTAATTCAAGAAATCAGCGGTTTTTTTTTGTGTGAATGGGGGAAGAAAATCTTCTTTTTGATTCGCCGATGCGTTTTTGTTTTATTTCGAATTTTCGATTTTTGCAAAATTTCTTTTTTCGTTTTTTTAATGATAACATTGAGATATTTGAATCGAACAGGTAGCATTTGAAAGAGCATAAAAAACCTATATTTAAAAAAAAAAATTACATTAGCTATTGCGGTTCTTTTGTTATTAAAAAAACGTGTTTTTTTTTTAAAAGGCTTATAACTCCAAAAATAAACGGTCAATTTTTTTTAAAATATCGTGATAATGTAGAATATAAATAGCTATAATCTGTAAAAATTTTAATCCATTCTGTCGACTAGTTTTTGAGAAAAAAATTAAAACATGAAAAAAATGCGTTTTGTATGAAGCACGTTTACTTATTGACTTAATCGCTTTGAAATTCCTTGTAGAGGTAGATTTTGGATAGTTCTCGGCTAAGTTCTTTGTGTTAAATGATTGGTCAATAAATTTCAGAGATATTTGAGGTAAAAACTTTCTTAAACTTTTTTCAAATCGTAATTTCTCGAGAATGGTTTGATGAATCAGCTCGAAATTTATAGACAATTTTGTGTTTGATATTGATAATATATGGGCGAATTTTCATCAAGAGCGTTCGATTACTTTTTGAGATATTTGATATTTAAAATTTTCGTATTTTGCAAAGTCATTTTCTTTGTCGCATGATAACTAGAGAAAAGAAAATTGGTTTAATATTTTGAAATATTGTGGCGATGTAGAGTTTATATTTTTATCGTATAAGTCCTTTAGGTAAAACAATTGTCTCATAATTTTTAGAGATATTTAAGGTTAAAATTTTTTTACGTATCAGTTTGAAATTTATAGACTATTTTGTATGCGATATAGGCAATAGCTATTTAAAATTTCATCCAGATTATATCGTTAGTTTTTGAGATATTTGATATTTAAAATTTTGTTATTTCTGGAAATGACTTTCTATGTTGCACAATTACTAGAGTAAAATTTAATTACTTTGAATTTTGTATGAATTACTGAGATTAGTACCTAATTATGAAATACAAGTAATGTTCGTCTTTAGCCATAAAATTAAGTGAAAAATAGCTAATTTCTGGTTAATATTTCTATCAGGGTTATTGTTAAGAATAAATAAAATTAATCTAAATATAAAATTAGTCTAAATAAGGTATAGACTTACATTAGTATTTTGAAACTGTTTTGTTTGATATAGGACGCTACTTAAGTAAATGCTAGACCCACTTTGCGTCTCTGACTCGGTACTACGCTATAGAACGTGTAATGCTCAAACATTCATATCAAATTAATAAATGTGACTTTCCTAAGCAAATAATTATTAATAATTTTGTAATAAACAATTGAGCATTATAATTTCATTACCAATAAAGTAATAACGGCATATTTTTCTGATCCACCAGAGAATTCTGTCTATATTAAATATTTTTACGGAAGCATTAAAAATGATGAATATGCTTAATTAGTTTAATAGATATTTAATTTATTATATTATATCAAATTTATTTAATGGAATACTGTAGAAAATACTACGGAGAGCTCTCTAATCGTTTAAACGTTCGCGCCACAGGTCAGTTCAGTGCCACTACGCAGGCGCACCGAACCACTTCGTATCTACCGCTCGTAATCGTTAGGTGGCGTAAACAATCTCGCATGTGAAAAAACGTTTTCCAGGGCATATAAGAGCTTGCAAACGTTGCAGCAGCATCGCTTTTCGGCCTTTTGGCTAAGAGATCGAAGTGTATGAAAAGTGCTATTGGAATGCCTAAATGCAGGGAATCCGTCGGCACTCGTATAATCTTAAATCATTAAAAAAGAGTTTTAAATTATATTACTGACCGAGAAATTTGAAAGAGGGCGCGGGTCAGAGCTACGAAGAGTGGAGATTTTGGACAGTTTGAATTTTGCAACTTAGTTGCAAGGTTTACGGTATACAGAAGGCGGTGCTGTCGGTGCGTCCATGTTTTTTGGCTTGAAGACTGTTGACGCGTCCGTATAGCTTGTGTAAATTAAATTACTTTGTATTTCAATTTTAATACTTACATTGAAAGATGCATGTGTATAAAACGAGCGAATTTTAAACGTGTGAATGTCTATTTAGAGAGTTTAGTATCTCGATCATTCAATGTCAGTGAAGTTTTAAAATAAAACGCGACTGAACTGAAAACATTGTATTGATAAATTTTAAGTACAGGTAATTGATATGAAAACATTTTTTATTTAAAATTAATTTCAAAGTTTGCTCGGTTTTCTTTATTAATAATATACGGGCATTTTGCGCACTTTACGTATCTTAGTTTTAAAGTGCAATGTGTGATTCACCCAAATAATTTATTGTCCTTACTAAATAATTATTCTTAATTATTGTTTCAAAGATTGGTATCGTAAGTGCCAATGTATTGGCAGCGGTTTTTTTTTCTAGTTTTCCCAGATATCTTTACTCTTACACATATTGTTCTTAAGGTCATCAGTTGTTAACAGACAATGATATAAATTATTTTCCATAAACTCAATTTCGTGAATAGAACCATTTCAAGAAACTTTGCTCCAAAAACTTTTGCAGCGTATGATATTTTTAAAATAAATTATATGCTATAGTTAAAAATTTTACAAACATCTAATCAAGGAGCCCGGGAACGCTCTTATTATATTATAGCGATTTTTGGTATACTTCGTACACTTTGTTTACAAGCTGTTTTTCAAACTTACTAACGTGTTATTTTAATATTTGAAGACATACATTATAATCTATAATAATTTCCTATGATGGATATTATAATATTTACACGTTTGAGTATGTTTACAATACAGTAATAACGACAAACTCATATACACTTAAGTATTACACCTGAAACGTGACGCGGAGGTAACGAAGCTCGAAAACTAAACAAGTTGACTGAAGTACACGAAGTCAATTACGTAATAAGGGAAGACACGGCTGGACACAATGGAGCGCCACTCTCTCGTGACTGTGCTTAGAAAGTGGGCAGCATTTGTCACAAACTTGCGAAACTTTGACCGTTATGACTTCCTTTCTTTATAAAAAAAAAAAATCTCCCGTTGCCTCACTATTCATAATTTTCATTAGATTACTTCATTGTTTCGGCGCCGCCCGCGACCCCAGGAATTCTTTTTCTGTGCAATATGCCCCATTCTTTTTGATAAATGATATACATACGAAGATTTCGAGAAAAGAGTAAACGTATAACTCCCACAAAAATTTCTCCTCGCGCATTATGTTGCCGCGTACACATCTCGATAATGGAGCTAGTCCATTATCATTTTTATTAATTAAACTAACCCCATACATAACGATCCAAACGGGCGTGGCAGCCAATAAAACGTCTATACATATACTATTATAATACAGACACTCACCCGCGACTCATTACCCTTTAATGCTCGCACATACATAATAATTCTTACTCAAGCATCATTAGAGCCCGCGCGCCTCGGCTAAAAACAATTCGTTGTATACATGTAATACACTTGCACGCAGGAAATTCTCGTACTATAGCCGCAGTCACAATCAATACTTATAACACGTATGCCTTACAGCGCCGGCGTAGACACAGCTCCTCGCCCATGCAGGCACCTATACCTCTCTCTCTCTCTCTCTTTCTTTCAAGAGACTATGCTCACGCATCCCGCGTGAAAAATTGGTTGCATAAGGTCTTTCTCCTCTCTGTCGGTGTGCGTGTACGTACTTCCAGGCGTAATCATGCGCACACGCCGCTAAAACGGAGGATAAATTATGGAAGGCCTAATTGGGACTTTCGAACCGTAGGCAAAACGGGTTTTCTCTATTGCCCCCTTCCCCTTTCTCCCTTCTTTCTCTCTCTCGTTCCACCTGCACGTTCGTAACATCGCGCGCTATTACTCACCGGCCGCTGCTGCCGCACCGCCGGTCTTTCCCGTTATACACCGCTCACACGATCCCGCGACGCTGCGTGTGCCAGTCTTTTTCGAAAATCGAGGACGCGCGCGCGCACGGCGCTATACTCGCAGATTATAAAGGAGGAAAAGTAACGGGGCTCGCCGTGCGGCTAACGGATTTAACACGCACCTCTCTCTCTCTTTCTCTTGACTGAGAGAGGGAGGGAGAGAGAGAGAGGAGGCGCACGTGGGGGCCTATATCCCATTATTATTGCGCCCCGGTCGCTTGGGACTCTTTTTTTCTTCACTGCGCGGGTCTATGGTCGTTGGGAATTAGAGGGAGCGACGGTGGAGAGATTAGACGCGCGCTTTGCTGATCGGGCCGAGATTACCCGCGGAAATATAATAACTATTAAGATAAGCCGCGAGTGGGAGATGCTGGTTCGCACGAATTCGCGGCCCGCGCGTATTATTATTGTTTTTTTTTTTCCTTTGTTCGAATTATCGGCGGGCGGGACCTGCTGAGAACAACGAGATTCCTAGATATCATATGGAGCTGCTTTATCGCGCGATCTTTGCTCTTGTTTGATTAAGGTGTGTAATATACACGTTAGACGTTTTTCTGTGTATTTAAGTGGCTCATATTATATACTGTGGTTATTAGAGGCGAATGGCATCATAATGAACATGATTGTAACATATGTTGTGTCATTGTACTCTCGACCTTAAATGGTATGCGCAATTTGTCGAGAGAATTCCGTTGCAGACTTTTCCTCCTGTTTTGACGCAGAGAACTGTGTGCTGATTGTATACGCACTCTGCTCTTATCATTATATATATATATAATAAAAATAGATTTGATTCAAAGAATTTTCCCGCTTTTTACCACAATTCGTATACGTAAGAATTTTACATCATCGCGCGCGCATAATTACCAGCATCATCGATTATTATTACAAATTTTATCGAGGCTAACAGCGTTCGGATCGATGCTAACAAGTAGCCGCAGTTTTTTTTTTCGCGACCTAGAAAAATTGTTCCACTTAAATCCTCACGATATATATGTCGCAAATATGATATTCATTTATTAACACAACATATTACAAATATACATATATTCTACGTAGAAAAATAAATAACGCATCACGCGGCCTGGCTCGCGGGGAAAATTGCTCAACCTTATCTACGCACGCTGAAGTAAGGTATCGAGGAAGACACGTTTCGAAAAAGTTCTCTCTTTTCTGTCTCTCTCTCTCTCTCTCCTTTCTCGGCTTCGAGCGACTTTTGCATATTAACCAACGGATTTCCTCGTGCGCACGCGTAAACAAACGTAATATCGAAAGCCTTTTTCGTCGATACTCCCCGATACTCGCGTTGGGAAAGCGCGCGCGCGCGCGCGCGTATAAGTATAGCTGAGCTATGCAATTATACTTTTATGCCTCGTCGTAAAGAAATATCGAACCGCCCGCTCGCGCGGACACTATATCTCTTTCTTCGCGCACGGATTTTATATATAGTACACGCGGCGCGGATGCGCTTCGAGTCTAATTATGGAAATCAATGCGGAAGATGCCCCCCCCCTCCTTCTCCTCCTCTTCGCTCATCCCTAACGGGTCGCACCACTGACTTGTACGTGTGCAGTGTGTGATGTTCGCCTGTGCGTAAAAATTATACGCGAGCGAGCGTTTTATAATGTTATGTATGCGTGTATTTATATTTATAAAGGATTGAGATGTTGCCATTGGAGCGGCTGACATACTCGCGGGAACAAATTATGCGGTCAGCTTAAATTAGTCTTATCTAATTTATGGTCGTGATGTGTGCGTTTGAGTGTGTCTGGCCCTTGGCGCCGCGGTGATTATTATAATTGACCGTTGAAAACGAAATTTCATACAAAGGAGACTCTCCCAATGTTATAGAAACAAGTATAGCCAAAGGAAAACGTCGCACTCGAATCATCAGCCTAATAAAAACGTGAATCTCTGAAAGCGGACCAAGCAAGATTCTCGATATATCTATACATCTATAGATAAGGGATAAATACATCGCCACCGCGAACTAACTTTATCTCTCGCGCACAATAAATAGTGATGTCGATAAAGTATAACGAAAATGGTGATCATCTCGTGCTTATGATATAATCGTGACTGTTATTGATATGGAATAGATTCATCGCCGCCGCGACCTAACTTTATCTCTCCCGCGAGCAGAATGATGGCGGAACGAGGTAACGAAAATGGTCATCAGCTCGCGCGCGTATGATGTAATCGTAACGGTGAAAAATCACACATCACACGCGTCGCTCGCTTCCGTCATCATCATCATCAGCGGACGCTAACGCTTTGCGCAATTACTCGACCGTTCTTACACGCGGTTCCTCCTCCTCCTCCTCCTCTCTTGGACAATCCATTATCTTTCCGGTTCAGCATACAAGTAGTCTTCCCAACCTCCCTCAACACGTATAATACATGTACACACACGTATCTGACGCAACGGCGACGGTATAACACCGAATCCAGCCTCCACGACGCGATCTTTCGACAACTATTACACTCTTTATATATATATATATATATATATATATATATATATATATATATATATATATATATATATATATATATATATATAGAGAGAGAAGAGAGAGAGAGAGAGAGAGAGAGAGAGAGAGAGAGAGAGAGAGAGAGAGAGAGAGAGAGAGAGAGAGAGAGAGAGAGAGAGAGAGAGAGAGAGAGACTGTTTTTGGCTTATTTCAGGCTTTTTTCACTGTTTCAACGGCTTTCATTCCAGCTAACTTTTTTCCCTGACATTTCTCCATCTTGATCAAGGTCTCATTTTGAAGGTAACATTTTTTCTCAAATTTTTCTCGATTGTTGAAGAAAATCCAGAGGGATGCGTTCGCCCTAATCATATTTTGAATGTTGCTTTCTTACGTACAAATTAGTAAAATTACTGTCATCGACCTGAAAAAATTCTGAGTTATTCGACTTACAATTTGCAAACTTTTTCCCATTTAATGTGTAATACAAAAAGTTTCACGTTTTTGAGTTAAAAAATCATGAAAATTCATGTTTTTCGAAAAAAATCAAAATTTTCAAATTTTCAATTGGTTCTAACTCTTGAACAGTTCAATATTTTGCACTAAAACTCTAGCGTTGTATTTTGGGGCCAATTTGGAAGGAGAAAAACCTATTTTAAGCGATTTCAAAATTTTGACCTGAACACATGAAGTTACCCATACACACACACACACACACACACACACACACACACACACACACACACACACACACACACACACACACACATACATACATATACTATTATACGCGTGGTGCATGCTTCATCGCTCGCGCGCGCCGTTTAGGGAGCGCCAGGGAAACCGGGCATCGTCGAGGTTCCCCGGGAGTTAAGTGGCGCGCGGCGGGTGATTCCGCGTATAATAAAGCCGCTGCGACTCGATCGGTATAAAGCGATCAGACGTCGATGAGTCACGGACACATAGCAGCGAGAGTCGTGACGAGCCATGCGATGATGATGATGATGACTGGACGCGTATATATGCGAGCGGAGGCACGTCCGTTCGATACAGCGGGCGCCCCTCCGGGCCATATCGCCGCCACGCGCGCTGGAAAAAGTCTTTCTCGGAAGCCTGGAATTATATAGAGTTTTTACGTTGTATATATTTGGGTATAATAAACGCGATATTTGCATGCGCGCGTTACGTGACACACTGCGCGCGGCTGATTCAATGGTGAGGATTATAGCGTAAGACGCACGTCGTTTGGAGTGAGAGAGAGAGAGAGAAAAAATGCGAGTGTACCGTGCGGTTTCTTTTTCCTGCGCTTTGGTATGTTTTTAATCTTTCGAGAGAGAGATTGCGTGTGAGTGAGAGAGAAGCTACGAGAAATGACGATATTCTTTTACATTGTTACAGCAAAGTGGAATTAATCAATCGATAAGTTGACGCGCATATGGTCGTTGTACTATTTTATCGGCGTATACGTATGATGCTCTCTCAAATGATAATAGTCCAAAGCGTATTATATATATATATATATATATATATATATGTATGTGTGTGTGTGTGTGTGTGTGTGTGTGTGTGTGTGTGTGTGTGTGTGTGTGTGTGTGTGGGTGTGTGTGTGTGTGTGTGTGTGTGTGTGTGGGTGTGTGTGTGTGTGTGTGTGTGTGTGTGTGTGTGTGTGTGTGTGTGTGTGTGTGTGTGTGTGTGTGTGTGTATGTGTATGTATGTTGTTACTTGAAATGGAGCAGCGTACTTTCGTCAGCTAAAAAACAAATTACACCTTCGATATCTGGGACGTGATGATAAAATTGGATTATTGTAGAAAGGCCACATCATTGCTCGCGGTGTGTATATAATATACAACGATTGTGTAAACTATACACGCTCGGACACCCGATCCATGCATCTATATGTAATAACATTTGACAACACGTACGTCTCTCTGTCATTCTGTTTGGTCACATAACAGTATATAGATTAATAAAAAAAAAAAAAAAGAAAGAAACAAAACCCGGACCACGTCAGCGTATGTGCATTATGTTTGGACAGAGTCCCCTCCCGCCCTCGATTTCGTCAAATTGTTACGAGCAGTGAAAAGGTTTCATCATCCCGAGTGTAAACGCGAGCTCTCTGATGTGTCCTTTGTCGGAGCTGCTGCTGTACATCGCGAAAGCATTGTCGCGCGGTTCATTATTTACGACGAGGTTTGGATAACCAGAGAGAGAGAGAGAGAGAGAGAGAGAGAGAGAGAGAGAGAGAGAGAGAGAGAGAGAGAGAGAGAGAGAGAGAGAGAGAGAGAGAGAGAGAGAGAGAGAGAGAGAGAGAGAGAGAGAGAGAGAGAGAGAGAGAGAGAGAGAGAGAGAGAGAGAGAGAGAGAGAGAGAGAGAGAGAGAGAGAGAGTATTATGTTGTATCGCAATTTTGATTGATCATCCGCGATTAAGTTGACTTACCTCGCAACTCGAACAACGCATAACTATACATATATATTGCGGGATATTTTGTTTCTTTTCATCCCCTCCCCCCCACTCATTGGGTGTCGCGCGTTATCTCCGGCGAATTATTAGCAGAGGCAATGACCGTTAAAAGAAACGCGCAATTCCCCGCGTGAATCGTCATGAAAAGGAAAATATTTTCAAAAATGTGTCGTGTCAATAAAAAACAAGTGACTGGGCCGTAAGAAAACAATCGTAAAAATATAAAAGGCGCTAATGTACAATCGTGCATCGTAAAATAAAAGCTTATGTGTATATGCTTTTCGGCTCTACGCCTGCTCTAAATATAATCCGTCGCGACAGAGTTCCAGAACCGCACGTATGCACGCGGATATGCTCCTCGACTATACATATATACCTAGAACGAAAAGAACGCGCGGCATCCGACATATTACCATTCGAAACCCATAAATTACCTACGCGCTCGAGCATAGACGTGCGATTTGAAAGTTCGATGCGTGCGATTACGCGCGTATATATATGTGTGTTCAATGAAAAGAAAAAAGTCGGCGGCGGCGCGCAATTAAATATACCGCGTCAGCGCGGCGCGCTATACTTACTCCTTCGGAAGCGACGACCACGTGGTCGCACGCGGTCGCGTCATCGATCGACGGCGAGCCTCCCGCTCACTTTTTCCCCCCCGATAATAACTCCCTACATATATATATACGTATACGTGTATAATATGCGATCGCGGAAAAAGTCGCCGCTCACGCATATATAGTACGCGTGTAACTTTGAGGGGGGGGATAGGAATAACCGATGCGGCTAGGATGATGACATCTTATCGCGGCCGCGGGTGAGATTGTCGCGGAGATGTGAAAAATCGACGAATCACGCGCGTTCTGCGTATAACCTGAGTCAACCGAGCTACTTATTTTCCCATGATAAGCGCACGAGGGGGAAATTAATAAACGATGAAACGATGATTTTACGCGCACGGATAGACGAGCGATCGCGATCGAACATTTTTTTGTCTTTTTTTTTTTGTGTTGAAGTGTCTCGAGCGCGCGCGCTACGACGACGTCCTTGGCGCCTTTAATTTTATGCTTACTGAACTTCCAAACGCGTTAAAGGTGAGGTCACTTACAGCTGTCACAATGATGCGCAATTATAATATGCGGTTTTTGTGTGCGTAAGAGTAATTGCACCTATGTATACGTGTGTTTATGCGGCGAGATAGTATATGTTTGGGCATGTGACGACAGCGCATCGGTGAATCAAGACGGCGATATCAGTTTGGTGTATATTGTATATAACACGTTCAATTTTTTCATCCTACTTAATGCTCGCGCGCGAGCAAGCAAGCAAACTCATTATCAAAGTTAATTGAATGACAAGAGGGAATAAGACTTTATCGAAATGTCTATTTCAAGCGATAGACATATTATACACGTATATATAAGAGAGAGATACACGTTCATTAGGAGAATCATAATTACGAATATTTACTGCGACTTTTAAGCGGCGTTTATGCAGTTGCCGTGGAAATTCGAAGGCCGCGTATATAAACGAGCCGCTAATAATTTGTTTGTATATTAAATACATATACGAGGAAAATATTAATAATGCAAAATGGGAATATTGCGAATTCTGCTGTCGTGTATGAAGATACACGACAAAAACTGTCGAGTTTGATATAAACGAGGAAAATCCAGTATTAAATGGTAATTTGGAGAATAAAAAAAAAATCCTTCTCTCCAATTCCACGGAAACTGACTGTTCCAAAATCCCTTCGAAACGTCCGCATCCGGGCGGGAAATCTGCGCCATACGCAGTGAAATTTGAATAATCATCATCATCATTGGGAATCCCTGTCTGTTCTTCTTCCACCGATAACGACCTATCGCTCGCTCGCATCAATAATCATTGCGCACAACACGTACACGCAGACGAGATCTACCTCAAGGCTCTTCTGGTATACCTAACCATGACAAAGACCACATCGCGTATACACGGGGGAGGTGGGGGGCAAAGTAAAAACCTCCTCCTCCTCCTCCCATATACTTGCGCGCAAAAAAAAGACGTAAAAAAGAGAAGCTCACGAGGCAGACGAAGAAGGAGCGCGCGAGCGCGGTATATAAAAACGGGTGGGAGGTTGCGCGCGACTGTGTTTTTTTCTATCTCTCTCGCTCGCTCGCTCGGCGGCTTTGCGAGTATAGCACACAGCAGCTGCTGCGGAAAGAGAGGGAGAGAGAGAGAGCGTGCGTGCGAGCGCTTGGTGAGAAAACGTGGGGCTAAAAAGAGGTAGGGGGAGGCATGCGCGCGCGCGCGCGCGAGACGTCGCGTGTATAAACCAGCGGCCCGTGCCCCGGCGAGCGCGTAAAGCAGAGCGAGCGAGCCTCGAGTCGAGAGCATACACGAGCGAGTGTTCAGTCGCCTCCTCAGGTTCATCCTGACAACAGCCCCCGCAGCATTTATAGCTACTCTGTACTTATATTGTGTGTAACGAGTTTGTTGCGGCAGTGGGCGACTGTTCTTTGGTTTTCAAAAATTCTTCTTTTTTTCCTTTTTTTTTTTCTTTTAATCAAAGAACTGGATAGTAATATACACTTCCTCGGCATTGCCGTTACGACAATGAGGTGCGAGTGAAGGATTATATATCCCAACGGAACGACCACGTCAACGACGACGACGACGACGACGACGACTACGAACATAGTATTTGTAGAAGAGGATCGGAAGAAAAAGTCTCTAGCGGATTTTTCGCGCGGGCGCAGATTATTACATAACGAACGAAAGAGTCAGTGAAGACATCATCGGCGACGCAACAGCAGCAGCAGCAGCCGTGGAAAAGTAGCGCGGACGCGCGAGAGCGAGACAGAGAACACCGAGCGAGCGGAAAAACGGTACACGAGAGAGAAGCTGTAGCAGCAGCAGCAGCGAAGAAGACGAAGAAGGAGAGGAAGAAGAAGAAGAAGACGTCGAGACGAGCCAGCTAGCGAGGGAAGAATGTTGAGAAGGGGCCGGCGTGAATTCGAACTAGCCGCCAATTCCCGCCATATTCCCGCGCAGCGCACGAATTCACCAATAGCGAGAGCGCTCGGCCGGCCATCATCACTTGGCCCATTTCTCTCTAGGTTGCTGCTCGTCCGCGCCAAGCAGCAGCAGCCGCGCCGCGCAGCCAGAAGAAGCAGAGCAGCAGCCCGCGCCGCAGCTGCCGCCGCGTCCGCGTGATCATCATCCGCGCGAGAGATATATAATACTTACACGGAGCAGTGGTGCGCGTTTATTAATACAGAGAGTGTGATATTTTTATATGCATATACATATTTATTCTGCGTCTAAGCATCGTGGATATATATAAAACCGCGCGAGTGCACGAGAGAACCGCAGCAGCAGCAACGCAGGTTATACATAGAGATAATCGGAGAGGAGGAAAATTGACAAGGAAAAAACATGGATCTAGGAGAGGGCAGCAGACAGGTACCGCTGATATGCGGCACGCTGCTACTCGGCGGCGTCCTCGTCGTTTTGGGGTTGTACCTCGCGGGCAAGAGGCGCCGCCGGCAACTAGCCGCCAGCCAACAGGCCACTGGGACCACGAGCAAAAGTAAGCCAGTCTTGCATCACACACGCCGCTTATACATGTATTATATTCCCCGTATATAAGTAGTCTCGTTTTCTTCCTTCCGCGGGAGCGAGCGAGCGAGAGAGTGCGAGTAACACCGGCGGGGACGCCTCGGCTGCGCGCCGTCTCTCTCGCTCTTTCTCGTTATATATACAGACCTCGTGTTCCGCGTGCCTCGCATGCGAGCACGCGGTGTGTATACGCGCGCACGCGCACGCGCGCCACGATCGATACCCGCGCGTTGTACAAGGTAGTGTGGTATAAAGAGGACGAAGAGAGAAAGAAAGAAAGAAGATTTTCGTACATGGCGTCCCCTTTTGTTATATGTATATACACAGGCGGGGATGATCGCGAGGAGCGGTCGATGATGCGCGCTTTGTTCCCTTATATACCTGCGCGCGCGTGACGAGATACCTACTTTTGATAAAGCGTGTGTGTACGTATTTGTGGGTTTCTATACTAAAGGTTTCGGTGAGAAATTGAGGATCGGGTGCGAGAGCGCGCGCGCTTTAATATCGTCCCAGAGTGATTAGATAGCGGGTGCACACAGACACACACACACACACACACATACGCGAATGCTGCAGTGTACTTGAGAAGCTGTCGATTATGATGTACTTAGTGGCGGTAAGATTTCGCACCAGGAATGTTCATCTCGCCCTGGAATTCTACCGCCACGTGCTGCTCCGAAATGAAACGCGCTTGCTCCGAACCGTTTTTTCACCCGGTTCTTTGTGTGTAGTAGCATTTTTTTTGCCAAAATATTCGTCTAAGGAGTCTATAACTTTAGGCAGCAGACGCTATGGAATTTCGGGGAGAGGGAGAAGCAGAGTGGCTTCGGGCAGTGAGAGGGAGAGAGAGAGAGAGAGAGAGAGATCCTTTTGTTCGGAGGATCTGGGCTGGTAGGTCGTAAATTCATCGGGCGCGCCCGCTCGGGCGGAAGGAACAGTTTCTAATACCAGCGAATTTTAACAATAAGCCGAATTATTAGTCCGTATGTATCTATTTTTGCGCTAACGAATGGCCGGCGCTCGCTCGCGTGACACGAACGCACAATGTATATATATTCATATTACGTAAGGCGAATTGTAACTTTAATGGGCATAAAAAGTGCGCTCGCATGCACATTTAGGAGCACGTGGTGCGTGTGTACCGCCGCTGTCGCCGGTTGATAAGATAAAGTTTTTTTTAACTGTCATATACTTGTTATTTTCAGTTCGAGTACATCCGTTTAAAGACTCTCCCGTCGCCCACACAAATTCGTATACAATAATGTGACCGCGAAACTTCTCTTACTAAAAAAACAAATTTCCGACCGAACCGCAGCCTACGCCGGGAATAATCGGAACACGCAAACTTTGGCGGTCGATCGCACGTTGCGCGAGGCTCGCCGGCTGGGGCCGATTTTTTCTTTTTCGAAACTCGCCGCTCGCCTCGTATATACTCATACTTACACCTTTGTAGCCGGTCGATTTCAAAATATATTTGAGCCGCGTATAATGCGTGCCGCCGGCGGATTGCGAATTTGAAATTCGAAAACGCGCTGCCGTGCATGCCGCGAATGTGTCGCGCGTTGAGGTGTGCGATTTGAATTTCAAATGGCGAGCGATCGTCCCGGCGTCGGCAAACATTTTGCGCTATCGTCTTTCTATACAATGTTCATCGTCGCTTGACGCGTGGTGTGTGCTTTTTTAGCACGAAGATACAGCTCTCACCGCGAATATCTTGATAACGCGTGATGCGCGCAATGGTTAAATGGGGGTCCCGTTGTCATTCGGCGAACGGTAGATTATTCCCGGTGCGGATGGCGATCGTTAAAGGAGCGGGTTCGACATTCCTAGCGAATATATACACACACTTAACACGGCGCCGTCGTTCGCGAATTATATGCGAAAGTGGTTTTGCCAAATTCCGCGGGTCCCTATGATATACTTGTTCTTTCGACGTTTTCTTTTTTTTTGTTCTTTTACGCTCGTGGTGTGTGTGTGTGTGTGTGTGTGTGTGTGTGTGTGTGTGTGTGTGTGTGTGTGTGTGTGTGTGTGTGTGTGTGTGTGTGTGTGTGTGTGTGTGTGTGTGTGTGTGTGTGTGTGTGTGTGTGTGTGTGTGTGTGTGTGTGTGTGTGTGTGTGTGTGTGTGTATAAAAGTAACTGTACAGAGTTGCCCGATCAATTAAAGAAGCCGGCGATAGTCAGCGCACACAAACGGCTTTGAAAAAATTAACGGTACGCAACAACGAGCGCTCGCGGGGCTCGCCGCGTCGTAATCCCTCTGCCAGAACCATTCACAACTCATCCTCTATTTTTAGCTTCTTACTCGTAACATTTTCAAAAGCACCTCTCTCTCTCCATCTGAATTTTCACGCACGCGATGCCTTGTTTATTGCGCGTGCGATGCCTCGGAAAACAACGCGATGACGAAATCCACGCGAGCTCTCGTCATCGCGCGAATTCGTCATTTTTATATACCAGCAGCTTCATCATCCGCGCTTCTTACTCAGCGCTGCGAGTAATCGCAGTTTTATATAGTATAGTAGAGATAGGTACATCGAGCGCAATAGAACAGTGCCGGCGCTTGCTCCACAGGCCATGACAGTGAATGTATTCTCGGAAGCCATGAGGCTGGTATATAGAGACGCGGGCGGTTGCACTTCCTGCCGGCCGCTTATAGTCTCTCTCTCTCTCTCTCTCTCTCGCTTACTCACTCCCTCTCTGTCCGCTTGCTCGCGCTCCCTTTTTCTTCCCTTTCCTTCCTCCCGCTCTTCGCGCGCGCCCACGTGTGTGCGTGCACTTGAAAAGAGCGGCGGCGGCGGTAGTTATAGGCAGCTGCGCGCGGAAAGGAGAGGGAGCGAGGAGAAAGCGCGGACGAGCGACGGAGAGAGGGACGAATGGGGACACGTGTTCGTGCAATACGCGCTACACGTGGGTCGCGAGCTAAATGTAGCGGCGGCGGCGGCGACGTCGCACTAACACAAGCGAACTTGCACTCGCCGCGGGCGCCCTCTGGACAGCTTGCGAACTGAATGCATGTGTGTGTGTGTATTATAGCTTGATGGAACGGGAAAAGACTTGCGCGCTCGCGTATATATCTTTTGAAAACAGCGTTTATGCAGGCGTGCGTGCATATAGACGCGACGTCTATAGGTTGTTGCACATGTGCATACATAGGTGGTAGACGTCCGTCTCGGGCTGCCCGCGATGAATAAAGAGCAGCGCGAAACGGGATCGTAATAGCCGCCGCGCGCCGATAGAATATGCTTGCGAGCAGGTGGAGGGTATATTACGAAGTTCTGTGTGTGTTTATATATAGGTGACGAATATGTCGATGCAATGGGATTGTCGTTAATTGTTTTTTTGTTTCTTTTCGATGGCAACTATTTTCATTTCGCCTTTAATTATCAAGGTGGTTATCGATTGCGATAACAATCATACGGAATGATGATGATGATAGAATTGTTCGACACGATAATGGAATTTTAGTTTGATGGAAAAATATTGCACGCTCATTGTCATTTTCTACCGCGGCGGCTTTGGGTTCTTCGCTATTACGATGTCACGACTCTAGTATCGCGCATTGAAATCTGCCGAGAAAAGTGCAGCGTCACCAAGGTTATCAAAATTATAAATTATAAGTAGCGTTCGATAATTTTTATGCTAATTGAGAATTAAAATTTCATCGTTTAACGAACAAAAAAATGAGATAGTTCACGAGTTGTTTATGTTGCACATGTAAACATATTTTTAGTACTGTTATGGTCTTATAGCATGAATTAAACTCTTATTAATTAATTGCTCCATTTTGTATTTTCAAAATTTTTTTAATTAATTTTGGTAATAAACTTTTTCTAAATGGCCTTGCATGTAGAAATATATTTTTAACTTTTATAAAAAAGAAACTATGGTTTATCTGTATTTATATACGAAAATTTATTTAATCATTTGATTGTATAATGATATGGTAAAAGCCAAATAATTATTCTAAAGGCGTAGTACCTGTTTTCCGCAGTGTATAACCTTCATTAATATACTCTTGACAATTGGATACCTGCTTTTGTAGCTTTCCCCACAAGCAAAATATATGGTAGGGTCAGGCCATAAATACACTTATACTAATTATCTCTGAGTATGGATAAGTTGTCGAAAAACATCATTTTGGAATATATAAAAAATTTGAAAAAAAAAAACATTTAACATATTTATTTAATTAATATCTCTCAGTATATTATTTCTTTCTGTAGCACTATCGGCCCCACAGTAAACTAGTTTAAATGGAAGATTATACAACTGATAATTTGAATTGTTAACACTTAAAAGCTATTAATGTTCGTCATTGAGGAAGAAACATTTGATAAGTTTTTACTTTGTTTTTAGAACATTATTATTTTTTATTTTAATCGACAAATTGTTCGTTACTTTATCAGTTGAAACAATGAGAACTCATTACTCTCGCGTACGTGGCCAAATATTCCATATGAATAAAGATTATAGCCTGCAGATTAGTCACTAATGCAATGTGGCAATTAAACTTTGTATTAAAGCATTATCTCGAAATCTCCAGATTATATCTCGAAGTTGAAATTTACTTGTGTTTCTAATTATTTCAGTGAATCATGCGGGAAAATTATATTCCGACGCTTAATTACATTCATTTTAGAATATTATACGACGCCTTTACTTAAAAAATCATCAATTTCAAATGATTTTGCATCTTTACGATCGTGCGCGACACAAACAATTTTGTAATGATGCCTCCTCGTCGCTTGTGCAACTGTACGATACGAACGAACGTCAATGTTTCTTCACAATATTAATAAAATTCGCGTACACACAAAATAATCCGCTCAATACTCGCCGCTTAAAAATTATAAAAATAAAAAAAATCATCGCTAGGAATTGATATCTTTCATCGGTGACGCGCAATTTACAACGTGGTAAAAGGCGTCTCCAACTCGTTCCAACCGCCGATATAGCCGCATGTCACGCGGTCACCGCCAAGATACGACGTGTATTATACATACAAACAGGAAAGGCGTATCGATGCTTGAGGTTCGAGGCGATTGAGGTGAAATCGACGACGCAAGAAACGTCGTCGCAATAAAAAGCAAGTTTTTCGTATAGGCGAGAGAGGACCGCGATAAGGGAGGGGATTTACTCAGGCCACAGAACGACGGGTCTGTTATCGCGGCTGTGATATATAATTAGACAAACAAATTGGCGCCGCAAGTGTGGAGAGGGTGCATATTGTATCTGTGTGTGATAAACGTCGTATATATAAAGGGAAAAATCGTGAGAATAAGCGCTGGCGCGTGCGCGCGCGGAATTTTCGGGCAAGTGTCTCTTGCTCAACGGGTTTGTTTGCTTAGTTGTAGAACCAGCTTTTCTCTTTCTCTCTTGCAAACGGTAAAATAGTTCAATAATGACGAATCAGTGTGCTTCATAGATAAATTCTATAGTCCCGCTTGCGTCATCTTTTTACTTCTCTTTACGTTACCCACACACGCGGTCCCCACCTTCGTTTGTCATACAATATCCATCTTTGATATTTGTTTTCCATCAGCATGAGAAATACCGAGATCTCTCGCGATATGTATATATATTCAGAGTAAAGATCGCTCGCAAATCCGGTAAATAAGTTTCAACGCAATTGTAAGATCAACACAGGCGAGAAAAATGACGAAACCCGTCGACGACGTCGCGCGCTGGCCCTGCTTCTCTCGTGCGCATTCCGCGCGTATCGGGAAAATATTTACGAAACAATAAATGCGCAGTAGTATTATACATATATACATAAACGCAAAGCGGCGTTAATACAAATTATCGAGTTGCACGCGCGCTAGTAAACTGTACACATTATATATACGTAATAACTCATCGCGCTATTAACAATCACAAACAGTCTTATCGTTCTATATGTGTATATAATAGAATCTTTAAACGCGCAGCGCACTTGCGAATGTATGCGCGCGCATACATATACGAGATAAAGCCGAATAACCGATCGCCTTGTTAGTCATGCATTAGTCAGAGAAATAGTTTCAACTCGGCGAATAATAATAATAAAACGTAAAAAAAAAGATGATGTACCGCGCATCACGCGGCAAAGGAACGTGCAGCGTGCTTTCGAATACACGCGCAGCCACCGATAAATCATTGGAAGATGTATATACCTATACTACGCCTCACTTTTTCGCCCCTTTATTATACCTCTCTGCGCGCTGACTGACAGACTGAGCAGCACTTCCGACTTCACATATACGGGCGCGTTACCTTTATTGTTCGGGTTCATTCAAATATTATTTCAACCTATCAGAAGTGGGGCACGCGCGCGCTTGCGCGAGCCGGCGCTTTGTTTTCTATACTCTTTGTGCGCGCAGAAAAAGCTCTCGCTGTTTGCGCTCTGCGAACGTTTAAGCTTCAATTTTCAATCGAGCGGCTCTTTTAAACAAAGCTTTCTGCTACTTCTCCAATGACACACATCCACATGTCTGTGTGTGTGTGTACGCGAGTTTCGAAAGGTGTGCATATGTGTGTATACTTACAGGCAAAAAACCGGTGACTTTGCGGACAAACATCGCGTTTGTTTTGACCGCGAGAGCAGCAGCAGCAGCAGCAGCTTGAGTTTATGAATAACACTTTGTTATTGAGGCAATCCCCCAGTCGGACTTATATTCCGAAGGCCCGAAATCCCCTTTTACGCGCGCGTCACTCACGGCCGCGGCTCGCTGCATGTGTGCAATACATATGCACTGTACACTCTCCGGAGAGTTCAAGCTCTCGAAATGTCGATCGGCAAGGGCATGACACGTTTTTCGCGCATGCGCGAGTGTTTTTCCTTTTATTTTCGCGCGGGAGTATATACACGAATACGAGCGTGTGTGTAAAGGCATCATATATCTCAACGCGCCGCGGATAAACCGGTTCTCGGCTCACGTGTGTGCGTTTTAAGGAAGGAAGTCGTCGTTTTTCTCTTTCGTTCGTTCGCGTCCTGTGAAAGCATTCCGCTTGCGTAGAAGAGAGGGAGAAAGAGAGAGAGAGGGAGAGAGAGAGAGAGATATCTTGATAAACATGTTTCTTTTTTCTCTGTATAGCGTGGGGTTTCTATTTATAAGATTCTTTAAAAAAACGATGGCCCGGCGCCCCGCACGGTCGAGTGCGCGGATTAATTTTATTGCGCTAATGGTGGCCAGCGGTACGTCGTTATATTGTTAACGTAGGTGTAGTGCGTGTGTGCTGACGAAAGACGTTGGATTATCTTGCTGATTGACTCGCTTGGATAAATGACGATCCTTTATTACCTCACGTCAATGAGAGTATCGCGAGATGATACGTTACCATGTATGCAAAAAATGCTCCATATGTGTCTGAACAATGCTAAATTTATTGCGATAACGATTAACTTTATTGCTTGGTGCAATTATTGTTTTGAACTTCCGTGCTTGAGACACCGCAACTTAAGTTTAAATACTACACGTTAAGTCAAATTATCTTTGATGGCTCATTTGGTTATAAAATGAATCACATGAACCAGGAACTCTACAATAAATTTAAATATTGTGTATTTTTCTATGACTATGTGCAATATCTGTGATGGTTCATTCGACTGTAAAGTGAATCACTTAGTCCAGGTAATACCTTTTGCCAAGATAAAATCATAAATCAGCCATTCTCCCCCTGGTAGAATATTGAGGAACTATTTCCCGGAATCTGTTGTATTTTCTGTTCGGTGGGCAGAATATCTCCTATAGATTCTGCCCAGAAACTCCTCCCACGGGCGACAATGTTCGAGTAGAATCTGGTAAAATTTCTGGTGAAGGAAATTTTAAATAATGGGTAGAGGTTATGATAGCTATACCAATAAGAAAAATAAGTCCGAAACGGGCAAATCAATGACACTAGAATTACTACAAATGCTCTCACTATAAACAGATGAATCAGTTGTTTGTTGTTCTGTACGTTGATTTTCAAATTCACTGCACTATTGAGCACTTTCACCTAATTTTTGTTTTTTTAATTTTTTTGGAGAAACGTTTTTTTCTCTCCATTTACAAAAAAAAAAAAAAAAAATAGAAAACCCGATGCTTAATTAAAACTAATACTTTTTTTTTTAATAATTATTGGGCACTGCTCCGGTTTGTTTTCCACGGGCTCCAAAATGATATAACCTACGTTTCAACTTGTAACGGCTTCACAATTGTTGTATGTGCGAGAGAGAGAGAGAGAGAGAGAGAGAGAGAGAGAGAGAGAGAGAGAGAGAGAGAGAGAGAGAGAGAGAGAGAGAGAGAGAGAGACGACGACGACGACGACGACGACGACGACGACGCTCCTGTGTGCGCATCTGCCTGTATATGTATGGCACTACGTGTATGTACAGGCTTATTATGCTACTGTATTTTTGGAGCATACACGGAGAGAAATTTTAGAGTAAAAATTACCAAAGTGCCTTGGTAGCGCATGGATAGACTGTCAAAAGCCGTGATATTCCCAGGTTTCTAATACAATTTATAAGTTTCCCAGGAAAAACTACCATAACCACTTTAAAAAAATACCAAATTATCGGAATAAAAATTACCAGACACACTGGTAAAAATTGAGATCTAGTCATTTTTACAAGGTAACCTAAGAATTTTTACTAAGAAAACTGATAAATTTTACCAAATAACCTGGTATTTGTGTACTCGCGCATGCGCACTGCGCATTATTGTGTTTCAGAAGATTGATACTAGAGGCGTGCGCGACGTTAAAATGAAAACAATACACATATTTTCAGTAAGTAATAACGGCGATTCAAATGACTGTTGGTAACAGCTTCCGTGGCGCAGTCGGTAGAACGTCGGACTCTCAACCCCAAGATCGTCGGATCGAATCCCGCTTCCGTAAAAATTTTTTTTCAGTTTAATGTTTTTTCATCCTTGTTTCTGTTTCTATTTCTATATTAAAATACTATATATCCATCAATATGGATAAAAAAATTTAATTTTTTTTAATTTAAATTAACTAAAAAAAAATTTTACCGAGGCACTTTGGTAAAAAGTTTGAAATTGTCAGTCTGTCCATCCATTACCATAGAAACTGGTAATTTTGTCTGGAATATTTGTAATTTTCACTACAAAATTTCTCTCCGTGTAGTTAAAACCTAAAAGTGATAGGGACATGACTATATTTTAAATAAATATTCTCAAATAGACTAAATAAATACAATATGCTAAGAAGTATATTATTTTAACATTATCGGTTTAAGGTTATAAACTGATTAATGATCGCAATCCTTCAGCAGATTTTGGGCAGATCTGACCAGATTATCTTAAAAATTCTGGGCAGATTACCCTAAAAAATCTGGGCATTAGTTAGTGAACTGGACAGAAAGTATCGCGAATTTTCTACCAAGGGGCCCTAGAACAGTTTTTGACGCTTTGTAAATCCAGAGGTAGTTAGAGTTTTTTGGGATTAGCATCATTTGAATAGTTCCGAAAACCATTAGGTCGTCGAAAGTAGAGCCAATTAAGGGGAACCCCTGATGTTCTTGCGCTCTCTAAATGGGCGGTTTAATCCTAAATATGTGGTTATAAACGCTTATGGCACTAGTTCGGGAATTGTGTTCGGCTAATTTGTTGTGAACAGGGAATTTCTTGAACGGGTCCGCCAATCTTGGAAGAAATGTTTTTACTTGTTAATGGATTTCTGGATGCACTAATGATGATGATCTCTGCAAAATCCATATGCCAATAACCCCATGGGAAACGTTTCCACCTTTTTTATTTTAACTTATTTCTGTTTTAGCTTATTAAACAAAATGTAAGAAAAGTACTTACAACAAAATGTTTGAAATTGAAAAATATTTTTAAAAGTTTAATTATCAATATTGTTCGTTTTTGCAAGTCTAACATTGTAAATCTAATGTATTGATGTTTAATTTAATACTCGACAAGCAGTTTGAAACTTGGTAATATTAAAACGGCTTTATTGCAAAATTAAAAAAAAAATAAAACTTAATTATCTGCTCAACGCAATTATTTATTGCATATTTAAATCTAAATGCATTTAACCTGCAAATTATAACAAAAAACATAATGATTATTTACTTTGAAATGCATCTTATATTTTTAATTAATTTTAACTAAATTCGTCATAGTATTTCTTATTTATAAATATTGAACTTTAATAATTTTAATAAATAAACATTATAGAATTTTCAGAATTAAATTTTAACGTTCTACAAAAATACTTGACGAAATAATATAATCATATAAAAATTTCGTAAACTTTCCCAAACAAATTCTATTACTATTACTAACTTGTCTTTGGAATGGGTCTGAAGTTTGCATCGTTGGAATGCAACGAAATAATTTTTTACGATTGATTAAAGTTATTAAACAATGGAAATTTTATGTAAACCTTTGTTTTAAAGTTAATTTATACTATAAAACACTAAATAATATTTTGAAAAATTTTTGCTTTAAACATCCGTCTATGGTTCATCTATTTCTATCCACTTTTGACTTCATCTATTTCTCAAAAAGTGGCGCTGCTGGATAACGCAGTATAGATTCGTAGTTAGAGTGGGAAAAGAGAATATTCTACATTCGAGTTCAGTGGTGGGGGTAGATAAGGCCGTTTCCAATGTATCCCTTATACCTGGCCGGCCGAGTAGAAATAATCTCAGCCCTTTACTGAGTTAGCTCAGTACATCAACATCAGTTGTATAGAGCAAGGATCTTAGTAGGCATTGCACTTTTGTATCATCGCTCTCTTACCATTACAATTTCAACTTCACGTTCTAATAGTAGTTATTTAACTGCGCGACTAATTTCGTTAATTTTAAACTTGTAAAAGTTTCTGTGCTCCAAGTGTTACTTCATTTTAATGAAAACATCAAGACCCAGCTAGAACGGAGAGAGCCTTGGAATTGTAAACAATAGGTTTGTTAAGTATACTTATATTTAAAAAAAAAGTTTTCTCATATTTCAGTCTCGTACCGTGTTGGTTAAGCCAACACTCTCTGCCCTCGGAGGGGCATCGGGTCCATCTTCCAGGGTAAGCCTCTCCGAATAAGGTCCATATTTCAGGACCAGCTCCCCGCCGGTAAGGCCGGCATTCCCCTAGTGCATCGGATCGGCCTACCTACCTTATTGCCCTTCCTATTTTCCCTACCACTGCATTCGCCCAGGTTTTGCACCTGAAAGGCAAGGGAAACCCCGGGATTCCACTGAAGGGAAATCCCAGGGAAAAGCCTGCCTTAAAGCAGCCAGTGTCTTGGTACTTTTCTTGCTGAAAAACAGCTCGAAAAAAATCCGAGTGATTTCACTAGGAAATGGGTCTGAAGTTCGCATCGTTGGAGTGCAACGAAATAATTTTTTACAATTTATTAAAAGTTATCAAGCAATGGAAATTTTATCTAAATCTTTGTTATAAAGTTATTTGATACTATAAAACAATAAATCTACACGCAAAAGTAATATTAATTATTATAAACTTGAAGTAAAATCAAATATTTTTTTATTTCGTTGCACTACAACGTTGCAAACTTCAGACCCGTACTAGGAATCGAACCTACGACCCCTGGAACGACGTTGTTTCCGTGACTAGCATGCTAACCACTGAGCCAACGTCGCTCTTAAAACGTTTCTTTATTCTCTTCTCTCTCTCTCTCTCTCTCTCTCTCTCTCTCTCTCTCTCTCTCTCTCTCTCTCTCTCTCTCTCTCTCTCTCTCTCTCTCTCTCTCTCTCTCTCTCTCTCTCTCTCTCTCTCTCTCTCTCTCTCTCTCTCTCTCTCTCTCTCTCTCTCTCTCTCTCTCTCTCTCTCTCTCTCTCTCTCTCTATCTCTCCCTCCCCCTCTCTCTCCCCCCTCTCTCTCTAGCTCGCTCGCTCTCTCTTTCCTCTTCCTTTTCTCTCTAGTGGCTAGGTATATAGTTAGAGTGGCGGAAGAGCGTACCTAAATTCTGTCATAACATTCGAATTCAGTAGTGGGAGTAGACAGGACCATCTCTAATAGATTTCTTACCTGGCCCTTACTCGGAATAAATGTTGTGCTCTTGGCCCTTTCATCTTAGTTTACCAATATTAAGAGAAGTGTCTACACCCTCAAGAGCATTGGACTTTCACATCTTTGCTGCCACTCCACTTCAGTTTCAACACTCGTCAACCCATCAACTCGCACAGTATTGTCAGTTTACACTCTTGGATTTTTATGTTCAACTGAAATTATTGAACTACGGCGAAACTGTCTATTTCTACATTTGTGACTGTTTATCTGTTTCATTGTGTTACTTTTTGAAAGTGATATTGTGAGAAATAGGAATAACTGCACTGTAAACAACTAGGTTCGTTAAACTTTCTCTATTCAACTCTGTTATTTATCATAGTAAAATCCCACATTTTTACTAACGTTTTATACATCTTGAAATTCAGTTTGACACAACGTAAACAAAAGTGAATAAAAACCGACAACTTGTTAAAATCAATTTGTTAAAATTCTTTGCTCATGTCGAACCTCACGAACGCGTGGCGTCTGTCAATTTACAACCACTAATAGTAGCCCGCGGGGCAATTAAGAATGGGCGCGTCGTCTGCTCGACGACAGTGCGGGCGTCTATATAGTCACGCTTTCGGCTCTTTAGAAGCGTGATGCATGCACGTGACTCTCGCAAGCGCGTTCTGGAGTGAGAAGCGAGTTTCTCTAGGACACGCCGCCCTCGCCGCCTCGCGGAATTTCAATTTCGAAGGCTGATACACGCGTATGTATCAAGGAGAGAGAAAAAGCCGCACGCGCTTCTCTCTCTCTTTCTCTCTCTCTCTTTTTTTTGCGCTGATAGGAAGTGAATAGAAAAAGCAAACGCACGCACGCGTAGGTGGTGAATATCGCGCGCGGACAATAGATTCTTTTTTCTAACGTCGCGTATGAATGGCTTTTTATTCAGTTATGAAGATCATTCTTTCTGTTTTATTTCGCGCGTTGTTTCCTTTTTCTTTTTATCGCCTCGATCTAACATAACTTGGGGATTTGACGCGCGAGGTGGTCGTGAGTGGCGAATAAGCGTATACACTCGTTTGCTTTTTTCGGTTTCTCAAGGTGCGTTCTCTCTCTCTCTCTCTCTCTCTCTCTCTCTCTCTCTCTCTCTCTCTCTCTCTCTCTCTATCCGCTACCACTGTTTATTTGCAAAGTCAAGAGAGCATTTTCCGAGCGTTTTATTTTTAAAGAGGTCCACAAACAGCGCTCGCTCGTGCGATTATTTATACACGTCTCTTGCCGTTTGACCACACAGACACACGTCCTCTCAGTTTCATGCAAATTCTTTCTTTTCTTCCTCTCTTTTTCTGTCATCTCGTTATTTTCGCGGAAAAGTACGCGCTGCGAGAGTACATTGACAGTTTCAGCGCTTCTCAGTTTGTGAATATTTTCGCGCGTTATCGCCTCGCTACGTTACCGGCCGCGTCCAATGAGTAATGCTTCTATTCATAAATTCGCTCTGATTCGACGCATCCTTGAGGTTATATATATACATATGGATAGTTCGGTGCGCAAAACCAGATGAATGGAACATAACTATTCGTTAATCGATAACCATTGTTACGAGACGCATGATTTATGCTGCCTCAGGTATTTTCCGGCATATAAATAGTCGGCCGTTCCATTATTCGACCTAGAAAATTTCGTACATCGTCGCGGCAACGATAATCTCGCGTGTTCGCGCTATATTAGTTCGCGGCATCGCACACACACACACATACATAGTAAAAAGAAACACATCACAGGCAGCCTGGCGTCAGTCAAGGTCTTTAAATCGATACGAAAAAAAAAAAAAAACGGAAATTCGCACGCGCTATGACGTACACTCATAACAACGATAAGCAGATCCCAAAATTTCCGAATTAGTCTCGGATGATCTTCCCCCAATTTTATCTCTATCTCTCGGAGATAAGCAAGAGGATGATCTGGAAACCGTCAACAGTATAACTGGCGCTTGACTATTTTTGAAAACACACGGCTGCGCACGCCACTCTCGTACTCTCGTTCACGAAAACACTACACATCCTGCAGTTAGTCTTTATTCATTAAATATTCTTACTTGTCGTTACTTTTTCTTTTTTTGCTCGACTGTGACGCTCATCGCGACATTGTATTTATATCCTGTGCGATGGGTAAACATTTTTTCTTGCGATGACGTCGTTCGGCATAACTGATGTCGCTTGTTAGTTATAACCTTATATAAATCAACTTTAGCCTTAAATTTATATTATTTATACAAACCCCAATGGAACTCCAAATTCTAAAGTGTGCCTTTTCTCTCTCTCTTTTCCAGATGGTACAGACGCGGACAAAAAAAACGATCAGCGAGAGGTGAGCGCACCAACGTCTGCTGGAGGCGGCAGTAGCAAGCGCCAAGCAAAAAGCAAAAAGCGCCGCGAAGCGCAACAAGAGTTTACGCATCCTTGGATGGTTGGTACTCTGAAAGGACACACGAGAGAAGTACTTGACATGGACTTCTCCGCAACTGGCAAATTCCTCGCCACCTCCGGTGAAGGTATGTATTTGTTTAATCAACCTTCTTTAAGTTTAAACAATTTTTTTTTATTACTATTCAGCGACTTTGCGTATATTCTCTCTTTCTATTTCGATTCATCTCTTGCTTATGTGTATATTTAAAGCGCGATGTGCCGTCACTTCCGTGTTCCATGTGTAGGTTGTTCATCAGTATTGAATCGTTGTACATTGCTTTTTTTTCTCTTTTTTTCGATATCTAACATAGATGACGTTTTGAAGTGCACGATAAAATTTGCTTTTGCTTGATTCCATTGATTTTTAACATGGAGAGAGATCTCATTGTTAGATAGTAATGGCTAGTACAGGATGTATAACATATGTTTTTTTTTTTTAACATTTAACATTGTGCTTCGCAGAAGTCATGAAAATTTGTCATTTTGGTCGTTGTACGGGTCAGTCATTCGTACTTTTATCCTGAAAGGTTTAGATTGATGGTTCTTAGTAAATATTTATACCCGCTGCAGAATTATTTATGAGCAACGAAGTATATATATTAGCCAAGGTCTATTCGAATAAACGTTTACTCGATCGTGGATTTTATCAGTGTCATGGAAATATTGCCTTTTTAACCTGATTCTTATACAATCCAATCTCGCTTCTCCTCGCGCCACTCGTCCCGAGTTCTCAATGTTACCTTAAACTCTCTCTCTTTTTTTCCTCTGTGTCTCCTCTCGTCAATGTCTAATGTCTCGCTTGTTCTAATCTCTTATAATTCTCTTTTTTTTAATAATGTTTCTTCATCCACGATAATTCGCGTATATTGCGACGCATCGAGCGTTTAATTGCGATTGCATCATTGCGGGGAGCTCAGGAGATGCGATCACCAAGAGATATAGGTATACTCACAGAGGAATAATTGTTCAAAATCTTTGTTCATCTCTAAAAGAAGATCGATACGCGCAATTTCAAGAAGAGCGCGCGCGCGTTTACTAACTCACGCACGCGTACATAACAAAAGTGGCGTTACCTAACGCCGTCTTTTATACGCGAGAGTCATAACGTTCGAAATTGTCGAACAGCACCAACAGCATCATCATCATGGTCTCTTCGACGTGATTATAGTTTTACCTCGAAAGTTGGCGGCGCGTGAACGCAAAAACCAAATTTAGAGAAAACAGTACTTAATCGAGGAAGGAGAGTCGAGGTGAGAAAAGTAGCGGAAAAAGGGGAAGGATGGGTCGGCCGTTCGGCTCTAATAGCTCTCCCTCGAGCGCGCGAGCGCGCCTATTCCCGTCTTGCTGATCTAGAGGCGCCGCGCGCGCGCGCGCTGCCAACTTCTCGGACGGAAAAACATCACGATTTTTCTCGAATTTTCTTTTTTGTCTTCGTTTCTAAGGGACACGCGCGTTTCCGCTATTTCGGTTGGTCAGGGTGTACGCTAGCGAACTTGACGCAAATTCGCGGTTATTTTTAGAAGCGCGCGCATTAAACACGGCTTTACGAGAGCGCGTAAACTTTTTTTTCTTTTCGTACCCGCGGCACTTCTTTTTATTCCTCCTCCAAAGCGAGTTTTGGGTCACCGCACAAGGTTTACGCGACAATGTTATTGCGCCAGAACCGAGTGAAATTCAAATCGAGCTCCTATAAAAGTTTAATTATTCATTCAAAATGTCTTCTCTCCCTCGTTCGCTCTCATTCCCATTCATCACAATAACTCGCGCAGTCGTTTGCCGAAAGCTCGTCAACCGATATCGGCACTATATACCACCAGCTACGCGCTCGTTTCATAATCGTTACGCAAAAGCTCGAGCACGCTCGTCTCCGCGTGTGTGTATGTATATGTGCAGCTCGCGGCGGCCGCGTGGATCGCGCGGCGCGCGTGTTTATTATCTATGCAGCCGCCGTCGCCGGTGCGAACAAACGCGTTTCCGCCTATTAATCGGGTATTCTCGGCTCTGCGCTGCGCGCCGCTCGCGTAATTCCTCGATCGTGTTTCTCTTCTCGCGTTCCCTTTTTTTTATTTCACGTCTGATCCGGCGTGCAGCAGCGCGCGGATGCAGCGCATCATCTTTTATCGTCTCGTTGTCGGGGGGCTTCTATACAGTTTATTTCGAGAGACAAGCGCGCGTGCAATTAGGCGGCTTTTCGAGAATTGTTTCCTGTTAAAGACGCAGACAACGCGCGCGCGCAGGGTGGAAGATTAGCGGTCGCCGACGCAGCGCTGCGCTGGGATTTTAATGATATATTTTTTTTCGGGTTACTACGTCAAGCTCATTAAGTTAAGTAAGATAGAGACAGGGAGAACCTGTTATTTTTACCTAAATTCAGAGCGCGGACAAAAAGTTGCTACCTACGTCAATGAAAAGTCGAAAGACACACACACAGCGCGCGCATGTCACATGAGTTGACTCCATAAAGTGTCTCTCACGCGAAATCGGTTGCCAATTATTGATTGTGAAATACTCTCGATATTCCGCAGAGAGAAAGGGACAAAAAAACATATATCAAACGTTTCCTTTGTCGCGAAATGCGAAAAGCGTCCGCTTCCGACTGCTCTCTCGGCATAAAACTCAAAAAGCGAAAGAGAAAACGGGGACAGGATTCGAAAAAAAAAATCGGGATCGTCCGCGTATACATGTATATGTATACATATATATCACACGAGGATGTACGCGCATAACGGGCTGGGCCGCCGTCGCCGCTGCAGACTCCGTTATCGCGAGCGCGCGTTCGCGGGAAAATGGAGCGAGCGGCGTGTGTGTATATATAGGTATATCGAGCTCTCGCAATAAGTGGGCTTCTGGGATGAAGCCGTGAAATTGTCCTCTCCCCTCTTCTTTCACTCGCGCGCTCGCTCGCTTCGCTCTCGCGCGCGCGCGCAATTCACCCTGACAATGAGCTCGATAAAAGTGTGTGTGTGTGTGTGTGTGCTGCTCGAGGCTCCGAAAAAGTTGGCGGCGACGGACAGGCCGACCGACATTTCGAGTTCTAGTTCGGCGTCGTTTTTTCTCTGTCTATATCTCGAGGTGAAAATCCTCAGCGGGGTCGCCGTCATAGATCTCTCGGGTCGTGCGCGCTCAAAGCTCCCGTCGTGATTTGTCATGCTTCGTGAGAAGTTTCGCGCGCCTCGCAAGATTCTTGGATTTATTACAAAGTGGGTTGGTTGTGTAGTTTTCGTTCTGTTTTCCATGTAATTGTCTGAGAATTTGATTGTTGCTAGCGAAAATATTTTTTTTTTAGTTTTACAATTGTTTTAGCTGCAGTATAGGGTTGTCGAGAAAATTCGCACCTAGAAAGATTATTCCTATCTTTTTTTTTTCTTTTATAAATAGCAATTGCGTTCTATTGTTAAAAAAATATTTCGCATTTTTCATGATTTTTTTAACGATACTGCGTGACATTTTACGAGTTAATACGATTCTTTTGTCGCAATCTTTTAAAAGGTGATAATTAAGCTTTTACGTAATAAAACGATTCAGTAAGTGATTCGGTAAAAGCGTGTACTTAAGGAGCATCAGACGATAATTCGCTTTTTTTTTTCTTCTTACTCGGTGAAAAAGGAACTATAAATACAGAAAGAGAAACTTTTTTGAAAAATTAAATTTAACTTGACCCATAAAACGCGTGCACTTAAAACAAGTTTACACTTTTCGTTCGCTCTCGAAGTAACGGTATCGCGAAACCAACACAATGAGAAAAAAAAATACATTCGTTTCTAAATTTCAACTTCCACTAGTCATCAATAAATTATTATTTGATAATACTTTCCTTCATTCCATCTTTGCTCAACTTCACCGCTTATCAAGATTGTCATCGTCGCTTATTAAAAATCGGCAAAAAATAAAATCGTCCATTACTCTTTTAGATTGATTAATCCTCCACCAACCTACATCGATCGCATATTTAGAACACATAAATCTCGCGGCGATTACCTGAGCGTTATGAATCGCGTAACTTATCATGAATTGTCACATTGACGTATGTAATTACTATAATAGTTCGTAAAAGTCTCTTGCACAAAAATTTCTTTCGACTCGAAGCTCGTTCAGACATTGGGCTGCTGTGTAGCAATACTTTTTAAACGATAAAGGATCTACAATTACGAGTTAGACGAGTTAGACAAAAAATAATTTCTTATTTAATGCCGAGCGCAGAGTAGTGCAATCATTAATGATACGTGTAAGTGTATAGTGTCGCATCAATTATATTATCGACATCCAGCATATCAAGCAAAACGTAACAGCAAATGTATCACAAAAAGCTTATTTTTTCGTGCAAACACATTAAAGCAAAGTATCTGTATAATCACACAATCGAAGCACTCATTCAAAATAAAAAAAAAAAAACTGAAAAGACAGAGGACGAGAAATATACATCACCACTGGTACTTGTTCATCTCTCTCTCTTTCTCTCTCAGACACCGCAAAGTTATCCATTTACTCTTACAATTAAGTGCTATAGTACGTAAGAAAAACTAAATAAGGATTATAAGCTCTAACAACCGAAGTCAAAATAACCTAGACAGATATATAACCGATCTCTCTCTGTTTCTGTTGTGTGAAATAAAGATTGCGGAAGGAATGCGGAGTTCACAGTCATCTACCAAACTATGGTAACGCCCCTGGTGAGAAGAAAGTCGAAGGCTATACCAATCATAGCACCGCCGTCGCCAAAGTCTACCTCCTCGACGGACTCCTCCTCGTCGTCGTCCTCCTCCTCGTCATCCCCCTCATCGCGGGATGAGCAACGCGCCAACGGCAAGAACTCACTGAGCCGACGGCAGCGCAAGAACCGCCGGGAGCAGCGCAAGGAGGACTGCGTCGACGGCGCCAAAAAGGGCCAGAAATCCCCAGTTAAGCCGGCCAAGATAGCGAATCGCAGCACTGACAACAGCGGCATGTCGAAGATATGGGTATTGGTGAGGACGAACCAAGTGCGCAGCCTCTACAAGTTGAACTTCGACCTCCCGTATCTCAACCAACTGGACGACCAGCAGTTCATGCTGCTGCTGATGAAGCACACGCTCACGAAAGAACAGATGCGCTGTCACGGCTTCCCGATCTGGCACAAGGACAACTACGCCACATTCTTCAACACCCGTAAGGGCAGACACCACAGCTCGCGCGAATGGGAAATTGTTCTGCAGCACTTTTACCGCAACCCGGAGCCCTTCTACTACAACGAGGATATCGAGTACGTCTCCACAGAGAGTAGCAGTAGCAGCACGGACGAGGAAGACAGCGGCCACGGCAGCAGCGGCAGCACCCCCAGCTCCGCGACAAGCAGCGACGTCGACGGCTCATCCGAGAGCGACAGCTCTGGTAGCAGTAGCTCCTCGGAGAGCGAAAGCTGTAGCCGTAGCAGCAGCAACATCGACAGCGTGCGCAAGATCAAGTCGCCCCAGGGCAAGAAACAGCCAGCGCACAAGAGGGACTGCACCCGCTGCAACAAGCACTTCTACCTCAGCGCCAAGACCGGTGACTACATCTTCGAGGAGGAGTGCTACTACCACTGGGGCAAGATCAGGCGCAGCAGTTACGCGTACAGCTGGGAGTGCTGCGGCGCTCACGAACACTCGCGCGGCTGCACCGTCGCCAGGCAGCACGTTTGGTCGGGCACGCTGCCCGGTCACAACGGGCCTTTCCACGATTACGCCAGGACGATCAGTCCGCCCTACACTGGCTACCACTACGACTTGAACCAAGGCGTTTTCGCCCTTGACTGCGAGATGGTGTTCACGAAGAACGGCATGGAAGTGGCCAAGGTGTCGATCGTCAACCTCCGCAACGAAGTCATTTACGACGCGCTCGTGAAGCCCAGTGCACCCGTCATCGACTACAACACCAGATTCAGCGGCCTGAGGCCGTCCGATCTGGCGAACGTCACCAAGACCTTGAGGGACGTGCAGACGGACATACTCAGCTTCGTCAACACCAAGACCATCCTCATTGGCCACTCACTTGAGAGCGATCTCCGGGCGCTGAAGATCATCCACATGAACGTGATCGACACGTCGATCGTGTATCCGCACAATCTGGGACCACCGCTGCGCCGTAGCCTCAAGGAGCTGGTGTGCACCGAGCTGCAGAAAACCATTCAAGTTGGGGAACACGACAGCGCGGAGGACGCCCGGGCGGTCGTCGACCTCGTTCTCCTCAAGATGCAGAGGGACATTGCGTGGATGTACAGGTTCAACACACCTTACACGTGAAGGAAACACAATGCAAAGTAAGAAAGCGAGCGAGAGATAGAGACTCGTGCTGAACCACCGAATGACATAGATACTCGAAGCGAATCCGCGCACACGACACCTGTGTGTGTGTGTGTGTGGGGCTAACGCAAAAAGACTCTTTGTTTTTTTGTTTCGTGCGATTAAGTTGTGAGCTACAAGTTCGTAATGTCGAATGGGAAGTGAAATGCAACGGAAGCACAATTGATGGAAGTGTCATTGTTCGATAAATAATCGCGTGCTCGCACCGCTCGCTGTGGCGGCGAAGCCGAGTTGTCGAGCGCGCGTGTATACAGCTAGTCTCAGAGATGACGAAGAGAGGAGGTAGAGAAAAGTCGTGCAGTGCTGATGATCTCGAAGAGAGTGATACGTAGGTTGTTCGCACTTCCGCCAGTGTTCCACTACAATGAAGTCTGTGATATGTTTATATACACATTATTGTATAGATGTATATACGCACACGCGATATCGCATAATTCATGTTCGCCCTCCCTTCTCCCTGTTTCCTATACCGCGTTTACGAGCGAAGTGTAAGCGCGCGTGTAAATTGAGCCGACTATCACGTGCGCCACGTGTACTCAAAGTGTTTTGTTGCTGAAAACAAACATTGCTGTGTGATATATAGACTGCTCGCGCGTGTCATATACGTGTATATGCTTGTTTACGTTTCCGAACAGTATCCAAGTATATTTCGTCCACTTTCTGAAACTGCCCCTCGCCCCGAATCTTCGTTCGATATTGTAACGTACGTAAGTACAAGTTTTGTACGTTGAAGTCCGTTCGAAGAAAGGCGAGGTCGAAATCCACACGTGCTCAGTGCGGCTCAATCGAAATTACATGCGCCACGCTGATGAATCATTTGTACGCGCGGTTATCATTGCGCCATCGATCAAGTTTGTTCCCCTACGCCCCAACGAATCTCTTCGTGAACACACGTGAAGCTGCATAAAAACTCGCCAGACATTTTCATTTCTTTTCCGTTAAGTGTACAATAGATAAATATATACATAAATCCGCACACATACACACGCACATTGTGTACTCATCCGTCATTTTCCTGCATCTGTATATAGCCCACGGGCGAGCGCGCGAGAGCGCCGTTTGTACATAAATTATGTGACTATGCGAATACGTACGAAGTATCAAGTGTTGACGATGATATATGTAAAGGAAGGTAAAAGCTAATTTCGACCAGTCGAAAGTCTCATCGACTTTTTTTTTCCTAAAGTGCCTTGCGTTTCTTTGGCATCCTGTATTTCTGTATTGGTATATCATTGTACTCGAAAAACTGCGAGCGAACACACACACATATACACGCGCAGTTCTTGTACTCGTACGTATATATACTTGTATTTAATTTATTGTTATCTCGTAAGTGACGTAAGACAAGGACGTGAAAAAAAAAACCGCCTTACGTATTATATTTTATGTAGACCGCATCGAAAATTGGCGATGACACAAACGATTATATATGTACAGACGACAAATGACAGCAATGTAAAAATAAAGAAAATAACGATATTTTTTGTATGTATTTTTCAAGTGTGATCTTATCAATAAAAAAAAAATTTATACATTTTAAGTCTCTTGTTTTCAATGTGAATATACAAAATTTCCTCTTACCAAACCTTTTTCCACGAATTACAACAAAAAAGAATACAAAGTATAAAAATTATTTTCTATAAGTGATGAATTTTTCTTTATAAAAAATTCTACAATTAATGAAATAAAATTACTTACTCAATAAAATTGCCAAGTCAGCGTAGCTTATTTATAGTCACCGACTCAGCATATCCGCACTTCTAGCGACTTTCACGAAAAATAAGCATTTCAATCGATCACGGTGAAAAGCAGTCAATTTATTCTCCTTCTTTTTTTTTCTTTCCATTCAATCGATAAATGATTTGAATGCTCGAGCGAATTCCGGAAGCCGGCGCTATACACTAATATTTTCCTCAAACAAAGCAAACAAAAGCCATCAGAGTCGCCGCGTCGAGCAAAAATATACGAGGATTCGAAGCCACTCGAAGACGCGAACACAAATCGCATTTAAATACCCTATTCTTCTCATAGAAACGCGTTCCGACGCAGAAGAGCTTCTCGCGTACGTCGAATCTTGCACAATATATACAGAAGCCAAAAAGATGCGCGATTCGTAGTTTTTGTACTCTTTTTTTTCATCGTTCTACTGCGCGGCAGTCCTTTCTTGCCTCTGTTTATCATTATCCACCAGTTTCTTTATATATATGTACGCTCCTTGAATATTTATCGTATTCAAATTCAAATGCACACACATGCTATTTGCAAAAAAAAAAGAGATTGTTTGCATATACTTGCGCGCTCCTCGCGTGCGCGCGAGCAAAAAAGACGAAAATAAACGCGAGAGAGGAGATAATCGAGCGCGCCTCAAGTCGAAATACGCAAGTAACCATGGATAAAGCGCGTACACGTTTTCGGCGGCCGAGTTGTTACATTGCAAGACAGCCGTTCTCGCGGCTCTTCTCTCCTGCGCCGCGGTGCGACGTGAAAGTGATTTTGCAACCGCGAGCAAACGAGCGAGCGCACACGCGCACGCGTGCGCGGGGGGATACGAATGGATTGCGACAAAACGGAAATCGCGCATCTTCTTCATGTTAATGGCGGCTGAAATTTTCCGCGAAACTTTCTCTCCCGCGCGGCTATCCGCTCCGCATTGCATATATATTATACACACATGTACATAATTGTATACGTTAGCTTTCGGCGAACGTAAGTTAAAATCAGACTCGATTCTTATAATATTGTCAGGCTGCACTATATATGTGCGGGAACGAAATTTCTATTTTCGTGTGCGGAAGAGCTTGGCTCTATAGACACACACACGGAGAAGCGCGCGCGCGCGCGAACGCGTCGTTGTTCAACCTTATATGTACTATATCAGTTGCTCTGAGATTCGTGTGTGAGCGCCCGTGCGATTATCGTAATGCGTATAAGTATGTAGGAAAAAGGTGCGGAAGAGCATGATGTACATGCGTTAAATCTTTTCCCTGATATCTGACCGCGCGCGCGAGCGGAGACGACGCGTCGCCGCACACACCTCTCGCGAGTTGCGCAACTGCGTTCGGTACGTTAGATTATGCGCGCGCGTTTTGGACAGCATATATATATATATATATATATACATACATACGCGCACACACAGAAATACACACGCACACACACACATACGCGCGCGCACGCAAGCAGTCAAGCAGTCAAGCACACACACACACACACACACACACACACACACACACACACACACACACACACACACATACACACACACATACACACACACACACACACACACACACACACACACACACACACACACACGTTACGAAAGTCGCGATGACGGCCTCGTTAGGGAAGTGCTCATGTGTGTACGTGTGTAAGACAGAGAGAGAGACGGCCAAGCAGCGGCGTTTGGCAAGCGTGACAAAACGTATCGGCCGACACACGACGAAGAAGACGATGCTGGTGACGAGAGAGAGAGAGAGAGAGAGAGAGAGAGAGAGAGAGAGAGAGAGAGAGAGAGAGAGAGAGAGAGAGAGAGAGAGAGAGAGAGAGAGAGAGAGAGAGAGTCGATCGCGCAACGTTAGCTCGTGGTATATATATAAAGGGACCGCGGGGCGAGGGAGGCTTTTGTTTCTCATAATTCGGTTGAGCGGCGATTTCGAGTGACCGAATTTAGTGCAGTCTTAATTTAAACGCGTATTTATTAAATATATGGCTGGTACGATTGCTAATTTCCTGGTTCTTGTGTCAGCAAAGTTTCTGCACTGAATTTTACACTGTTTCAATATTTTTGAGTCAATTTGTTACTCAGTGAGTTTCGATTATTGTCATTTATTATTTTCCAAATTTTGCTATTGGAACGAAATATTATATTTTCCAATAAGAATGCGGCAACGTTTGAATATAGTCAATTTGAATGTATTGATAAGTCTGTTTAGTAAGAGGAAAAAATAGGCATTCCGAATCAATATTGACAAATTAGACATGATACATCTAGACTCGGCTATAATAATTTATTGAAAAGAGATTTTAACCTTGACAGGTTTTCGTCTGTAAAAAAACAGATATTTTAGATAAAGATCTAAAAATAATAAAATAACATTAGAATAAACTGAACCCTTGGTGGAAATGACAAAAATTAGCCAATTCAGAAGTCAGTTAATTTTATCACAACTACGTTCTGTTTTTACATTACAATAGGATTTGATAAATAACGTTTTGTAAGTTCTACGTGATTATAAATACAAGTGAACCTGACGTAATAAGTTAATTTGTCTCTCCATGATTTACTATACCGCTCATTAATATCTAATTAATGTAATAAAAAACTACTTAGGTTGAGTAGACGAATTATATTTCAGATATACATCAAATCTTTCATCACCATTTGAAATTTTAAACGTTATACCTCAAATACGATTTCATTACAATATGATTTGTACTAATTATTTTGCAACACGGGCAAACACAGTGATTTATAGAATACAAGATTGAAAAAGTTTCTTGTCTTACGATGGCAAAAAAAAAAGTATTTTTACTTTATTTTGATCACGATATATTTATATTCTTTCAAAAGAGATAACATTAATTACAGATACTTTGATGCATGTATAAAAATATTTAAGCTCACTATCTAGTATCGAGTATATAGCTGTTTTAATTAGAATACTAGCTATTTATACCTCGCTCCTCACGTCGCTCGGTAATACAAAGCAACGTGTCCTATTAATTACTAAATAAGGTAACTATCACTATTTTATAATAAAATTAATCGACATATATTTTAAGAGGTATTAAACTACTGGATGGTCGGACGGACGGACGGATGGACGAACGGACGGACCTTTAATATTATATTTTAATATTAGATTTTAGCCTTTTAATATTATAATAATAGAAATAGATATTTTTAAGAGGTATTAAACTACTGGGTAGAAAACTGGTGGTCGGGCGGACGGACAGATGCCGGACGGATATTTTGGCTTTTTAATATTATAATAGATAGAAATAGGTATATTTTAAGAGGTATTAAACTACTGGATAGAAAAAGAATGGTCGGACGGACGGACGGACGGTCGGACGGACATTTTGGCTTTTTAATATTATAATAGATAATAGATTATAATAAATTACTGTGCACAAAATACCACAGAAAAAGCAATACGATTCAGAGTGTAAATCGCAGTCTTACTTTTCCTGCGTGATTTTGGATTTTCTTTAATTTTTTTTACCACTTTTAGATTTGAATATTTTTTTACCAGAAAATTCAGTATCTGTTAACATTCATTTATTGCATCAAAATGACCACGCAAATGAATTTCGTATTAAATAAAATTTATTGAAAATTTTATGAATGTAAATATGTTTTCTTAGTTTTATTAGATGTTCATCAATAATTTTATTTTTTAACTGCTCTAGCAACCAAACGTAATAATCGTCCATTTCTAATCTTCGTTATAAAATAGTACCGAAACGTGCCATTAATATGTTACGAAAAGTCATATCGAATTGTTACACCTGTATAATGTCATACATCATAAACACACGCGAATGGCTCGCGATAAAAATAAACCACAATCAAAATAAAACTCGTGCGTCGTATTTATATATCTCGTAAATATATCAGATCTTGCGTCGTAATCAAATTAAATATAACAAAACGTCGCAGAGCTCGGCGAGACCTACTTATGTATCTCTGTTCCTCGAATCGCGCCCACTAAAAACAGCGGCTTTTTCGCTGAAATTTGGTCGCGACGACGGTGCTATAAAAATCCTTAAAAAGTCACGTATAAGCCTTCGGCCCGACTTTACATTGCAACAATCACTCTTCGGTAAGTCCCAAAATCTACAAAACGTCTTTCGCTTTTACAAGTTAAAATATCGCCTGTATATACATATTTTTATCTTCCCGGAATAATCAGTTAATATTTTCCCTCGATAAGATTGCGTCGGTATAAAGCCAACGCACTATATCTCTCCTCCTCCAACGCTGGCGAAACTAATTCATACAATTAGCAGAACCGCACGCTCGACTGTATGAGAGCCGGGATTAGTCATAGCCCAGGACTCGTCCTCGGCACTCAGCGCGTTCCGAAAAAACGAGCACACACACGCCGCGCGCGGCAGCTAAAGCGGCGGAAAAAAGGACGAATATCTCGAACACAATGGGCAGCAGCAGCAGCTCGAGAGAGAGAGAGAGAAAGGGAGCGTTAAAAATAGCCGCAAGGCGGCACATAACCGCCTTTGTAACAACAATAAGTCGAGACGCGGTTATACTTGCCATGCGCTCGCTCTCCTACCTCGTCTTCCGAAAAAGGAGCACGTCACCCTGCGCTTATGATACACACGCCCCCGTGGGAGCACGAGAGATCGGTTTTTGCGAGCGCCGGGGTCAGGGCCACGCATCATCATCCTCGCGGAGGTCGCTGTATTTATACCCATAAATATACTTGTACGTTTAGGCGATGGAGGTCGATGAACCGCGCGCGGCAACCGAGGAAGCGGTCGAAAAGCATCGGAGCCGCTTTCTGCGCGCGAAAGAGAGCCTAGAGCGCTGAGAGATCCGCGCGATCGATATGCCAGAGGCATGGCTCGCGGACGACTATATATATATATACTTGTACTCGCGCTGCGAGCAGGTTGAACGAACCGACCGAAGCCGTGTGCTGTACCTATGTGTCGAAAAATCGGAGGTGCAATGCACGCGCGTTTTTTTTCTCGCCTTTCAGTCTTAACGGTTAGGTCATATGACGCCATCGGCAGCGGGAGGCGCTCGGGGATCACGGCGGCCTTGATATCGGTTGCTATTATGAGTAGCAGGAAAAGATTCTTGTGACCGCAAGTGTGTGTGTGTGTGTGTGTGTGTACGAGATAGGGTCGAGATGATGATGATGATAATGTGGTGCCTCCTATAAGTTGGATGGATCTTTCGTTAGAGGCCCGTCCGGGACTTATGTAATGAATCACGAGTGGAAGATTTCGGCGAATATAGTATAGATTTGTGGCGCAACGTTTAATTGGTAATTGCGAGCGCGGATATGTGTATTGAGTGAAATTAATTTTTTTCGACGTCCTTTTTTTATCATACACGCGATAGAAATGATAGAGCAGTGATGAAATTGACGTATTATCGGTGCAGCGGTGTATATACGCGCAGAGGCTATCGGTGGTTTATGCAATTTATTGACTTTCTGGTTTGTATACTATACTCGATAATTTAAGTAAATACTGCAGTAGCCGAATAATTGCGCAATAAGTAGGTTAATAAACAAATTGTCTCGTAAGATGTTTCTGAACTCCTGAAAAAAAAAATGTTTGTTATTTGGCAATGAATTTATTAGTTAACAGGTTCTTAGAGTTTTGCTAGTCACCGCCGAGCCATAACGTCTCTGACAAATACGGAACATAAAAGTCTTTCTGTTGTTCGAGTACAGGCAAACTTTACTTTGCGAGCGTTTAACAATTGTTGCTTAAATGAGTTTCGTGTACCGTCACCTCTTTTTCGGTTTATTTTCGTCGATTTTTCTGCACCGGCCAAGTTATCTTTGACGGCAATTAATCTGTTGATACAGCGAGCAATGAAAATTAAGATCTTTTTAATTACGTTAATTAAATACCAATGTTGGCCAGTTATTGACAGTTAGAAAATATTAAAAGATAATTTAATATAATGAAAGCATTTTTGTATAATATCGCACAACACTGCTTGAGTAATAGTAAACACGTTTAATTTAATGACGTAGGAAATTATATTATGTAATTTTGCCATGAAAAAAACTGGATTCTTACAAAAAGCAAAACAGCAAAGGCGATTTACCTTGAAAACTAAGTAAAAAGTTAAGAAAATTCTGGAGACTTATTTAACGTTGTTAAAAGGATTTTATCGTAATTAATATTACAAGACTCATACATTTATATAAAAATCATTAATCAAAATGTATAACGCTATACCTGCAATTATCTTTTCTTTGATCTTAATCTTCGTTGTGATTCACATATGTAGTAAGCGAACGTTTACGTTTATACATTTTTTATTTTTCAAGGTTGATGGATATTGACCTTTTCAATTGTATAATGTTTTATTAAATTCTTTCGTATGAAGTCTCAATGTTGAAAATGTATACTTCCAGAGGACAAACATTTTTTTCTCCACCTTAAATATTACAAACAATTACAATATTACACTGAGAAAAAACTTTAGTAAAAATTATTAATAATTTTGTAAAAATTACTATACTTTCTGGGAAAGCCACCACAAACTGTAAAATCTCAAAATATTACTATACTTTATATAAAAAACTTTGCTATAAAGATAGGAAAATTTACTATAAAGTAATGTAAAGTTTACTGTAAAGTATTGTCATTTTTTGGGTTTTTACAGTTTGTTGTAGCTTTATCAGACAGAATAGTAATTTTTCAAAATGTTTTTCTCAGTGTACTTTAATATTAATGTTTATTAGTTGCCACCAAATGATATTAAGTTATCAATTTTTATTATAATGTATATATTCAAGATTATCAATTTTAAGTATTGAAATTTATTTCTAATTTATTTTCATCAAAGGGAAAAAACAAAATGTAAAAAAATACATTTAATATAATCAGATTGTGACGTCAATCCTGTAACACTTTTGGCGAAGTGGCGTCATGCCTGTAGGATTTGGATGGCGTTTTATCCTTTTTTTAAGATGACTTAAAAATAAAGAACTTGCGGCACGTCTAAATGTAAATTACCTTCTTAGAGAGATATCTTGTTACATTTTACTTGATTGAATACTTCGATTTTTCGAGAAGCTTTACACTCAGAAAAACGATCCTCCGGTACCAAAATAAAATTCCTCCCGAAAAAATCTTCCTGCAATAAAAAGGACTTCCTCCCGCGTGGTAGAATCGTAATTCGATTACAGGAACCGTGGTCTCCTGTTATAGGAGGCCAATCCTCCTGCAGGAGGAGAATTTTACGTTTTATTTATACAAGAATATTATGTGTCAGTAATGGAGAAATGATATTTTTGGTCTTAGGTCCCCAAAACTCTATTTTATAAATATCATTAAATTGCAGTGTAAGACAAGTTTATTGATAACAGATGACACTTATAGGGTTACTATATAAATATTTAAAATAACTAAAGTCTTTTTATTCCATTCATGTATAACAATTTTATTTTTACATTATTTATTTATTTATTTTTTTAACAATTATCAAGGAGCTCGGGAGCGCTCCGAAGGCAAGTTTCTGTCCAAATGTAGAAGAAGCCTGAGGGACGATCGCGCTACTATATACTTTGAAATGGGTGTGCGAGAATTTCACTTATTATATATACAGGAGGAATTCCTCTTATCGCGATGCGACATTGTACCAAGCGGATATTCCTCTTTCCATAGGAAGATATTCTCTTGGCCCTATTTTTAACTAAAAATCCTCCTCCGACAGGCAGATTCTCGTTGGTACAGGAAGATCGTTTTCTGAGTGTATCAAAACCACAAAACATCAGTTGCAGTCTACAGAGATGAACGTGACTTTCAATTTTTCTCGCGTAGAATCTAGATACATGAGATCGTACAAGTAAGATTCTCCGCATTAAACTGATTCATAACTTTCCAAGCAATTAAGTTTTTGACTTCTAATGTGTCGCTCAAATTGAAGCGCATACTTTCTACTTTCACATTCTTTTTGGCGTGTTTACTTGTTTACATAGCAGTGTTTTCAAGCAAAATGTTAATTTTGCGGCATGACGTGTTCCTTTAATCCAAAACTTTTTCACTCAAAGCCAACACCCTGAATATTTAAAAAATGCATTATATAGTTGCCAAGAGATTTTCATCAGAAGGGGTCAAATGACAAGATCATTGTTACCGTGAGTCTTCAAATCCGAACTATTGCCACAATATCATCTAATTCTAATCTTTCCTGGATCCTATTAAAGAACAGCTACACAGCAGTTTCAGTCCCGATGACACTGCACAATTCTCGCCCTGCCGAAAAAGACACCATATTACATGTAGAGAAAACCAAATCAAAGCTCCGTTACTCCAAAGCCGCGCACCGATAGCTCAGCGAATCTTACACACCACTTCAGCGAAGTCGTAACTCGACCGATCTCCCGTTCACTCAGAAAAAAAACCCACTGAACTAGGAAATGCCTACCTACCGCCTCTCCCGCCAAAAAAGCAAAACAATCCAATAGCTACTCAAAAGAGAGGAGAAGCGCGCTATCGAAACGCGACCAAAAAAAAAAAAAAAAACAAGAACCGACGACCGCGATCATCCGACAGGGCAGCAGCGGCGCTCGCTCGAGCGAGCGAGAATCGATAAAGCGCGTCGCTCGCATAGCAGCAGCAGCAGCAGCAGCAGCAACGAGCGTCTAACCAGGGCGTAACGAGGCGCAATGCGCGCGCTTCGCGGAGAGAAAATCGGCCCGCGCGCAGAGCGGCAACTTTCTTCCTCTGTATACCTAACAGCGGCTGCGGCTCTCCGAGCGCTAAATATCGACGAGGGACATGAGTGTATTATATAGAGTTGCTTGGGTGCGCAAACTTTCTCCTCTTCAACGCGAACGCGAGATTTCTGATCGGCTACATCGGTGGCACTTATAGCGGGTTAGCCGTATATAACGCGTGCGTATAGTCTCTGTGCATAGGTTGCGCGGATATATAATGTGCGAGCGGGATCGGTGCTTAACATTTCAATTTGTTTGGGCTTTTGTTTTTATTGTCATTTGAAAAATAAAGGATGATTGGAGAATTTGAATGAATGATCACAAGGTTGTTTTTGTGAAACCATTAAATGTAAAAAGAATTTTACAGGATAACTTAGTCAGAGAATTAGTCATTTTGAATATTTTTTCAGTAAGAAAAACTCAGTATATTATTAACGTCTGTACAATCATTTCCATTGATTGTGCAAAAAGTCTTATAAAACGTGAACAATTTTTAATTCATTATGAATGTAAATTCTTATTAAAACGAACCATCAATAATTGCGCTTCATAGAGATTTTTTAATTAGAAATCAACATCTATCTTACGTCAGTTTTTATAAATTTAAAAAAAAAAATGAAAAAAGAATTCATTACGACATTTTTTCTCATTAAGTTATATATCAAGATATATATATATCATACTTCTAAGTGCCAATTTAAAAAATTATAAAGTTCTTAGGATAGACATTAATTTAATACGAATACGACGAATAGGATGCGACCTTAGATAACAACCCCACGACCATTGACGTTAAAATAACATTTTCGTTCCAGAAATGTAAACGGTCGACTTTTTGACGTGTCAGTCATGCGGTTCTAGTGAGTACTGATGTACATATCTATATTAGATATACACCTATATATAAGCACACACGTGTAAAGAATAAGGATTGCGCAATCTCGCGCGTGTCCGGCGCGCGCGCTTTCTTCGAGCGTCTTATCCGCGCGTGTCCTTATTGAAGTGAACGCATCATTCGTGACTTTGGGGTATTTCGCGGAGAGAAAAAACGCGATTACTCGATTCTTGCGTAAAATATACGTCTCGGCCGTGCGCCGCTGACAATCACAACCGTCCGCAAATCTAGGTAAAGAAGAAGAGAGATACGGCACGTCTTTGTTTTTTTTCTTCTTAATTTTTATTATTTACAAGAGAGTCGAACCTATTCTTGACACGATATAAAAGCTGAACGTGCGCGGTCAAATCACACACCGTCGCATTAAATGGATTTAGTAATTATAGTACGAATATAATTTTTATGTGTTATTGACACTTTTATTATTGAAATTGCCTTTTTGTAAGCGTTTCGTTGCAAGTTTCGGTTTCTCATAATTTCTTGGCATTGTGGTGATCAGGTTAAAGTACGGATTTAACTACGTTTTCATTTCAATCCATGACGTGGATTAAACTAGTTTTAAAACTAAGTAGGTAATTGTTTATAACTTCGAATGTACACGTGGCCTGTGCTCATTCGGTGTACAAGTTTTAATTCCAGTTAATCAACTTTATTTTATTCCGTTAAAAAATTATTAATTGTGACCTGCACTGTGGACTTTTTCTTTCGATTTGTTACTTTGTCTTTTACTCTTGACGCAAATTGAAAAGTTGTTGCATCAGTGTTAAATAAATTATCAGGGTTGCATGTTTTCACAGTTAAGATATTGTCTACCAGACTACAATGTGAGAAAGTTTGTTATTAGAACGCCATTTTCATTATTTGCAATAATAAAAAGATAACGTTTACTACGCGGTACATCGCGGTAAAATTAAAAATAATTTGGTTTTTTATGAACTTTACATAACTTTTAGAGAGTTATTAATACATGTTCCATTTGTTCTTTTAAGATTTACACTCATTACCTCAAACAAGAGCGATGTTTTCTTCTTCTTTTTATTTTTATAACTGAGAATAGAAATATTATTAGAATGGACTAAAAAAAGTAGGTTATCAACTTTTTGCGATCAAATATTCAAATTCAATTTGTCAAAAATGTAAAACGAATGTAAACGGTAAAAACCAGTTCTCAAAATTTTACCAAATTTTTGTACGTCTTTCTTTCTCAAGAAAAATTGAACTTTACGAAATAGCATTGAAGTCCAAAAATACATACACAATATCTTTACACTTCAAAACATATAAGATTGCAAAATAAAACGACAAAACACTCACCATGATTACCCCACATTTCACTTCGGATTTTATACAGTGTGTGCAAATAAATTGTAAACTATAAAACAACGGCGAAGCCAATAATACTATATACGCAGCCAATAATCAATCCTCCATTCGAATTGAAAATAAGTAATAAGCGAATCAACCCGTCGGCTTTTCGGTTGAAAAAGCCGGCTAAAAAATACTCGTACCGGCGGTCAATGCCACAGGCCTGTAAATCAATATATGTACATACACGTACAGCAGCTCTTTTTTGCTTGTATATATGTGTATATATATATGTATATATAATTACACTTCAACAGCCAGCGAAAAAATCAGAATCGAGCGATGAATAGTCGATGATCTCGCGCGCGATGGTAGTAATACGATTCGGTGCGAAGGTCGGAATCCCCTGTTGCTCCGTGCGATGTCGATGCTCTTCCTCTTTGTCCTCGCGCGCTTCCCCCTTTTCTCGGAGTCTTCTCTCGTTCGCGCCGGGCCATCCGCGCTAAAATATAAATATATTCGGCGCGTAAAGCGCGTTTATATTCGTACAGCGTACCTTGTCATTATAGGTTTTTTTTCGGACGATAAAAATTCGTTAAATGGTCGGTGTATTTTGTGGTTTTGAAGTGGCTCGTGAACAATTCAATGACGTTCTTTTTCTTTTCGAAAGGGCCTTTTCACTTTTCGTTTTTGGAAGCTTATTTTGCGCGCGCGCGCACTTTTGAAGTGCGCACGACCTAAAACGGCGTTACAATAAGTTATTAAATCTTCTGAACTATAAATCTTTTTGAGTAATTTATATACTCGTGCGTGCGCATATTTTTTAAAAGCTTTTATATCAAGAGATTCTGCAATTTCTTTTGACGATTGGATATTGCAATATTAATATTTTTATCTCTTATCTACGTGAATAAAGTTTATCAAATTTATAGCGCCAATTCTAACATTAAAAGCCGTACATGAAAAGATGTTTAATATTTTACAGTGATAATCATTTTTACGCGATTTATTTTCATCACTCTTATATGTTTTTTCAAAAATTTGTATCCTCTTGCATTTAAACGAATTACTTATAGTTTCTTAAACATAAACTGAATTAAAAAATAAATAAAGATCTGAAAATATATAATGAAATTCCTTTCAATTATTTGTAAATAATTGAAGACGTGAAAATCTTAGAAAACGTGTATTGCATTATAATAGGTCTTTAATAAGCCAGCGATTTCCAATTCCAACTTATAAATTACCGACAATAAATCTAGAAAAATTGCTACTCTCTCTCTCTCTCTCTCTCTCTCTCTCTCTCTCTCTCTCTCTCTCTCTCTCTCTCTCTCTCTCTCTCTCTCTCTCTGAAAATTATAAGCACCACATTACTCCGGATATCAATGATACGAAATAAAAATTATTTCACCCGGTAAAAGCTCTTCCCAACTTTCCTCTATAACCGCAATTACCGCGCACCGCCGCGATGTCCTCACTTTTCTCGAAAGCCCGTCATACCGGCAATTGCGCGCGCGTATTGAAATCGCTTCATTTGCATCGAACCGTACAATTTCGCCACGATCAAGGGAATCACGCTCTGTTAGTGAAAGTCGTGCGCACGCGCATTATCATCGCCTCTCGCTAAGGCGCCGTCATTACGGCCACAGTGCGCAGGGAGAAAGAAAAAATAAGCCGCGGCGAGAGTTATATATATATATATATATTACTATAATATATAGTTGTAAGCCAAATTAAGACGTCAACCCTCCGCGTCTCTCCGTGTCCCTCTGCGTCTCTCCGCAAAGTTCCCTCCACAAAATAACGTAAAATTCACTGTTTTTTTGCATTATTTAGGGTCTGCATTATTCCTCCGCATTGTCCCTCCGCGTCCCTCCGCGTCCCTCCGCATTGTCCCTCCGCAATGTTCCTCCGCATTGTCCCTCCGCATTGACCCTCCGCATTGTCCTTCCGTATTGTCCCTCCACATTGTCCCTCCGCATTGTCCCTCCACATTGTCCCTCCGCATTGTCCCTCCACATTGTCCCTCCGCATCTTTTACACGTTATTTTGAGCATGGAAGAGCTCCTCCTCGCCTCTGCCTCGACCCCTCTGCCACCACCTCAACCCCCTTGTGATCCCCCAATCAGATCACCCACAAGGTTAAAGGAGTTTTGTACTAGAAACTTCCTCTTTTGCCGTAGATGCTATGGGCCAATGTTCTCTGAAACTTCATCAATGCCTGCTTTTTTGCCAGTAAGGCGCTGACAACATCGTGACCTCTCTTGATCGGTTATCCGCTAAGAGAGGGAGGTTAATCCTGCGCTTACTGATACAAAAACTATGGATTAACCCTCTTGGCTTCAAGGCGGGTATCGATTGCTGTCAATAGTACGAAGGAAGCTTAGATTTTGCTTAAAATTTGTATACAGGGATTCTCCTGGTCGCTGATCACGATTTTGCTATCAGACTTTAAAAATTCTAAATGGCGGATCCAAAATGGTGGTTATAAATTCGAAAAAAGCTTAGATTTTGTTGAAAATTAGTATTCAGGGATTTTCGAGGTCGCTGATCGCGATTTGTTACCAGACTTTCGAAATTCTGAATGGCGGATCCAATATGGCGATTGAAAGTTCGGAAAAAGCTTAGGTATTTTTTCTCAAAATTGGAATACAGATATTTCTGAAGTCGCTGATGATGACTTTGCGATCGGAGGTTCGAAATTCAAAATGGCGGATCCAATATGGCTGTTAAAAATTTGAAAAAGCTTAGGATTTCTCAAAATTGGATTACAGGGGTTTCTGAAGTCGCTGAATACAACTTTGCTGTCGGAGTTTCGAAATTCAAAATGGTGGATCCAATATGGCTGTCAAACTTTCGAAGGAAGCTTATATTTTTCTCAAAATTGGAATACAGAGGTTTCGAAGCCGCTGATCCTGCTTTTGCTATCAGACTTTCGAAATTCAAAATGGCGGATGCAATATGGCGATTGAAAGTTTAAAAGAAGCTTAAATTGTGCTAAACATTGGAATACGGGGATTTTCGATGTTGCTGATCACGATTTTGCTATCAGACTTTCGAAATTCAAAATGGCAGTTCCAATATGGCGGTTGAAAGTTCGAAAGAGCTTAGATTTTGCTCAAAATTGTATGTAACACAAGGGTTTTCGAGGTCGCTGTTCACGTTCTTGCTGTCAGACTTTCGATATTCAAATTGGCGGAAAAAAGTTCGATGGAAGCTTAAATTTTGCTTAAAATTTATATACGCAGGTTTTCACGTCACTTATCACGATCTTACTATCAGACCTTAAAAATTCAAAATGGCCAATACAATATCGCAGTTAAAAATTCGAAAAAAACTCATTTTTTTCTCAAAATTGGAATACAGGGATTCTCGAGGTCGCTGATCACAATTTTGCTATCAGACTTTCAAAATTCTAAATAGTGGATCCAATATGGTGGTTAAAAATTCGTAAAAATCTTAGATTTTTCTCAAAATTGTAATACAGAGGTTTCGAAGTCGCTGATCACGAGTTAGCTATAAGACTTCCGAAATTCAAAATGGCTGACCCAATATGGCGATTGAAATTTCGAAAAAAGCTTAGATCTTGCTCAAAATTGTATCACATGGGTTTTCGCGGTCGCTGTTCGCGTTCTTGCTATCAGACTTTCGAAATTCAAAATGGCGGTAAAAATTTCGAACGAAGCTTAAAGTTTTCTTAAAATTTATATAGAGAGGTTTTCACGCTAAAATATATACTTGGAAATTGAATTTACTGTTGATATTCAAGAAAATGAGAAGAAAAATTAATACCAAAGGTTCATTAGATAATTTAAAATTCATTTAATTTTTTTACATTGTTCAGTGTAAACGCATACAATTTTATAGTGACGTAGACAGTAGATCAAGGAGCGCGGGAGCGCTCCGAAGGCAAGTATAGAAGAAGCCTGAGGGTTAGGCCTTTTTTTTTAATAAAACGCATGTTTCTTTTTACCTCTAGGGTGAAAAAAATAAAAGAGAATTTACAATTTAATCACTTTCTAAAAAGGGGGGTTGATGAGCGGAGCGAGTAGGAGAGTACCCCCCTAGTGTGTGTGTGTGTGTGTGTGTGTGTGTGTGTGTGTGTGGGTGCATGTGTGCGTGCGTGCGGGCGTGTGGGCGTGCGTGCGTGCGTGCGTGTGGGTGGGTGGGTGGGTGCGCGCGTGCGTGCGTGCGTGTGTGTGTGTGTGTAAAAGAGACGGCAGAACGGGGGGGACCGAAAAAGGCGCACGATTGTGTGTTACTGCCGCTGGATGATGTACTCGCGTGAGTTCACGGTCATCCACGGACGTACGTTTTTGTATTTAAATTGTCATTGTTAAAATCGCCGGCTGCGCGGCCTCCATCGACGGAAGGTCATCGTCATCGTCATCATCATCATGCCGCAGGAGCGGCACTGTATACACGCGGAGTCTCGTGAGACTTTTCGCCTGTGTTCGACGACGATGCGCGTAATTTGGGAAGCCTTTTTAGCTGGGAGAGTGAGAACGCGTCTTATGTACGATCCGGTTCCCCATCGCGTGATGGCTCGGAAATTCGAGGTCCTATATGCTTGCGTGCGATTACGGGTTCCTTCGAAAACATGTCATGGCGGTTTTCTTTTGCGAAGCGATGCGAGTGGGCTTTGGGGTCGAGAGATTGGAGAAAAAACGTCGACATTGTACTGATGTGGTGGCAAAAAGTGGCGGCTAATTTTAAGGAAATGGGTCTATTATTTGCGCTAAAATGGTTTAGTTGATTGGATCAATGTTAAATGGTAATCAGGTTTTTGTACATGTATTAAGTGGTTTTTTTGATGTGTATACATAAATATTACTGTATAACCATTGGAGGAAGTTTTAAAGATTACTCGCGATAAATAACTTTCTCACTTAACATCTAACGCAGCGGTTTTAATTATTAAAAATTGAATTTATTGGTGTTTTGAAAATATGTTTTATAAAATAAATTATGAAAATTTTGGAAATCCAGATTTTTTATGTTTACCTATGTCTTGTCGAATATTGGCACTGATTATTAAGTTCAAAGATATGAAACTGCAATTATTACTTATCTGTTATTATATAAAATCAGTATTTACCCAATATTTGTTGATATTATTTGATTTAATTTCCTCGTTTAATCATGTCAGAATAAAAGATAATGGTTGACGTTATCATACGAGTGTCCTAATTCTAAAAAAGTGTTCCATATCCGATAATTTATCACTTAAAATTCATTACTTGAACATTCCAATGTTATTGTCATTTATTTTTACATACTAAGAACTGGAAATTGAAAAATTATAAACGCGTTTTTTTTTATGCGCACATTCACCTGGCTTTATAAGAACTCTTGTGATTAAAAATTTTTATTCGTTATCGTTCAATTGTAAATCCTTTAAACCATTTCATCAGTTATTGTCTAAATAAAATATTACTTGTGTAAATATCGTTATTAGTTATCAACAATTCTCAACATAATTGTTTAACTACAGGTGATGCTAATAATTGATAAAATTGCATCATGTTATTATTTTAAGAAAAAACTAAAAAGCATACCATTTTAATCGAATCGATAAGTTAACTTTTACGTATTATGATTCAAGATAAATTTTTGGTAAGGCAATAACTTTGTTTTATCTATTTTCTTGATTCTATTCTGTTGTTGTTTATAATATTAGAATTTTTCCAAAATAAATTCTCAAATTATAGTAAGCAAATAAGTCATTAATATATCAAAAATATTATGTATATCCCTTTTAGATTTTTTATCTATACGAAGATTCAATATACTTGTGTTTAGTAAATCCATTAAGTATCGGCAAAATAATAAACATCACGAGATTGGCTAAAATAAAAACGCGGCATTGCGACCTCAATTATTTATTTTCGTATAATAATGACGCAATTTGCATGCCTTAAATAAATTTAAAAATAACCCTTTTTAACAATGTCGATTATATTGATTATTAATAAAGAGTTTACGTTCCAAAATGATTGAACTAAATCGGCAAACAACTCACCCACAAATTTAATAATCCATTATTCTCACGCCAACAAATTATGCAACGATAAATCAATATTGCGTCTCATTCACGCATTCGCCGGCGAGCAAATCGCAAAATCTGTGCACATATTATATCCGCACCGCAGTGACGCACGGCGTTTCCTTATACTTACCCGCCACTCGTATTTTTGCGGTCGTAACGTCCGTATAATACACCCTATTGAATTCCTAATATAGTCCAGTCAAATTAGACTTTTTTCAAAACAAAATTGATAGTAGAATGGGATTTGGTTTTTCTTTTTCAGTACGCCAAAACAGAGCTACTGTAAAAAATGAGCCTCGCAACTCCTGGCGGAATTTTATATCGTTTTATTTTATATCGTTGTTTAAAGGTGCAAAAAATGGTTTTTTGCATTTTGCGAAAAAACTATTGCTCGGATGAAATTCAATCAAGAAGTTGTAGGTATTAAAAATACCAACAAAACTAGCTTTTGTACATTAAGTTAAGATTGATCGATTATTTACGTCCCAAACTGAATAAAACTGTTAAAATTAAGATTTTCGTTTTTTTGTCATAAAAAATTTTGTATTATAGTTATTAATTAAAAGTTGACATTTTTGAATAGGTCTTTTCATGACGAATAAAATGCCGTTTTGCTGATTGCGATAACTTAATTATTTATTGCTAAAATCAATTATGCAACTAAAAATACTTTTATTTAAAAATAATTAATTTCTACAGAAGTGAGAGGTGGCACGGACATGGGGCAAAGCTCATTCTCTTCGTAAAGAGTTGTACTTTAATTCCTCCATAAGAAGTATATCACTTTTTTTAGTTTAAAGCTGTGAACAGCTTTTAAAAAAAACAGGTAATTGACGCTATCGTCGGACCGCGCGCTGCGTAAAATCTGAATTGGTAAGTTAAAAATGACATATACGGAAAAATTTAGCTTTTCTCAACAACTAATTAATGGATTTTAATGATTTTTTTTTAATTTGGGGTAGCACCAAAAATTATGACGATTTAGCCAAATCGTTTTTTACCAAAATTGTTTTTTATCTGGAATTGTTTATTTAACTTTTAATTTTGCAAAATTAACCAAAAATTGCTTTTTTTCTAAATTTTTTGGTTACAATAATTAAAGTGATTTACTATGAAACATTTTTTTCATTTATAGTAATTTTTTCTATTTATTATTAAATATTCTTTTGCTAATGTGTGGGTCTATGTGAGCTATGTAATAAAGGCAAAGAAAGTCAGGAAGATTTTGGAAATAAGGTATGTAAATAATTTAAATCAAGCGAAGTACAGTTTTACAATTTATTAATAATTATATTAACAAAGAATGTGTTTCAAAAAAAATATTATTAACATTTATTTATATCAAAAATGTATTACATATTGACGCTTTTTTACATTTTTTCTTACTTTTCTTGGTACATCAACTTGATCAACTTCCCTTTGAGTGTCGTTATTTATCTCCTGGTCATTTTCTTTGAAATCAAAGATGTCAGTGATTTCCGGAGTTTCATCATCGTTGCTCACTATCAGACGCTCCACATTACTGCAGCTTTCGCCGTGACAACCACTGCATAAATTTGTGCAGTGTAAACCGTACTTTAGGCAACTGCACGTTTATATTTTGCAGCCTGTTTCACAATGACAACTTATTCTTTTTATTAATTCCGGTGGAATTAGTAAATCTTCACTATAAACGCACTGTAAGCCAAAATTACTTTTTTTCAGCCAGGTGTAATAAGTGGTAAACATTTTGAGTGGAAAAATGAAAAAGTTTTTGAGATATTATTTAAAGAATTATAAACCATATTTTCATTACTAACAAATGACACAGACACACACACACACACAAGCTAAAGATAATTAAAATATTAAAAAAACCGCTGCCAATTCATTGGCCCGTGGCTTCCTCAAACTTAATTTGCTTATTCCTTTAATGAATTTTTAATAACAAAATTTATAATTTTTGCAACAATTTATGACATAATTATAATTAAACTCATTTTTGAAGATTAAAAATTATTAATATTTAAATTATGTATAAAATATGAATAAAATAATAGGTATGATTTTTTTTAAATTGTGTGTGAAAAATAAATAAAATAATTGATTGTAATATTATTGTCAAAACCTTTTAAAATTCCTAAATAACCTTTACTTCAAATTATATTTTCTTTGCAAAATTTCACACATAGGGTACTTGTCTCTCTAGTAGTATGCCTGTCCGTGTTTGTGTGCTTTTTTGGAATTTCCGATGAAAGAAAAAGATTCTGACCTTAAAAATAATAAATGGCTATTACAAAACAAAAGCAGGTATACAACACGCGTGCATCGGCGCATAGAGCATAGCGCATGTCATTTCCATTTTCTAGTAAGGTAAAAGTACCAGTTGCGAAACAGGTCCCAATGGATGGAACAGTTTTTTAATATGCTTATTTATTATTATATAAAATTGAAAACAGATTACTTTACGAAAAAATAGTTTTAATTAAATATTTATTCAACAATTGCAATTCATAAGTAATTTTACTTGTAAGAGTATTAAACATTGAAATAAAAATTATTATTGCATGCAAGTCCGTAAGCACAACAAATCTGCCGCTGTTCGAGTTGAAATCATCGACTCAGACGCCGACTTTCTTTAGTTGTTTTTTAAGGTTTTTTGGTCGTTTCATACCAAACAAAATGTATTAACCGAAACTTGTACTTTTTTCTTTTATTCCTTGCGATAGCTACAAAGAAAAAATATATTATTGTTATCTTTTTTAACAACTTTAAATTCTCTGTCGAAATACTAATAAAAGTTTAATGTTTTTATCCAAACAATCTTGCTCTCAACAACTGTCCAACTCTCTACAAAGAACTTGACTGAAAGCTTAAATGTCTTTTTGAAACAATTATAATAAACACCTTTAAAAACTATTTTTTAAAGTATTTTCTATCTGTAAATTATTCATTATTATATTTTCTCTACAAAATATTAGAAATCTATAACATAGAAGTCTATAGAGCTGCTCTAGCAGGGGTGGTCCTCCAATCTCCCATACATACTTGGCGGGCCCGACGGTTTGCAGTTTAAGGTGTAGACATGGTCATTTTCATATAAATATTCATATGTTTAAAGATCAGATAAAATGTATAAATGGGTTGCTTCTACATATTAAATAGGGCTCAGTATTGGATTTATTACTCTGTTTTTAAATAGAAAGTGCAAACCCGCATGAAAATATCATATGAGATCTCATATGAGAATATTGGACATCAGATCTCATTTGGGAATATCGGACATCAGATCTCACATGAGAATATCGGGCATCAGATCTCATATGAGATGCCATAATATGTAAAATTGCAGATGACATCACACATATGATATCTCATATGAGATCTCATATGATATTTACACGACGGAAAAGAATAAAAAATAGGTGGCTTACAAAATGGTTAATAATAATAATGGTTAATCTGAATTTCCTTATTAACTATTTCGCCCTAGGTGTGAAATTATGGGTTGCTGGCGAGGTCGCCAGATGAAGTATCTTTTCTCGCTTGAGAAATAATACTCTGTATATTATAAATTAGCCGCACTAAGAACTTGCGGCAGGTGTCTGATGACGGCTACTGGATCATCACTGATGAGTCCAATCCAGTAGCCAGGACGAAACCCCTCATCATATACTCGAAAGTTCCACGAACCACAGTGGACGTGAGTAATTAAAAAATCCCACAGTGAAATTTTCTACTGAGGGATCAATGATTTGGCTTGCTAATCACCTACTTTACCATACTTAATTTAAAAAGTATTTCTAGTTGCATAATTGATTTTAGCAATAAATAATTAAGTTATCACAATCAGCAAAACAGCATTTTATTCGTCTTGAAAAGACCTATTCAAAAATGTGAACTTTTAATTAATAACTATAATACAAAATTTTTTATGACAAAAAAACGAAAATCTTAATTTTAACAGTTTTATTCAATTTGCGACATAAATAATCGACCAATCTTAATGAACAAAAGCTAGTTTTGTAGGTATTTTCAATACCTACAACTTCTTCCATACATTGAATTTCATCCGAGCAATAGTTTTTTCGCAAAATGCAAAAAAACATTTTTTGCACCTTTAAACAACGATATAAACAATTCCGCCAGGAGTTGCGAGGTTCATTTTTTACAGTAACTCTGTATTGGCGTACTGAACAAGAAAAACCAAGTCCCATCCTACTATTAATTTTGTTCGAAAATCACCTCTTTTCGATCCAATTTGACTGGACTAGTACGAGTTCTTCCCGGAACGCGCAGAAACTATTTCAGAACACAGCCATCACCCATATATATCATAAACGGAGGTGCGTATAATAAAGCTCGCCACGCCAAAGTTCGAGTGCGCGCGCGCGCTCTGATGTGAGTGAAAGCCCACTCGGATGCTACAGCCCGCGTAACTCCTCTCGCGTGTACACAGTGAGGATACGTTATATACCCAGTGTGCAAAACATCTGCGAGAGGAAGAGAAGACGACGAACTGCGCACACAAAAGAGGCTGCAAAAGTTTACGCTCGCGCTTTGTTAATATTTGTACTCGTCGAGAGAACGTACATTGTTGCGCTGCACATAAGATCTCGTACGATTCCGCGTCATTACGTAAAGCGCGCGCCTCTGCGTGCTATGATGATGAGCGAGCCAAGGCCGATATATCGATCGATAAACGGTCCATTTTTCTCGGGATACGATCTCTTTCTCTCTCTCTCGCACTCGCGCAGGCACGAAGAAATTAACTTGATCAATGCGGGCGTTGCGTCATCGTCCAAGATGCATGAGCATATATGATGCAGCCACGGCAGAGAGTCTCTTATTTCTTTTGTCATTTTAGGCGCCGCGCTTTTTTACGATTTACGAAGATACATACGCTTATTATACTGCAAGGCTAAACACGATTTATTCGCTTTTGCGCGAGGACCAACGAAAGGGAACGGACCTTTCGTAAAAGGTTGTTTATCGAAATGTGCGGGTATATATTTAAGTTTTGTGGTTTTCGAACGTGCGCGCGCACGGAGGGCTATAAATAAACCGGTCGCGTTTGTTTGCGTGAAAATAATCGTGTAGCATTGCGTTGCAGCGCGCGGCTGAGCTTTGTTTGCTCCAGATTCCGGCGGTTCTATATATCTCTTTGGAACCGTCGAAAGATTGTACCGGTTCGTCGATAGCGAATCATTAAGGTAGTTTCTTGGTCGAAACAGCAGTTTTAGAATTTTTAATTTTTAAATAATGTTTTATTAATTTGATGACGAGTTTGATAATCCAAGAGTTAGATAACTTGCCTTCGGAGCGCTCCCGCGCTCCTTGATATGTAAACAAATATATACTAGAAGGAAAATAAAAAATTTTTTTTTAGACAAATTCAGGTAATAGGGTAAGTGTGCCAGTTACTGTGCCCGCTTCAGTTACTGTACCCTTAAATCATTTTCATTTATAGTAGAGTATAATCATATTTAATCATAAATATCTAAATTTTTACATACAGTTCAATTCATGCTTTTTATTATTAAACCCACAGTATGACTTAATTATTCTTATAATATATTTAAAATAATTTATTAAATTTCTCATCGCGATTTCTATGATTTTCTTATCGAAACGCTTAAGAATATGCCTATACAAAAGTGATTGAAAAACTATAAAAAAAACATTTTTCATAATAAAAAAATACACTTAATGTTTATAAAACCCATCTAGTTGACAAAAGAACAATAAAAAAGTAGTTTTGATTAATATTATTGTTTAATTTAATATAATTCAGTAACTAAAACAAATTTTCGGCATGTTTCTATTACTGTGCACAGTAACTGGACAAGTTTTCGTGAATGTATTTAGTTACTGTGCCCCCTCGCGGTAGGCTACGCTAACCTTACTTTCTCATGCTTCGTCGCCTGTGCAAGTCAACTTGGACGTTCATTGCTTACCCACAGAACAAATAACATAGTTTTTAATATATTTAAAAATAATATATTTTATTCCCATCTTTATTTTGTTTTCTTCTATAATAAGTAAGTACTTCTATACGTAGTATAAAAAAGGTTCGAAAAATCGTTTCACCAATGGGAAAGAAATGGATGATTTCCAGCAGGGAGTCTACTAAATATAAAAAAAAAACAAATTTCATGTTTAAATATATTTTATATAGTTTATGCAGATGCAGGTGAGTGAGAAAAAAAGACACAGGATTAAATACAGTGTCCAGAATCTAAGGCACAGTAATTAAAACATTGTACACTAAGTGACACACAGTAATTAAAGCAATGTACACTAACTGACATACAGTAATTAAAACAATGTACACTAACTGACACACAGTAACTAAATTAATGATACAGTAACTGATGCAAAGGCTTATGCTGTTATTTTATTAATAATAATTATATGTAAGGAATATTAAATATAATATTCCTTACATAATATTGTATTAAAAAGGTGTTTATTCTGCTCACAGAATATATAATTATTATATAAAGGTCTTAAGATGATTAAAAATTGAAAAAAAATAGTAATTGATTAAATACTATGGACATCGCCTTAAGGGGCACAGTAACTGGCACACTTACCCTAGTTACTATGATATTGTTACAGTTAAAGACAACAACTTCAATAAGTTCTCTAATTTTTATTTTTTTTATCCGATCTTAACGAAATAAAGCTTATTTTGTACGTTAAGAAATTTCAGGGGGAGTATCCATAGGAAAATTTATTTTTCGAGTTACCAGTACGGCGCAACATCAATTTGTTTCAGAAAAGCAAGTCAAGTTTTAACGAACAAATTGATATTGTGCCGTACTGGTAACTCGTATCATAAATTTTCCCATGGATACTCCCCTGAAATTTCTTAACGTACAAAATAAGCTTTATTTCGTTAAGATCGGATAAAAAACAAAAAAAAATTAGGAAACTTATTGAAGTTTTTGTCTTTAATTGAATTTTTCTGCAAAAATTTTTTTTATTTTCCTTCTAGTGTATATTTGTTACATATGCTAATTCTTGGATTATCAAATTAATAAAAAATTACTTAAAAATTAAAAATTCTAAAACTGCGCGTCGCGTACGGCTTTATGTTCTGTACGTGTGTGTACGTGTGTGTATGTGTGCAGAACTATTTGGTGAATGAAATTTCAGCAGACCGCATTCAAAATTCAGTGCGCGTGACCCGTGAGGTATAAAACTAATTCGTCGGTAGAAAACGGCTGGTGAATAAGAATGGCATCACGGCGCTACTCTCGGTACGTACTAAGTACACACGCGTGTCATAACGCCGCGCGCTGATAATGATTTTTCTTATTCGCGCGGCCGTCTAATTGCCGCTAAATGCAAATGAATTTTTCGTTCATTTCGCGGCCTTAGCTTTATTTAAATTGCCTATATACGCGGCTCGCGTCGCTACCGTGTACGTGCGTGCGCGCGGCGCTATATGATATACCGAGAGGTTGCGAGGGATCTTAATCCGCGCGCATGTCATGAATGATAAGAGATAATTGAATTAAATTATTCCGCCGCGCGTTACTCGCGCAGTTTTACATTTATAATGAAGGCGCGAGGATCGAGGTGCCACATTATTTATATCTCGAAAAAATTCAGCGGCCGCGCGCGCGGGATCCGCCGCGCTATATTCGCGCGAGGAATGTATGTATAGACGTTTGAAGAGAATGTTCTTTCGTTAGGCCACCGTCGGATTTGAATACAAAGAAATGCATTGTGGAAATCATTTTTTTTTGTTGTCTTAAAGAACGGTGGTAATAGCATTGTTTGTAAACAGTCAAATTCAAGCTCGGTGGTATTATAATAGTTTAAAATAATTCGAATATATAAAAAGTCCGCGTGATTGTTTTTTTCTTCTTTATTAGAACGATGTTTTCTTTTTGGTGATGAAAAGCGATAGTATGATGACCGAGTATAAGAAATGCGGATTTTCACGCGTCATGCATGCGTGCAGACCTTGATTTCGTAAGAAAATTTGAACTGAACTTTTTAGTACTAATTACATTAAAATCAGATGCATATGTCAGAGACAGCAAGTTTAAAATTCACTTATATCATCGAAATAAATTATTTTATCACTGGTTTCATGAATATAATATCACTTGAATACTTAATACATCATTTGTCGATGAATGAGAAATATATATAGAAAGGATAAAAATTTTGACAAGCTATTTGAGATTTTTTGTGGAGCATGTTATTTAATATTATTATTATAGAAATTAATTATTTGTATTGTAGGTATATCTGCAGTTGATTACGAAAATTTTTTAACGAATCTTAACGTTTAATCGCTAAAATTTTACCCATGCAAGAAGAGGGTATTAATTTTTACATTTTTACAGAGACAGGAATGTTGATTTTTATTGTTTATACCGGTTTGCAACTAAAAAGGCTGATTTATCATGGTTTTGACTGAATAAAATATGTTCTCATATAAAGTTTCGGAAAATACGGTCCATTAAAATACAATGTTAAACTGGTATCTGATTGCCCATCGCCATCTTTGTTTCACAAAAAACCCCTTTAGTAAGGTCAATCAATGTATTGTTCCAAGTAGTTGCGGTTTATAACGTAGTAAGAAAAACCATTTGCTTGTATTTTTTGAATAATTTTAAATATTTAAAAGACCTTTTAAGATCTTGATATGTATCTTCTTGCGTTTGATTTTAAATACACGAAATACCTAAACACGGCAATATAATGTTTTTCATAGTTTCCTAGTTTTTCTTAATAAGCCATATAAGATAAACACTTCTAATGTGGTTTCGCTACTTCCTGTGATTGCTATGAGGTTTACGTTCACTATACAAAGTCGAGAGCAGGAAATGGTTTGATAATGTTCTGTTCCCTATAGTAGAATGTTATTCAAGATACATCTAAATGTAATAATACACAATCATAATGAGTGAAACGTAAAATTTGTGTAAAAAATACGCATTTATATCTAGAATTAAAAATAATCAGATCATTCGCGTATCCTTCGATGATTTGAAGCTAAAAAATAATAAAAGTGCCATTAAAAGACCGTACAACGAAATTAACGTGAACGGCAAAAAAAAGAATTGTAAAATAAAAATTGCATTGGCAGGTGAAATATTTGGCTCAAACGAGTCCTTAGCAACAACCCGCGAGCCTTGGCAGAGCCCTTTAAACGCTCGAACGAAGTCACCGGTGCGTAAAAAAGTAGGTCACACGCAGAGGTGCGCCCCTGAGTGGGTGCGTTGTTTTTTTTTTCTTGCTCAAGCCTCCACGCGACCACAAAATAGTCTCGTGCATCGGATAAGACGCATAGTAACGTGCTATATAGCAAAAGCGGCACGCGCGCGTGAAATTTAAATGTTAATTATATACCGCGCGAATCACCATCAATCATCGCTGCGTTTAAACTGTCATACTTGTATGTGTTTTAGAAAGAGAGCGCGTTTAAACGATTGCTATGATGTCGACTGAAAACTATATACTTAATGGGTGAAGTTTTATCGGAATGAAAGTTACTTATTGCCTTTTAATGTACTCTTTGATTATTGATTTACATGCCATGGTGCAATGAAAACTTGTTAATGTAGTTTTACAGGTTTAATGGGTACTGATAAAGTTGACAGTTTTTTTTTTATTGATTGAGGTATAAATAAATTAATATAATGTTGAGATAAGTCGCTAAACTGCTCCTGTACCTTTGAATTTTCTTAGAAATATTTTAGTTTAATTACCTTAACTATTCGTTTTATTTAGGGGGATAACCTTGAATGGTTGTTAACGTGAAGAAACACGGAGAGCTGATATCAGCACTTAGTTGAAATTATACACGCATATTGTCCTTCGCAGTAAATGCAAGAGATAACGTAAGTTTAAATACCTAGTAGTTAAAATACGATTGTTTGAAAACATTTTTCCCCTACCTTCCAACAATTTATCCATAATCGAACAAATTTAAAGAACCAAAGACCTGTTCAAACAACAAAACACTCTAACTATAGTTCAACTTTCGCGCCATGCAATCCGCAGTCGTGTAACTCACGGTGGAAGGAAAACAAGGTGTGCTCGAACGGGGGTACGAAATTGAGCTCGTTCTGCGCATCACGTGACTCGGCCAACCGAGCGCCATATTAGATTATATATAGATATACTATAGTGTATATAAGCGTAAATAAACATTGAGTAATAAAATGTTCTTGAGCGCAAAATAATTGTGAAAATGTCTGTGTGCAGTGTAATTGGATACAAGAATAGAAGCGAAGATGCAGAAAAAACCTCTGCCAATTCATTGGCACGTAGCTTCCTCAAAATAATTTATTGATTCCTTCTGTTAAATTTTAATGCTAAAAATTAATTTATCACAACAAAATTTTTTTGACAGATATCATTTTTTTTTGCGTATTGGGAAAAAAAATTAATTTTTTAATTCGATAATGCTTTTTTTTATTGTCAATTTTCGATTTTCGCAAAATTTATTTTTGTTTTTTTTTTATGCTAGGAAAAAAATTTTTTTTTTACTTTCACAAAGCTTCCTCTAGGAGGGAGCAATAATCATGAACAAAAAAAAAATAATAATACAAAAATAAAAAATAATCATATTATGAATAATATTTTCAATGGCATGGGGCCCTGAACTTATCTGAAAGTAAATTTATTTTTCGAACACTCTTGTAATGCGAAATCTTCCTAAAGACTCATGTATTACAGAAGATGTTATGCTCTGTCTTGTTCGTACAAGAACTTGTATCAGAGTTCGAGAAATTAATAAAAAATTACTTTCTCACCCTGGTGGAAATCCAAAACATTTTCTAACTATTAACTGGCCATTTATATTAGAAACTTGCTATAAAATGGGAATTTCCCTTTTCCAGTTTCTAGCTCCCGGTGAAACGCTTTTTTCCCTATTATTCGAACATTTAATAGATTGAAAAATAGAATGAGTTTTGCGAAGGCAAACACAAACTTGTTCTTGAGTATTTTAAAGGTATTAAAACTGATCAGTTTTTTTAGTCCGGAAATGGCTAGTAAAAGGCCTGTTGTTATGACAAGGAGTGAGAGAGACAGAATCTAATGGCAATAAATACATTCTACGTAATATCTTCAAAAGGACTACTGTAAATGGTTTTTCTGTCTGCTCATATTGTTTATATTTTACTAAGCTATCAGTTACAGCTGAATACCGTCCAATTTAACGTCAATTCCTTAAGTAAACTTAAAACGAAAATTTGGAGGTTATGTCCAATCTATTAAATGTGCGAATAATGGGAGAAAAAGCGTTTCACTGAGGCCTATTAACTAGCCATTTTTTCTACCTATTTATTGAGATTGTTAGCCATTTCAGATAGACAAATTTCCACTAGGGCATGCGAAAAATAAAAGCGCTAAAAAAATTGCTAAGTTTCAGTATTAACATTATACATTATTACGTACTACATTTGTATATATCTGTATCATATGTAAGTAAAATTGTTTTTCAAAAATAAAATTATTTATTGAGCAAATTTTTTACATTTGTTTTGTTAATAATCTTGATCCTATAAAACATTAAAGATTGAAATGAAAAACCTTTACAAGAAGTCATTTTCATTTTTTTTATTAGTTTTTTTCAATAAGAAACATGTTATGTTTATTCAATAAGGAACTTGTTTGGAAGTCGCGGGTTCGTTCTTATTGGATAATTATCCAAAATGGTTCCCGCTTGGCCCAACGCGATGATTGGTTGATAGGGGATGTCCACATAACACCATGCCATGCCTTCCATGCCGTTGATACCGTTGGTTCGTTCCACTTGTTCGTTTGTCTTGTACTCGTATAGAGTCTATACGAGTGCATTTTAACGATGCGCAAGCCAAGACAAACGGAATAGAACGGACCATGGAACGAACCAATTCCGGAATCAACGACATGGAAGGTATGGATGGCATGGTGTTATGTGGACAGTCCTTTAGGGAGAGTGTACATAAGCGCTGTACTGTGCTGTGCGATGTTGTGTTGTGCGATCCTCGTGATGTTGGTGCATTGGTTACTTGTAGAACTACGCCGCTGATTGATTGATATTTAAATACCGATCAATCAGAAAAGTAATTCCACAAGTAGCCAACGCACCAACAACATTGGCATCACGCAGCAGCGCATAGCACAGCTCCGCACAGCGCTTATGTACGCTCTCCCTGAGAGCGAGTCCACATAAGAGGCACAGGCCTAGGCTCACGAACTCTGACTCAACTTTGAACCAATCGGAACCAAGCTTCCAAGTTGGAGGCTTGGCTCACGAACTCTGACTCAACTTTGAACCAATCGGAGACAAGCTTCCAAGCTGGAGGCTTGGCTCTGAATGCTCCAATTGGCTCAGGGTTGAGTAAGAGTTCGTGAGCCTAGGTCTGTGCCTCTTATGTGGACTCGCTCTTAGGGAGCATGTATACCCATCTTTGATGGATTCTTGCCGAATGTGCCTGCTCAGTTTCAAAATCCTGCAATCTCATTGGACAATTCGAGTGTAACCATTAATTAACCTTCAATTGGAATCGGCCAACGGGATTCCAGGATTTTGAAACTGAGGAGGCACGTTCGGCAAGAATCCCTCAAGGATGGATGTACATAAGCGCTGTGCTGTGCGGTGCTGTGCGATGCCGAGCGTCGCCGTGCGATGTCAGTGCTGTTGGTGCGTTGGCTACTTATAGAACTACACCGCTGATTGGCTTATATTTAAACACTGATCAATCAAAAACGTTGTTCTATACGTAGCTAAGAGACAATGTACATAAGCGCAGCGCTGCGCTGCGTCTGCGCCGCACCGTGCTGTGCCTGCTCAGGTCGTGTCGTTCGGTTCTTATATTCTTATCTCTATCTACGAATCTTACCTATTTATTGCTATTGTTATGAACTGCGTTTGCATGGACGAGTAGCAGAATATTTAGGATCGTTCTACAATAATAATTTCGAATTTAAAAGATTAATTTCAAAACAAATATTAAATAAATCAACCAACTAAATAACAAACGTATTGAAACGTACTCCCATAAAATAAAAAGCCGAATAGTAAATAAATGATCCTGACGATAAATACTAATTCCGTGTACGTAATTAAATAAATAATAGACAGGTGATTAACAATTTCATAATGAATAGCGGAATAAACCTAATAATGATAATTAATAATTGAAGCTCGCTCAGGGTGAAAAGCTCTTCTAGGAATTGTTTATTACTCTGAGATTTTAGGAAATCCCCAAGTGACAGGTGGCTGCAACGGTCAAGGCATTCAAGGACAAAGAGGGCAAGATAGTCGGAGTCAACAATACCAAGAAGCCAAATTCCAATGGTCAAAACTTATTTAAGAAAGAAAACAATCTAAGGTCAAAACAGGGAGCCGTTATTCCAAAGAAAGCTAAACCACAAACAAGCCTAGCCTGCCTTTGAAGGTCAAAAGGGTCGATGCATATATATGTCTCAAGTATCCAACATCAAAACAATTCCAAGAATGCATTAGCGAGCGCGACCTACGGAAGTAAACACTTCTACGAATCTTATATTAGCGTCAATGGTCACTGAACGTGAACACAAACACTTCCGAGAAGCAGTAACGGCCACAGAACACAAACAACAACAATCCCAGGAATCCATTAGCGAACGGGCTCGAGAGACAAACAATTCCCAGAACTATTGCGCAATGACGCAACGGCCTAACGGCCTGAGCCATCGTCAACAACCAATCACGGACTAGCGACGCACAGTGAGAACTTTTTTTTTTCTTCAAAATCAAACATCTCAAGAACGATTTCAGATATCAGGATGGGGTTTGGCCTAAGGTAATCTGGAGCATTTCTAGAATATGAGAAAAATAGTTTAAAATCTAAATTTTTATGACATAACCTCAAAATAATGGAGCAAACATGCAAATTTTTCGAAAAATGGCATAAAATTGGTCACAGAATCACGGAAAATTTATTTTTATAGTGCGAAACATCATTTTCGACGTATTTTTTTACTGCTGAACACGAATATTTAGGTCCCAGTGGTCGAAATTGACATTGTTTCGAAATTACGCAATTTAAACGTATAAAACCTGATATTTGGTACAAATTTTGGTTGAAAATATTTATTTTGCGTTAAAAAATACATCGTGAAAGTAGTATGCATCCATCCAGATTAAATATTTCAAAAAGATTTCACAGCAGATTAACTATATTATTAATCAAATGTCAGTTACAGAATAACACATACTTATATGCTATCCATACGCGCTCAATCACACACACATACACACACACACACATGCACGTACATGCACACACACGCGCACACGCCCGCACGCACACACACACATACACACACACACGCGCGCGTGAGCATACATAATAGATTTATTTATTTTAGACATTTAATAGAGCTATATATTTGACTGACCCTAAGATTCCTCTTATACTATTAGAAGATCGGATTAAGCAGTATAATAAAGTAAAAGTGCAGGAAAATATAATTAGATTCATTGAAAACGGGTAAAAATACTTAAAATTAATATATTTTCCAATTGTTTTAACAAAAGTTTATATTTACAGACAATCTAATGAAAATAGTGACTCTGACAAAACTGATAAGTCTAGTGACAGTGAATAAGATGTAAATAAAAGTAAATAAAGAGTAAAGATAAAAGTATAAAGATTAATTATTGTAAAACTTGTGCATATCTTTAAATGGTACAATAGCAAAAATTACATCAGAATCAATAGCAGTCTTTAAGAAATATCGATTAATCACAAAATGTTTTACTGTATAAAAAGAATCTGTTTTATTTAGGTAATAATTGCATTAGATATTTGTAGTGTGTGTGTGTGTGTGTGTGTGTGTGTGTGTGTGTGTGTGTGTGTGTGTGTGTGTGTGTAAAATTAAAATTGAGTGCGTATGGATAGCATATAAGTATGTGTTATTCTATAACTGTTGACATGTGATTTGATAATTTGACAAAATTTGTACCAAATACCTCTATTATGGCTAAATAAGTGGTTTGAAGCGCCAAAACGTTGAAAAATCGGTTTTTATGCGTTTAAATTGTGTATATTTCTATATTTCGAAACAGTGTCAATTTCAATTATCGTGACCTAAATATTTGTGTTCAGCGGTAAAAAATACATCGAAAATGATGTTTCGCACTATAAAAATAAAATTTTCCGTGATTTTGTGACCAATTTTATGCAATTTTTCGAAAAGTTTGCATGTTTGCGATATTATTTTGACGTTATGTAATAAAAATTTGGATTTTAAACCATTTTTTTCATATTCTAGAAATGCTCTAGATTACGTTAAGCCAAACCCCATCTTGATATCTTAAATCGTTCTTGAGATATTTGATTTTGAAACAAAAAAAAAGTTCCCACTGTGCGGCGTCCCACGCCACTGGAGGGGGGCGGTCCATCACCCGCTGCTCATCACTCTCGACCCTATTTTGGCCAGGAACATTAAGCCCATAGTCATTCAGATATGGATGCGTTCTGACGTAGCTTATCTTTTTTGGCTATAGCTTCTCCATAACATATAAAACGAAAATATCGGGGTGCACAAAAAAAAAAGTTATGCAATTTGCAGGAAAAATCGAAACGTGAAAAAATACGTCAAAATCATGGTTTTTCTCATATAATATTGAAAATAACTTCTTAACGATGCGTTTTAGAGAAAATATTCATAGGACCAAAGTTGTTCCCCATGAAATTTTCTACAAGGTAGAGTTGAATCAAAAAATGGAAATGCAATAATTATATTGCAAAATAGCAATAAACGCGCAAAAAAAGCATGAAAAATAGGGTATTTTTGAAGCACTTGTAGAAATGTTTAAGGGCCGGTCCTATCCTTTTGAAAATTTGTATGTAAGTACTTCAAAGCAATATAAATAAAGCCCCCAAAGCTGATTTCGATCAGTCGAATAGTTTTCGCACAACTCTTTTGTTAACTAAACTCGGTGGAAAAAAACACTATTTTTTGCATTAATGCCAGAGCCAAACCGATTATTTAAAATCGGTCCTGATTTTTTTACGTACTCATAATGTTCCCAACTATCGCCTGGCATCATCAGAATATCAATTTTATAATTATTAACAACTTTTTAAGCAATTTTAAATGCTCGGAAATTTTTTTCCTTATAAATAATTACTTTTACGCTGCCATTTTGCAAGTAAAAAAATATTATAAACACACATAAAGAAAGTTCTTGCAATCGCCTTTCATTTAAAACCACGCTGGTCTCGATTCAACGTATAGATCGTCACATATAAGTCTCCAAAGATGACGAGTGTTTATCGTTAAACTATTTGCTTTTTAACAACAATCAAAATTGGTCTTGTTAGGATATTACAAGAACTCTTTTTATACAAATTTCTGAATTCATTGGACACGTTCTTTTAATAATAAAAAAATAATAAACATTGCGAAGTTGGATGTCGGGGCATGAAATTCAGGTAAAGGAGAATTCCGAAACCGCGCCTTCAAAATGAACGCGTGATCTAAACTTGTCGTATCTCGGCTTCTATAACTCCAAATGAGATCATTTTTTTTTAAATCGATATGCCGAAATGAGAGGAATACGATTAGGTAGGCTTCGACCCCCAATTATTAACCGTTATTGTCATATTGTTGTTAAAATAAATTATTATTTTTAAATGTTGCAAAAAATTTTATATTAATAAAAATATCGCTGAAGAGTGAACATTATTAACTGTAGACATGTATTAGTTTAAATAATTTTGCATTAACTATACTTTTATAGATATAAAAATTTTATTTTTATTCCTTTTTCTTAATGTATAGTAGGTATGAGAAAAAACAAAAAGAATAATTTTGTAACCGTTATTTATTAAATATATATATATATATATATATATATATATATATATATATATATATATATATATATATATATATATATATATATATATATATATATATATATATATATATATATATATATATATATATATATATATATATATATATATATATATATATATATATATATATATATATATATATATATATATATATATATATAATAATAATTTTCGTTTTTTTTGGCCATTATCTCATCATCATCATTATCACTCTCGTAGACAGATAATCTGTCGATAGATTTAATGGAAGAAACTGAAGATTGTGGAGTAAGAATTTGAATGCCACCCATGGCATGGAAAGTGTTACGCCCATCTATAGTGTTAATATTATGGTCCGCATTATCAAAAACAAACTGCATATATGTATCATCATAATTCGTCTCTTGCGGAAAAGCTAATACTGAACTTTCAAATAATTGTGTTTCTTCATAAGAACAGCATAATCCTAAAGAATTTAAAATTTTTATAAGATCTTTTGAACCATACTTTTTGTTAAGCATAGTTCCCAAGCCGACTTGAATAGATGATACAAAAGATCTTGGACGAGTAGCTGTTATTATGGCGTGAGCTATAGATGTAATTTTTGGTTCATAACTTCTTGTGCTTTAACTTTAAAAGCTTATTTTATTACAATCGTTCTTGCTAACGAAAATTATATATAACGAATGAATAACAGATATAGAAAATACATATAATACATTTAAATTTTATCTCAGACATAAATTGTAACATTAGTTGTCAGTTATATATTCACGATGAAAAATTCTAATTATGAGATAAATGAGACATCTAGTGTTTAGATATAAAAGTTACGGAAATATAAGATTGACTCTATGTCTACAATTTCTCGTAATACAAAATAATCTCGTAAAAATAAAATAAAATAAAATAAAATAAACTAATACTTCGAGAAGCTTGAAATAAATTAACAGATGCTCCGAATCTCCAAACTGGCACTATTTATCACAGCTTTTAAACTACAAACTATACAATATTTTCGATGATTCTTCGTTCTAAAACTCGTCTTTCAGGCCGATGATACTCGCACGAGAACACTTTCAAAACTGGCTACTTTTCCTACGATGGAGGCAACCTTCTATGTTCCAACCGTATACCTGCGCACAAAGGATATGTAACGGTCGAAATACGTTCTGCTATATGTGACAATTCCCGCTCAACTGGCTAAATTTACAGTAAGATTATAAAATTTTGACCTGGTCCTTTAACCTGGCGGAATTACTCGTTCGATGGTCGCCGTAATGACTTTATTGTCCCTACAATACATTAAAATCCCGGTGAAAATTTAAGGTCTTCTCAAATCTTAAGTATGCAAGATATTATATATCACAATAATAATTGTCTGTAATTTGTACAAAAGGTCCAATGAGACAAATTATGGGAAATTCAGTCATTACGTGTCCTATCTGCAAACGCATTATACCAGGTACCATTATTTAAACTAATAGTGTGGATAGTGCAGAATTATTTAAATTAATACATGTCTACAGTTAATAATGTTCACTCTTCCGCGATATTTTTAATAATATAAAATTTTTTGCAACATTTAAAAATAATAATTTATTTTAACAACAATATGACAATAACGGTTAATAATTGGAGGTCGAAGCCTACCTAATCGTATTCCTCTCATTTCGGCATATCGATTAAAAAAAAAAATGATCACATTTGGAGTTATAGAAGCCGAGATACGACAAGTTTAGATCACGCGTTCATTTTGAAGGCGCGGTTTCGGAATTCTCCTTTACCTGAATTTCATGCCCCGACATCCAACTTCGCAATGTTTATTATTTTTTTATTACTAAAAGAACGTGTCCAATGAATTCAGAAATTTGTATAAAAAGAGTTCTTGTAATATCCTAACAAGACCAATTTTGAGTGTTGTTAAAAAGCAAATAGTTTAACGATAAACACTCGTCATCTTTGGAGACTTATATGTGACGATCTATACGTTGAATCGAGACCAGCGTCGTTTTAAATGAAAGGTGATTGCAAGAACTTTCTTTATGTGTGTTTATAATATTTTTTTACTTGCAAAATGGCAGCGTAAAAGTAATTATTTATAAGGAAAAAAATTTCCGACCATTTAAAATTGCTTAAAAAGTTGTTAATAATTATAAAATTGATATTCTGATGATGCCAGGCGATAGTTGGGAACATTATGAGTATGTAAAAAAAATCAGGACCGATTTTAAATAATCGGTTTGGCTCTGGCATTAATGCAAAAAAATAGTGTTTTTTTCCATCTGGTTTAGTTAACAAAAGAGTTGTGCGGAAACTATTCGACTGATCGAAATCAGCTTTGGGGGCTTTATTTATATTGCTTTGAAGTACTTACATACAAATTTTCAAAAGGATAGGACCGGCCCTTAACAATTCTACAAGTGTTTCAAAAATACCCTATTTTTCATGCTTTTTTTGCGCGTTTATTGCTATTTTGCAATATAATTATTGCATTTCCATTTTTTGATTCAACTCTACCTTGTAGAAAATTTCATGGGAAACAACTTTGGTCCTATGAATATTTTCTCTAAAACGCATCGTTAAGAAGTTATTTTCAATAATATATGAGAAAAATCATGATTTTGACGTATTTTTTCACGTTTCGATTTTTCCTGCAAATTGCATAACTTTTTTTTTTGGTGCACCCCGATATTTTCGTTTTATATGTTATGGAGAAGCTATAGCCAAAAAAGATAATCTACGTCAGAACGCATCCATGTGAAAGTCTACTGCTCCTGGCCTACTCTCCATCGCGATTCTCCCTACTTGAGAGCGGGGGAAGGCTTCTGAGGCAACCTAGCGCCCTACAGCCTCTACAGCATACTGTCTCCCATTACCAACCTGAAGTTCCATCCACGATCCAGAATATAAATTGGGCCACACTGCCAGCATCGAGTCAGTCGTTACAGAGCACATGAGACGCTTCGTAGCTTTACCCAGTTGCACTCGTGCAAGCATCCTGACCACGTCGTAGTGTCAGTCGCCAAGGTCAAAGTCATTCTACGCATTTTGCAATTCTATAGAGTCACGGTTGGAAGTTTATTCTGTAAAAGTCTATAAGTATTTAATAAATAATAAACATCAAGTTAAGGGGATGTGAGTACCGACGTTATTTTTCAAACGAGCATAACTCACGCAAATATCAATAGAATTATCCAGAAAAAAATCTGCATATAGTGTTTGCGTGTACGGAGCGCTTGACAGCCGTCTTTTTCCAAATAAATGTTTGAATGTTGATTTTAAAAAATATTGAAATTAGGGTTGCACATCCCCAGTTATTTTTCTCGTGTTCGAGTTTCATTTCAAACTTCCTGCGACTACTTGCGTCAACGAGGCGACCATTGCAGAAACGTTCTTTCTGCTCGCAAGTCGCAGCGTGGCGCTTATGTACATTGTCCCTAACGCACCAACAACACTGGCATCGCACGGCATCGCTTAGCATCGACACGGCACCGCACAGCACAACGCTTATGTACATGCTCCCTAAGGTATGATGCGTACGAGCACACCTTGTTTTCCGTAACTTTTTCGGAGTACGCATGCGCACTGTAGCGCGACTCTGATTTTTCGCTCGACTGCTGCGAGCCTGTGGCTGCTGCTTCGTAGATCGTAGCGGAGCACGCAGTAATGGCGGACGGCAGCGCACGATAGCGAGGCCAGCTACCGTTGCCAGCTGTTTTTACGTACAGTTTGGCCGACTTTTTGGGCTGCGTGACGGCAATTCCGTGGGAAGCTGAGATTTTTCGCGACGGTGTGTCGGAAAAAGTGAAAATTTCGCATAGGTCCTGAATCGCAACACAAAAATTGAGCTGGCCTTTTGACGTTTCATTGAGAGGTTAGGTTCTCACTATACTTATGCTTATATGCTCCGTTATGATTATAAAGTTTTCAGTTTTTTGTTTTATTTATAAAATGTTCTACATAAACAATTGAACAGAGTTGTAGAACAAGTTTTAGGTTTGATCTATATTTATAAAATTCTAAAAGTGGCTTATGTTCTTTAATTATTCAGTAAATTTTTCTTCTGTTTTTGTGTAACAATGAGTGTATGTACTAGTATAAAAATAGTAACTTTTCTTACAGACATATGAAAACCTCGTCCATGAGCCGCTATAATTAAATTTGGAGATATTAAAAGTAAATATGTCAAAAAGAAGCAGAAGCGATAAAGGACCTGTCCCACCACGTTGGTTGCACTGTCCACGAAAATCTATAAAACTTATTCACAATAAGTTTCTTGCCTTCAAGACTCCACTGTCATCTGATTTTGACAGTCAAGTACCTGAAGAATGTCGTTTTTCAATAGAAATGCTAATGACCTCTATGAAAAGTCAACGATTGAAATTGGGTCTATGGATAGATTTAACAAATACATCTCGTTTTTATGATAAACGTGACATAGAGAAACATGGTGTGAAATACTTAAAACTCCAATGTAGAGGTCATGAAGAAACTCCGTCGCCAGAACAAATAAAAACATTTGTTCAAGTGTGTAAAAATTTCATTGCCCACAATCCACTAGAGATTATTGGAGTCCATTGTACACATGGTTTCAACAGAACAGGATTCCTTATATGTAGTTTTCTTGTAGAAACAGATGAAGGTAGTTTAGATGCAGCTTTAGCACAATTTTCTGAAGCCAGACCTCCAGGAATTTATAAGGAAGATTATATACAAGAATTGTATAATAAATATGATGAAGTTGATGATGCTCCTGCTCCTCCTCCACGACCTGCTTGGTGTTTAGAATACGATGATTCTAATGTAGAAGATCAAGATGAAGGAACTAGTGAAGAGCCAGCTAGTACAGATGGCCAAGAACCTTCACCAAAGAGGCGTAAGAAAGAACATTTCAACAAGAATCCAATATTCATGGCTGGTGTACCAGGAGTCAAAGCTATTATGGATATTCGAATAGCATCAGGCATTCAGCGGCGTGTGCAAGATATTTGTAGATGGACCAGTTCAGGTTTTCCTGGCTCACAACCAGTTTCCATGGATGTTGAAAACATACGTCTTCTCCATGAGAAGCCGTACAGAGTTTCTTGGAAAGCTGATGGAACTAGGTATATGATGCTAATACAGGCAGATGGGCAGATATATTTTGTTGATCGTGAGAATAGCATTTTCCAAGTAGAAAGACTGACTTTTCCTCATGTAAGAGATTGCAATAGAATATTAAGGGATACGCTATTAGATGGGGTAAGGATTCGTTAAGACAGTAATAAAATTAAGTTATGTTAATCATAAGCAATAAAAATGTAAACCTTTTTTTTCTCTTTCAGGAAATGGTAATAGACAAAGCTCAGGGCAAAGAGTATCCAAGATATCTTGCCTATGACGTTATTATGTATGACGGAAAAGAAGTTAGTAAATTGAATTTTTATCCAGATCGATATGGTATAATCGAGAAGGAAATTATGGCCGGCCGACACAGGGCTATGAAAGAAGGACGACTAATACGAGAAAAAGAACCGTTTTCCGTTAGATTAAAGGAATTTTGGGATGTTACTCAAACTGGAAGTCTTCTCAGTGATAAATTTGCAAAACAGTTAGGCCACGAACCAGATGGCTTAATATTTCAGCCAGCTAAGGAGTGTTACAAGACGGGACAATGCCCCGAAGTATTAAAATGGAAACCTGCATCTTTGAATTCCGTGGACTTTAAGCTGAAAATCGTCGTGGAATCCGGCGAAGGGATCGTGCGACGAACCATCGGCGAATTATATGTCGGCAGTCTCGACGTACCATTCGCCAGAATAAAGTACACAAAGAATCTCAAGGAATTGAATAACAAAATTGTAGAGTGCAAATATGAGAACGGCCAGTGGGTGTTCATGAGGGAGCGAACCGACAAATCTTTTCCGAATTCTTTTAATACGGCCAAAGCTGTCTGCGCTTCCATTTCTAATCCCGTGACTAAAGAGAAACTTTGTGATTTTATTCATCGCCGTAGGTTTTCGAATGACGAGGAACTCATGCCTCCTCCGCGAAGTAATGCTAGGTGATAAAATTCGGTACTTTTAAGTTTGTTATCTGCGAAATAAGACTTTATTAATAATAACGTGAACAAATAAAGAACATTTATAATAACATTGAGTTTCTATTTTACCACTTTGAAATCCTCCTATATCATTATTCATAATAAAAAATACTTCCGTTCATATTTAATAGTTGTAGCTTTTACTGCATATACGCTTATAATTTATAACGGGAATAATGTAATTTACACTTTGTAATTTCGCGTACAACACGCAATCAAACGTTTTTTCACACATATAAGTAGATCTAAATCTATGGAAAGTAAAAGAAAGGAAAAATTAAAAAGTTAAGAAAGTGGAAAAATATTTCTATAGAATATTTCTATAGATACTTATAAAATTTTTTATGAATATCCACATAATTTGTAAATTCCTCAATAATCATTTTCAACATTTACTACTATCATCATAAGAGAAATTTACCTTTAAATAAAAAAAAATATTTAAAGAGAGATACGCAATAATCAAAACTCCAAAATAACATTCTAAAATTTTATTTCTCCGCTTCTCCTCAGATCGAACAGTCCTCATTTGGTGCACGAAGGACTTGGCATCTAAGGAGCGCAAGTCCCTGCGCGTCAACGTCGAGTACGACAACGCGAGTCTGGTGCGTTGGTCGCCGGACGGTAAAGCCTTCATCATCCACAAGGCGTTAGCCAATCAGATCGAGGTGTACAAGGTGACGAAGAAGTCCGACGGCACGCCATCTTCGGCAACCAAAGCTCTCGAGTTCCCGAAGCACCACGAGGAGGATGCGATTTGCCTGGACATCGCATGCAACGGCCGCTTCATCATCACCTGCAGCAAGGTGAATGACCTCGTTGTCTGGGACCTTAAGGGACAAATCTTGAGCACTGTGGACACGGTGCTTGGCTCGACGCATCGGGCCAAGATCTCGCCCTGTGGCCGATTCGTTGCTGCGTCTGGTGAGAACTGATTGATTATTACGTATGTTTTAAGGATTTATGGACTATACTATCGGCGTCAAATATCAGTATTACTAAATTTATTAATAATTAAATATAAAACCATATTTGCTACTTTTTTTATTAAATAAGTTCAGAGAAATAAGTCAAATGAGCAATATAAGCTCCTAAAATAAGAAATCAGACGAAAATTTTTTTTAATGGACAAAATATACTTTTGCAAAATTGGAAATTTTCTAACAAAAATATTTTCCATTATGTTAAGAACCCTGCTTCCTGTCATATCAGTTTTCAGATTGGAATGTGTAAATGAATTTTTAATTTCATTCATTTTTAATTTCATTCATCAAGGTGCCGCATCTTCGAATTTTATTCGATTCTTGTTTTTTTGGTCTTATTTTGTCTAGGAGAGAATTATAGACCCACTAACTCAAAAATAAAAAATATGTCTTACATTTTCATTAAAGTTTAGTTTTATAAAAAAGGAATTTTTATTTTATTTTTGAGTTAGTGGGTCTATTAATAATTCTCCCCTGGACAAAATAAGACCAAAAAAACAAGAATCGAATAAAATTTGAAGATGCGACATCTTGATGAATGAAATTAAAAATGTATTATATGATTTTTAAAAGTTGAAATACTTCAAAAATTTTTATCTGATTTCTTATTTTGGGAGCTTCAACTATTGCTCTTATACCCTCCTTATACATAGTTTTCAAATAAAAAAGGAAAAAACAACCCCATATAACAAATTATTGATATTTTAAATAAAAACTAACTTCTGACACCGATTGTATAGCCAATACATCCTTAACGGGATGGTTTTTTGTAAAAGTTTTATGAAAAGTATAAATCTGGGTATGTTTTAGTTTTTTATGATATACAAAAAAGGAAAGAATAGCAGAATATTTTTTATTATTTTTTATTAAATAAATTATAGGTATTGTATGGCATTATTTCTTAATTTTACAAGAAAAATTGATAAATAAATTTTAATGAAAGCAATAATGATAAACAATCTAATATTTAATATGAAACAGATATTCTAAGAAAAACTTTTTTTTCAGGGTTTACACCTGACGTAAAAGTTTGGGAAGTAGCCTTTTCGAAATCTGGAGAGTTCAAGCAAGTAGCAAAAGGCTTTGATTTAGCTGGCCATTCATCAGGAGTTTACGATTTTGCTTTCAATTCTGATACCAGTCGTATGGCTACTGTCTCAAGAGATGGAACATATCGTTTTTATGATACAAAAAGTAAGTTTTAAAACTCAACAAAGAATGTTTGATATTTTTAACAATTATTAATTTTAAGTCGTGAAGAATGATAATTTATGAAAGGAATATCAAGGAGCGCGGGAGCGCTCCGAAGGCAAGTATAGAAGAAGCCTGAAGGAGCGACCCGTGCTACATATACATTAAAATGGGTGTGCGTGATAAAATATATACACCAAAATATTTTTGTTTGAACAATATTTATTCGGTTAATCTATTAAAATATTTCATTATTTTTTTTTATATACAAAGTAAAAAATTATTAGCTTAATAATTAATATCATTCCTAAATTTTTTAGTTGAATTCGAAAAAGGTGAAGATCCTCATTTAATATCAACTGGTCAGTGGGAAGGATCCACGCCTGCCACTATTGCTCTCTCGCCAAATGCAGAAATCATTGCAATTGGTCATGGCTCGTCGCTATCATTCTATTCAACAGTTAATGGAGAACTCGATACAACGATTGAAGACATATTTAATGGTAATCAATTCACACTCACGCTATAATTATAGGGTATTCCTTAAATTAAATTCTCAAATAACAATCGTTTCTCTTCGTTTGCAGGACCAATAAAGTGCCTCACATTCGACTCAGTCGGTGAATACGTTCTCGTAGCTGGTGATCGACACATTAAGATATTCAGAAACATTCCAGGATACAGAGCATCCATTGAGACTGCGCGCAAGAAACTATCGCAGAGACAAACGTCCGCGACAAAGGAGCGTTTGGAAAAGACCTTAGCAGACTGCGAAAAGTTCCTGAAGGATATGGGAGAACGCTGTCCTTAACGATTCCAGAGATGACAAACATTTTTTACGCATTTTGTTAAATGTTTTTTAAAATACTTGTTTGCAATAAATAACTTTTATTAATATGAATAATAAAAAAATTATAAATAGATTTTTACATTGATCAAGAAAAGAATACTTGTAATGGTGTTTTTATTTCAATTTCTTCTTTTTTTTTTTATTTAAACGCGTTTCTCAGAACTTATAGCGGAAAATTAAGTTGACAGTTCAAAGAACTGTCTTTGATAGGTTGTAAGCACCTTCAAGACGCTTTCTTTTATGTTTGAAGATTAAAAGTCGACGGGATGCAATGAGAGCATAAGGCGCTCTTGATTCGTTTCTTAGTATTTGATAGTTTGCTCGTAAACTAGTTCGACGAAGATTATTTTGCGGAACTGGGCGACCACCGGCGAAAGCGAATCTATAAAAATATGAGAATTACATACTTATATGTTCTCAATACTAGTATTGGTTTGTTTTTTTTTTTTTTTTTTTAAATAATATTTTACCTGATTTCGCGCCTGGGCCCTTTCAGAGTTGAATCCGGGAAAACATTTTGTCTATCACCTAATCTTCCATTAACGGCTGGTCTTACATTCGCATATCTTATTTTACTTCTTACAATTATTGGAAGATCTGTTTTTTCCCTTTTTTCTGTCGTTTCTACATCATTAATTAAGTAAGGAAGGATCGAATCTCCAAAATGTTCGATTATCACAGAATAGTTTAATGGCTGTTTACTAGACTTTACAAAAGCACAAACTGTAAGCTAAGAAACAATGAAAAATTAAATAGATGTCCAGAAAAATTGAAGTAAAATTAAAAAAGACAATATATCTTACTGCAATTTTATGCCATATATTAGAACCTGGTGTGGCATATTTTAAAACATTGACTAAAGAAAGTGAAGACTCAGCACCTTCTTCGAGAAAAATAAGAGGCTGAACTCCAGCAAGTAGTTCCAGAGCTATTGCTTTCTTCTTTACCTCAAAACTTTGTTCATCTTTTCTTACAAGAACGCTTTTTAACATTGGAATAAACCTATTAGCCACCGACGGCCACCGTAACATTAACTTTAAAGCGCAGTCTTTGAATAATGTCTCTAAATTTGGGTTGATAAAACCCTGACCGAGTAAGAGTTCCAAAAGTAGTTCGGTCAACTTATCTACCTATAAATATAAAAATAGTTAATTAAAAAATTGTACCAAACCGGTTAAGTTTAAATTTAATATCAAATAATTTTTATACAGAATTAAGATGATAAGGATAAACTGCTCTACTGTTATTCGTAATAGCAATTATAAGTTGGCAGGTTCGAGTAGAAACTCTTGTATACTGTGCATTATTAGATATCACCATAGACCTAGCAATGGACATTAACTTATCAACTACACCTTCTCCTCCTAAGCACGCATTCGTAGCACAATCATTTAAAAGGACCTAAAAAATTTTGTGTTAGAATTTCTTCCTTACATATTAAGAATTATTCACATAACATTTATTAAAGTAAATAATTCTTACCTGAAACGTTTTTTGTGAACCATTAAATAACATTTTCAAAGCCCGTTTTGCATAATTATTTCTTGCTTCTAATAACTTTGAGTCAACAATCTCAATTTCTAAAGATATACAGAAATTCATATTTAATAAATTTTATATTGCTTATTTTATGAATAAATTTTATTTTCATTTTACCTTGCAGAAATGGAACGCTGACTTGTGAAAAACATGGAGGTTCATTGACTTTTTGAGTAAGGTCAACAAAACGCTCATGAGGTACAAAAAGACTTGCTTCTGGGATATATTCCGGTAATTGCTCTGGTGCCCCAATCAATGGATCAACATCACAAAGATTTGTTACTACTGCATTTACATCTGTTGCTGTTAAACGTCTTCTTTTACTGTGCCTAAGTCTTGTTACACATTTCTTAAAGAAAATAATAAAATTTAATTTTCTTAATTTAACTGAGAATTTAATAACATTCAAAAATATGCTACTTACATGTAATACTTCACGTAACCTGTATGATGCATCTTCGGCAAGTTTTTTCAAGAGTGTGTCTGGTAATGAATGTATACCTAGTTCTTCACCAATTGTCGATATCCAATCTGTACTCAAGGCAGCATATTTTCTTGTTGAATTTGTACCATTGGAAACACTATTTGAGTTTGTTTCACCATTATTATTAATAAAATGATTGCTATAACTCGCAGAAGTTTGATTACTTAATACTTCTTTCATTTTCTTCGTTTATAGTAATTTCCAAGATGTAAAATGTAACTGGAGATCAACTTAAAAAATGTTGGATTTCCCTAAAATGAATATAAAATATAATATTAAATACTTCTTGTAACATTTTTACTGTAAAAAACATAATAAACATTGTACATACATCGTTTTTGTTTTCGAATACTATTAGGTTATTGTCATATGTCATTTGTTTTGAGTAAACCAGCAAGTCATTTTTTCTTTATAAAGGACACCTTGAAACAACCTTGAGATAACTTTTTCTATAAAAAGTACATTTTTTTAAATTTTATCATTTTTCAGTGAATCTATACACAACAAAACTAAAAGTCAAACGCACATCATTCCGTCTGAAAGAGGAAAACACTAAAATTAAGTATCCAACTGAATTTTGAGGTTAAGTTACTCTAAACGCACGCACAACAACGCAGATGTCGCAGAAACATCCAAATAAGTTGTGCGCATGCGTAAGTTTAAGCTTTTGCTATTGTTATGAACTGCGTGATGAGTATAGGTTGTTACGACCCGAGTCGGGGTCTGGCTCCCAGACTCTGGGAGCAGAAAGGCGCTTCTGCAATGGTTGCCGCGTTAACCAATAAGATTGTGGGTTCGTTGTTCGATGAGGGTGAGCTCATATTAATATAGTAACAGAATACTTAGGATCGGTCTACAATGATCATTTCGAATTTAAAAGATTGATTTCAAAATAAATATTAAATAAATCAACCAATTAAATAGCAAACGTATTGAAACGTATTCCAATAAAATAAAAACCTGTTAGAGATTTTAACAATAAAATCATTAATTTGTTTCAGATAAATTATATCAACCGTTCCGTAAATAAATAATAAATAAATAATAAACGAATTTACGATAACGCGAATAGAAATAAATGACTGACGATAAATACGAATTCCGTACGTAATTAAATAAATAATGGACAGGTGATCAACAATTTGATAATTAATAGCTTGCGATTCAAACGAACTAATAACAATTAATCTAGGCATTAATAATAATAACTAGGGGTCTATTAATATTAAGATGTTGTTTACTTACTCTGCATTATTCCTGGAAATATTTACTCCATATTTTCCAGGAGTTGTTTGTATCTTCCCCCCCTCTTCCTGTTTCCCTTCTATTTTTAAAGTCATCAAGGTCAACAGAACCCGGAGGGAGCAAGATAAATCCAGTTATAACTGACCTAGCTATCCCCACTCTCGAGGACGATCCAGATTAAACTAGAATTATCCAGCGAGGCCACTCCCACTCTCAAGGACAAAACTGGACTAAACTAGAATTCTACAGCGAAGCCACTCCCACTTGAGGAAGGGAAATAGTTCTGATTGGTTCCACTCCCACCACCAACCTGGAGTTCCACCTGCAATCTAGAATATAAATAGGGCCTCCTCACCGGCCTCCAGCAGTCTCTCCGAGGTCTCTGTGCAAGTGCCTCAGAGCATAATATTCAAGGTCATTTTGAATGATATCGAGTCACGCTTGGAAGTCTTTATATTTTATTAAAGTTCTAAAGTTAATTTCTCAATTGAATAAACTTGAAAGTTAAAATTTAATTCTCTTGAGTTCATTTAAAAGTTCCCGCAATTCCTTGCGCTTCATCGAGCAGCGAACCTGTTTAGCGCATCTACGACTGTGACGTCGTAGAGGCTAATCTGGTTTCTGTGAGTGATTGTTGGTAAAGTAGGACACCACCTTATCTGTTCTCGGCCGAGCGTGGCCGAGAAGTCTAAGTTGATTGTTAGTGGACAAGATAGGAGATGTAACTGTGTTTCGCCCCAAGGTTACCATCGTTGGGCTCATCAGCAAGGCTTCATGGTAACCTCTGCCTTGGATACACAGGGTGGATGTCTGTACTGCGTTAGACGCGCTATATATACTAACCGCAGGGTGATTCGGCCACTTGCGGGAGTTAGTGTGCCTAATAATTGGGGCTCGCTCTCTAGCGGTGGAGCGAGGTAGCGGAGCAACTACGGATGGAGAGAGTGGGGAGAGAGAGGACTCTTGAACCCCCACACCTGAATCTAAATGGTCAACTCGGCGACCATTGCAGAAGCGCCTTTCTACTCCCAGATCCCGACTCGGGTCGTAACATATGAGACGGAGACCTTTCGGCGGAACGGAAAATTCTCCGTTCCGTCAGAGTTCTTCGTTCCGCTGAAAGGACTCTGGGAAATTCAAAACAATCGAAGTGATAACGCTTAACAACGGTGGCACGGAGGAGTTGAATAAGTATCAGCCGTAAAAGTGAAAAAAAAACAAAGGATACAATCGTATGTATAATCATTACAGTTTAAATACTAATTTAATTAAAATTTTATTGTGTGATATAGACTTCGCAAGTAACGTACTATACCTGTGGTTTTTGCACAAATATAGTAAGCGAACCCTTAGAGAATTTATGGCAGCATCAATGTTTCATTCCATTTATGAATCACCAGTTAATGACGGATGATAATAACATCATAAAACCATGTAATTATTTTTATTATAGCATTTTTTATGTATTAATTCTAATTTTCTTTTTTATTGTATTATATACTTTTATAGATATTGTGGAGAGTCATGTTGAAAACATTGTGAATAATAGTAGCAATAATAATGAAAATTTGTTGGACACAAGTAGTATAAGTATATTGTCAGATGAATTCACGGAAATGCTAATTGAGTCAGTATCAAAAAGATCGTGCCTTTGGAATTATAAATTGCCAATTCAACAAAGAATTCAATCAAAACGTGAGGCAGCTTGGCAAGAAATTTCGGAGGATTTAGAAGGTATAGTATTGAAATTATAATCGTAAAATAGTAACGGCACTGATACAAGAATCTTGTTATAATTAAGAAATGTATCTATTTGAAATGTATTTTTTTTTTACCCTCAGGGCGCGAAATCCGTTTTCTCGTGCCCGTTTAGATTCTAGAGTGCGAAATTCGTGTAAGCGCAGAATCTACTATTTCACGCCCGCTGACAGGCACGAGACCGGATTCCGCGCTCAGAGGGTAAAAAAAATAGTATACGCACCTCGTGTGAGTATGGCGTCCTCGCTTCGCTCGGGCCATACTCACGCTCGTGCCAGAATCCCCTGTTTCGCACCCTTGGTACATAATCTACTATTTTTCTAACGTGCTAAACACATGTTAAATATAGGTAAATGGAGCACTGACACAATCAAGTTACGCTGGAAGAATTTGCGAGATAGCTACTAACTTGAAGGCTCGCAACAAATCAAAACGAAAAGTGGCAAGTGGTTCATTGTCTCAAGCTTTAAAATCTACAAGAATTAATTTCAAATTTTATAACGTTATGTCCTTTTTAAGTGATGAGAATAATTTTGAGAGGTAATACTTTATTAGTTTCAAAATGTATAATATGAGCAATTTTCAAGAATTTTTAATAATGATTAAGAAGTTTATAATACATGAAATTAAAACATTAAAAAAATAATAAAGTTAGTAAATGTATTTACTAACTCCACATAAAATTTTGAAATTTTTTCTATGACCTTCAGAAGGTTAAATTAAGGTTAAATAGTGAAAATTTGCCCAAAAACCGTTTTCTTCAAGCTTTAGGGGATTGTGGGCAAGTAAATGTTTCAGTGAATAACTTTGATAATTAACTCAATATTTAATCGTAATGTAATTCAAATTGAAGACCATCAAATAAAACGTATTTCTTCAATCGGGTAGAAAAGGGGGGATTAAACGGGATCAATTTTTTAATATAAATAAAAATACTATTCAGGAATTTTCGGAGTCGCTCATCACAATTCTAGAGTTGGACTTGCACTAGGATGTCCTGATAGTGTTGGGAAGGCGTTGAACAGATGGGAGGGGGTGTAAACGGAGTCAATTTTTTGATGTTATCGAAAGCACTATTCGAGAGTTTTTCGGGATAGCTGATCACGAATATGGGGTGGGACTAGGATGTCCTAATAGTGTTGAGGACAGATGAAAAGAGGAGAGGAGGGCAATCTTTTGATTTTATCGGAAAACACTATTCGGGGATTTTTTATTTTTTGAAATGAAGATTTAATTTTACTTTGTACACTAACGGTGGGAGCTCTAAGCCCATCAGGTAGGCTTTAGTCTATCCCACCCAGAATTTTCGGGAAATCAACTCAAGCCTACTTTTATATTACTATCATTACGACCTACTTACGTCCACGTTGTTGTTTCTGGGTAACGCTAAAAGTAAGATTTAGGATTAAAGTGAGATTTTTCATGTAAAAACTTACTTTGACCATTAAATAACCTTCAAAATTGACCTCTATCCTTAAAAATGAAAAAAAAAACGGGTTTTAAGCGAATTTTCAGTATTTTACCTTGATTTGGCCTTCTAAAGGTCATTTGAAGAAGATGAAAAGTATCATTTTGGACGTAAAGTTTCCTGCTCTTTCAGGATTCGGTATCAAAAATAGGGGTTTCCATTAAAAAAATCACTTTGACCTTCAAATAACCTTGAAAACTGAGTTCAAGATCGAGATACTTAAGGTCATTGTCTCAAAAGCTCACTGAAACATTTACTTGCCCACAATCCCCAAAAGCTTAAAGAAAACGGTTTTTGGGCGAATTTTCAGTATTTAATCTTAATTTGACCTTCTGAAGGTCATTCTGAAAAATTGAAAAATATCATTTCGGACGTAAAATTTTTCGCTCTTTCAAAATCCGGTGGCAAAAATAGGGTTCCGATTTTAAAAAATCACTTTGACTTTCAAATAACCTTGAAAACTGAGTTCAAGGTCAAATCTAACAGAACAGAAATTTGTCCCCCGGAACAATTTTTTTTTTTACCTATTATTTTGGAAGATATTTCAGTGGATTACTTAAAATGGCCCACCGTGTATATATGTACATCTTAATTTATTAATACATAGACTTGTTTTATACTTTATCGTTTATTGTACGTTTGAATACATAAATGGTTTGGAGCTGTTGTCAGAGAATATAGAATATATTATCATTATACATAGAAGGTCGGATCGGGGGGTTTTCGTGAAGCCAAAAATAAGCGTTAGTTCAACCTCCCAAGAGGCAGGTGGCGCTACGTTTGCCCATACTTAAGCATAGGTGAACGTAGCGCCGCCTGCCTCATGGGGGGCTGAACTAACGCTTATTTTAAGCTTCACGAAAACCCCCCGATCCGACCTTCTATGCATAATGATAATATATTCTATATTCTTTGCTGTTGTATCTGTAAACTTTCTGTAAAATTTGAGATTATGTGTATCAAAACAAACTTTAAGCTTTGTGCGCATGCGCATAGTCTGCTTCTCCTCCGACCTTTTATCCCCCACTCTACCCGCTGTGCGAGAGAGAAAGAGAGCCTACCAGTATATCTTTGTCCTTCAATTTGGGTACTCGACGGTCCATAAGACCGCTCAGTCTATCTGTATAAGTCTATGGGTAGTACATACACCTTTTTGAAAGTACTCCCGAAAAATTTGGACCGACGGGGATTCGAACCCACGCCCCAAAGCGACGTTTGTTTCCGAAGGCAAGCGCCTTACCAACTGAGCCAAACGCCGCTCTCAAACAGATCTCAATAAAAAAAAAGTCAAAATAAAATTAAAATCATAAATTGATCTATTTTAAAAAATACCTCAGAATAAAGGAGGGTGCATGTGCATAAGATTAGTTTTTTTTTTAAACAATAAAAATAAGACTTCTTAGAGAATTTAATGAAACAAAAGTTTAACAAATATATTTTCTTAAAAAGAGTTAAGAGAATTAAAAGATACCTTATACGTGAATTTTACGCTTTTTGATAATTTTAAATATCATTTAAATCATTTGGATTTGAAATTTTTAATTAATTTTTATTGATATTGTATTTTAATATAAAAAATCTATGTTTCAATAATTTTAAACCTTTATTTTCGTATAGTGATATTTATTTTTATATTGAAATATTCATTAACAGATAAAGAGACAGAATGTGAACATATATCTTTTTACAGGAATACGTAACTATAAAAATTCAATTGAATATCATTACAATTATAATAAGTACAACACATGAAAAAATTTAATTTTTATGTCTTCATTCACCTTCTCATCGACTTGTTCTACTCTTCTTGTACCACTTACAATAATCGCTTGCGTATAGTGTGTAGAAGTTTTGCTTCCATGCAGTGGCGGATTAAAACCTAATGGGGCCTGGTGCTAAAATCACGCCGGGGCCCACTTAAGGCGGTTGATTTTAAGTAAATAAGCGTTTGTACTGCCAGTAAAAACAGGAATTTCATATAAATAAATTCGCGTTAATAACAGGAAGTTAATTTTTATTCAAAACTGTATGTACAGTACAAAAAGATAATTGTTTCAACAAAAATATCATTTTTAAAAATGTGTTCTTCTACTTTTTGCTTAATTTAGCAAAATCTTCTATCAGAGTGTTAAAACTGAGTGATCTAAGTAACTCCTTTTCGATTGTGAGAATGGCCAGTGCCTATGCTTTCATCAAGCATAGTAGATCTATGAAAATCTTTTATTCTTTTTAATACTGAAAATGATCGCTCGTTTTCACAATTTGCTATGGGAATAGTCACAAGTATTCTGTATGCTATATGAACGTTTGGAAATATTGGAATCATAGAATTATCGACTATCCAATTTAATACTATTATAGGGCACATTGTATTATCAGTATCTTTAGAATTTTCACGCGTGCGATTTAAGAAAAAACCAGGAGGTTGCATTTTTACAAGTAATATAAATTGCTCTAGTTCTATGAATAAATCTTCAGTTAAGTCATCTGGATAAACTAATTCCACAAGTTTTTTTGCTTTCAATTCTAATTCAACGACATCTATGGTTGATAGCTGTCTTAAAAATCCAAATAAATTTGTGATATAACTGTAAGCTTCGCTACGCTTCTTCAATTCTACAACTAATTTGTCAATTATAACGTAAAATGTTTCAATTTTGAATCTTTCTGACCCATGCAAATTCTCTATTTGTCTTTCCCCGTCACTCAATTTTTTTATCGTACGCCTTTTATTCAAATCTGAGTACTCTTGACTGACATATGCACTAAGAGCTTTTGCTTTAATCTCAAATTTCACAAATTCATCTTGTATATTTGAAACTAAATCGACTAATGCCAATAGCATTGCATTGGTCACTCACTAATTCACGTTCTCACGTAATCTTTTATTAGGCATAATCGCGTAACACAATGATATCTTTGGAATATATGTAGAATAAACTCTCAGACAAAAAACTTCTCTGCATCTGTAAGTGCAGCAACAATGTCGCGAGCAGTCACTAGTCGCGAGACTCGCGAGCTATGATATGCTCTAGCTCGTTCGAGCCTGCTTTTGTTTTTTCCGCTAATTTCCTCACGCATGCAGAACAACGAATTTCCATGCACTGCGCGCTAAGATGCGTAGTTTATTTTTACTCATAAAATGTAGAAGGGCCTTCAAGTTCGAAATTCAAAATTTATAATAAAAATTTAGTGCTTTTTTTAAATTTATTCGTATTATTTTTATTATTTTTATCTTTACAAGTAACTAAATAATAATGTTTTTTGTTCAAATTGTAAAAACTATATCATTTTTCTAGGACAAGCAGGACGAACTTATGAATTCGCGTTTAGCCACTGGCGATATGAAACTAGCAAAATACTTACCAGTTTTGAATTGAAAGTATTTCAATTCATACGGGATGGAAATGAGCTTGAATAAATGCTGCATGTCAAAGCATAAGATTAACTCTTTTCGTTCTGACATATCTTTTAATTAATTTTATGCATATAATTTTTTTTCAATTATAACTATACAACAATTGAATTGCATTTAAAAACTACCGCTCAGCTAGTGTGTATAATGATATCGGGCTTATTTGAACTGCATATTTTTTTTTTTAATATTGGATAAAGTGGGGCCCCCTCTGGCTCGGGCCCGGTGCTTCAGCACCACCAAGCCCCTCCCATGATCCGCCACTGCAGTTCCATGTATAGCTAAAGTATTACTATTGTACCTGAGCGACGCACTTAAGGTGATGTTAAATACCGACATAATTTTCAAACGAGTACATCTCGAATGAAAATACCAATAGAATCATCCAAAAAAAAATCTGAGTATAGTATTAACATATACGGAGCGCTTGATGAACGTGTATTTCCAAAAAAATTATGAGAATTTATTTAATTAAATAAAAACCGTACTGTCGGTAAGTAGGAATCTGCAATTAACCTACTTTTTAAACGAGCACAACTAACGAAAATGCTAATAGAATCATTAAAAAAAATTCCTGAATATAGTGTTTATGTGTACGGAGCGCTTGACGAAAATTTTTTTCCGAATAAACGCTGTTGTAATAAACGAATGTTGATTTAAAAAATATTGAAAATCACGGTTTCACATGGCCTTAATTTGTAATGAATCAAATGTTAATAGAAAAGGGTGTCTTTTTTTGCGAGAAATATTCGAGAACGTTAATATGATTGCGAGACCGAGCTAAATTGTAATATTGTTATTGATATTTCATTTCTGCAGAACTATTTTTTAAGCGAATGGAAAAATCAAACAACGTTTTTGTATACATCAAAACGACGATAAGTTATCGTTGCGCGTGTTTATTTAGTTGTTAATTATAGGAAAGAAATAGAAGGTATCTCAAATATAGCTTTAATGATGATGTTTGCCTACATTGCGGACATCATCGGTTCAAATAGTTTCTCTAAAATACGAACTGCATTTCGTTAAATTTTAACGTTAGATCTTTTTTTTTAATTCCAAATATTTTTATTTTTATAATATATATTTTTTATAATCAACTTGTATTATGTAATGTTAGGTTTCATTGTTAAAATATTGTATTATGAAATAATTTTAAATTTAATAAAATTTATGAAACCAAAAACAATATTCTTAAAAACAAAAAATGTTACGCTTTTAAAATCAATAGAAATAATTACTAACTAAACATTGCACATTGTAAAAATATAAATACAATTTTCATGTATAACAGAATTTCGAAATAATAGAGCAGATGTTGAAGTTGATTGTGAGTTAATGAATTGTGGAAAACTCGGGAAGTTTTAAAAATATGCGCATAAGCTTTCAAACGAATGCTACATATGTATGCACAAGAGACTTTTATAAATGTTAGGACATTAAAATAAAACACTATAGATACATAAGTTGTATGTAAAATACTGATCACTTAGCCTTTTAGATATAACATTATTTCGTTGCTATATTGTTTGATTTAAATACAAAAGATGACTTTCATTTACACTGAGACAAAAGATCAATAAAAATTAGAAACAGTTTTCTAAAAATAATCATACTACCAGCTCGTAAAGTTACCATAGAGTTTAAAAATGTAAAAAATGTAATATTTTACGCAAAACTTACAATGCAATATAGTAAATTTTTCTCTTGATTTTCAGTGAAATTTCCTATAATGTATTATAATAATGTTCAGCATTTTTATTCACTTTGAGATAGTTTTACAAGATAATACAGTTATTTTTGGAAAATTGTTTTTAATTTTTACGGTACTGTTTTCCCAGTGTAACATTTTGAGTTTTATTATTATACGGTATGCATACGTAATATTAAAAAAGTATTTTATGCTTTAATAATCATCTATTGCTATTACATCGTGTTCTTTATCAACATTATTTTAATTTATAATGTTCATTATACCTACCTATAAACTACTAGACTATATTTACTGTTAGTAATATTATGTGATTAGGTACAATTTTCATGTACAACAAGGAAGCCAACTTTTTAAAGACATGCCTCTTTTCTGTAGAAAAGTTTTAATTATAGATAATAATTTTTTAGCAATTCAAAATGTTTCGCAATGAGTCATCATTACTGGTCAATCATCCTGCGTTATTCCTTGTGTACAATATATAATATGATCCAATTAGATGACAAAATTTTTCATCAAATAATTTATTCAAATTTTTTTTTAAACCGAAGTAATTCAAAATCTTGTAGTGCAATTGCGTTTATTATAAATAGTATAAATAAAAGTGATAAAAAATTGTAATTAAAGTATGTTTTTGTTACATTCGACTATGAACGATTTACAATGTAGACTGAATTCCGATTATAAGTATAGGTATGCCGTGTAAAAGGTTTTTTTCTACGTCGCAGTAACAAGAAGACTCGCGGGAATATCGTTAAATTATACGTAAAATACACGTGTCGCTCGAATCGATCCCTTGCTTACGTATAAGTATAGTCTTTTAATCTTGTAAAAGTGTACAATGATATATATATATATATATATATATATATATATATATATATATATATATATATATATATATATATATATATATATATATATATATATATATATATATATATATATATATATATATATATATATATATATATATATATATATATATATATATATATATATATATATATATATATATATATATATATATATATATATATATATATATATATATATATATATATATATATATATATATATATATATATATATATATATATATATATATATATATATATATATATATATATATATATATATATATATATATATATATATATATATATATATAATTTAAAAATCTTATAATGCGTAAAACTCGCCCACTGCATACAAAAATTATTCAAACATCTGAAAGCACCGTAGATCGTGATAATAAACGAAAATTGCAAAAAATAAAAAGCTATTGCGCAAACTGCTTGATGGTCGCAGGTAGAAGTATATAAGTGTACGCATCGTGCTCGCATAGTTTTCGCGACCCGTGTCCGTCTCCCTCTCTCTCTCTCACTCTCTCACTCTCTCTCTCCCTCTCGTCACCGATGCCCCGGCGCAACTTCATTTACTTCCCCCCTACATACATTATAGGTACTCGTAATCACAACCAGTCCCGGCGCTTAAAACGAGAAAAAGAGAAAATAAGGAAAGTTCATCCTTTCCGTCGCGACGCTCCGCGAATGCAAAAGTCCGCGCTCGCATCTGCGCGTGCCCATATCATCATATATATCGGCATATATACATATATATGCGTGTGCCTCTCGCCTCCTCGCCTCTAGCATCGTCCTCCTCGCACCCGCAAGCTCGCCCCTCGCTCCGTCAAGCTCGTCGCGCTCTGTCTGTGCGATGACGCGCCGCACCGGCTAGCCAATCGTGAGCCGCGCCGTATACGTACCAGCCGAGCGAGCGATCGCGCCACTACTGACGTGTCCTCGGAAATATGGCGCGAGAGCGAGACGCACTTACGTGGTGTTGCACGAGTGCGAGGGAGACAGACGAACACGGATGCCCCCACAAAGGCGAGAGCGACTACGTGCAAAAGGCGCAGAGCGAGCACACATACACACTACGGCAGCCAACACGTAAAGGTATAAGGCGATTCATGATCGTTCGAGATCGCGTTAGTAGTGCGATATCAGCCACACAGTGAGATCTACACATACGACAGTATAGCGAGAGAAGTTTGAGCAAGGATACTCGTAGTGTGCAGTGTGCGACTGTTTTTCCTGGAACATCGTGTGTACATAGAAGTCGCGAAGAAGAGAGAGAGAGAGAGAGAGGGAGGGAGAGAAAAATTTTTCCAGTGGACCGAGGCCAACGCCGCGTACGCAAAATTCCAAGGCACGTCGGGAGATAGCTCCGTAGCAGGCAGACATGGCTCCGACGCTCGACAGCTTCGTCAATTCCTTCAGCAATAGATTGTGAGTATAATGGGCTTTTTTGGGTTGTTATTACGGGACTTTGGGGAGAGCTCCCAAGGCGAGGCCTCGTCTCGCGAGCTACGCACCAGCATACGGATGTTTACGATTCTTCTCGAACGATGAACGAGCAACTTTTGCACTCGTCTCTATAACGTGCTTGAGAGAGTCCCGCTAATGTAGGGGAATATCGCCGCGCGGCCTCGGGGCTTACATTCCCCCGCTCGAGCATTTGAGGAGTTTCTCGGGCCCTTTGTGAGAAAAACTACATTTTCGTATAGGCCTTTTTCTGACGTAACTGCGCGAAAATTAGATTGGGCATGATGCGTCACGCGCGCGCGCGAGCTCGCATGAGGCCAGGTATAGCCACCGAGAGAGAGAGAGAGAGAGAGAAAGAAAGAAAGAGAGAGAGAGAGAGAGAGAGAGAGAGAGAGAGAGAGAGAGAGAGAGAGCCGCTTATCGGAAGAGCTCGTTATCTTTCTTTTTTTCAATTTTTCTTTAACTATTTGTACAGTTGCATACTTAATGTTTTCCTTAGCTCGCGGCGAGGCGCTACTGCTTACGTGGCTTTTTCTATGTTTTTGCTTATTTATAGTTAATGAGCCTAGGCCTCAAGTATGACTGTTGTAAAGTAGCTTTATTATCGTTGACTTGATTTGCTTTTCAGAGAAGCTCCAGTTCGACAACATCTGAAAAATGTCTACGGATGCCTGTCCCTCTCCACTGTTTCAGCAGCGGTAGGAGTCTACGTTCACATGTACACATACCTCCTGCAAGCAGGACTGCTCTCCACAATTGGAGCACTTGGACTGATTTTTGCGTTGCTTGCAACACCGGATAATGGCAAGAACCGATCTCTTCGCCTGGGATACCTCCTGGGATTCGCATTCCTTACTGGACTCGGAATGGGCCCACTTCTAGAGACCGTTATCAGTGTGGACCCAAGCATTGTTATGACAGCTTTGATTGGTAAGATCTGACACTATTTACTTTCTTGCAAGATAAGATAATATTTTCTTAAAACAGTGTATGTATTTCTAAAAATATTAGTACGTAAACAAATATTATTGATTCTAAATTCTTCTACTTGAATAAATTCTAAAAATAATATCTCTAAAATTAATTTTTTGTGAAGGTAAATAAAATAAAATTATTTTGCTTCTTTTATTATTCTATTTAGTTGACAATAACTTAATAACAATAACGTTAATTATTTGTATTCCATTACATTTGAGTTATTTAGATTTTACTAATTATGAAGAAAATTATGAATCTGTTATAATTATGATAGAAGTACTTAAAATATTGTTGACTTAATTTTTCTGTTTCTAATTAAATTTACCAAGTTCATTTATACATAGATTTCATTTTTTATCTTGTTTTAATATAGTAATTTTTTTCTGGGTCTTCGATGCTACCTTTTTACTATGAAAAGTTTAAAAGTTGAATCAGTCATACCTAATGTCATTATATTCTAGAAAAGTTTGTAAAATGTTTGCTTTGATTTACAAATTGATTTTTAACTAATTAACTTTTCAATGAAAATTCATAAAACAGTAAGGAGGTTAGGTAATAAATTTAATAAATTGGTATAGTAATACGTCGTAGTAATAAATTAATAGTTTATTTTTATGAACTTTAAAAAATCTAGTTTTATAAAAATTAAATAACAAAACTAAATTTATTAATATTGTTACAAATATTTTCACTTCTAAGATATAAGAAATCAATACTATGTTTTAAGAATATTGAAACCCGTATCTGTGACTCACACATATATTCTTTGATAATTGTTATCAAAATATGAAAACCTCATTACTCCTATGTTAATCAATTGTATTGATACAATGACGTAATACTTAATCAAATTTTTAAAAATAAACTTTTTGGTAATTTATATAATAATTAAAATATTTTAATCTTGTTTTTCAGGTACAACTGTAGTTTTTGTATCCTTCAGTATTTCATCTTTACTGTCTGAACGAGGCCAGTGGCTTTATCTTGGTGGAACTCTGATCAGTACCCTGAATATGATGGTACTGTTTTCGTTGGCCAACATCTTCTTCAGGTCACAGTTGATCTACCAGGTTCATCTTTACCTAGGCTTGATTGTAATGTGTGGATTTATCATCTACGACACACAACTTATTGTTGAGAAGAACAGAATGGGCAGCAAAGATTACATTGCTCACTCTCTTGACCTGTTCCTCGATTTCATCAATGTGTTCCGGCATTTGCTTGTCATCCTTACGCAAAAGGTTTGTAAATAAAATATATATTATAAAAATATAAAAATACGGGATAATTTTTTTATTTCTCTGCTTATTTATTTGTAGGAACAAAGAAAAAACAAGCGCAGGGAGTGAGTTTGACAAGGATGTTTCGAGTAAATCCAAAAACTAGAGGTCTTCGTTTATTCTATCCGTACATAGTTCTATACATACGCGCATATAAGTAATATATAAAGACGTACTCATATACGAATATATTTACAGATATATCTATTCTAGTATCTCATAAGTGAAAGAAGTGAAAAACATAAAAACGAGACTTACAACTTTTCCTACAATAAGAAAAAATAGTGACGTCAGACAATTGAAAATCAATTGTTTGGTTTTGCAAAGAGACTTCTGTCTCTATTTCGAGTCTGAAAATTTGCAGCGATTTAAAAATGAGGAAAAATAAAATTTATCTGTTTTCATTTGGTAAAAGACGAAATTTTTGTTGTCCTTTTTAGTACGGTGATTGAAAAAACATTATTGTAACATTATATCTCGTATGAGATTTTAATAGTACATTTCGACACTGGTGCGGAAGGTGATAATCTACTTCATGTGACGTTTTTCGCACGAGCGAAGCGAGTGCGAAAAGTCACATGAAGTAAATAATCAACTTCCGCACTCGTTTCGAACGGTATTTTATACCACGAGCGCCGAAAAATCATACCAAAGTTGTGATTTTGAGGTTAGAGTGGTATAAACTACACTTTGTAGCACGCCGGAAAATCAATTTTCTTCAGCATTTACTCGGGGTTATCTTATTTTTACAATAATAATAATTAAAACACGATGTTCTTTGAATTCCTTCACTATTCATTAGCAAATTGTAGTAGTTGCAGCTAGCACTAGTGGAATTTTTTAATGTTTTGCTGCGAAGGAGTAACCGAATCACATTTTCCCGTTTCTTCCTTTATCTCTACTGAGAGAACTGATTTTCCGAATAATTTTTGACTATCATCACGGTTATCGGTGTTCATTTTTTAAGATCCGGCACCGCATTTTTCTAGTAAGTTTACTGTTCGCGGATTACTATTGTACTATTTTTTGTCTTTCAATAAAAGAAATTACCAGTTTTGAGCCTTGATTTCTTTAATATCGATACTTTACTAGCAAAAAATTGAACTCTAAATTATTGATTACTCAATTCTTACAACAATGTATTAAAAATCAAAGAATATGATCGGAAAAGTAGTCAGTAAAAATTAAATAAAAACTACTTTTACTAAAAGATTAGTGACTTCATTACTGTTTTCACGAACTAGATATTACTTAATATTGTTGTATAGTTTGCTATATTATTTTTGTATAACTGTTCTCTCATCCATATTTTTATTTATTTTTGGGTTATTATTCGATCAATGCGAAAAGCATAATATTGTAATGAACTCTCTTGTAAATTTTGTACAAACTATTATTTTTTTAATAACTAAAACGCTTACTTGTCAATAAATAATTCAATGCAAAAATAGACTCGCAAACTAGTTATCAGTAATATACTTTATATTATAACTCAAATAATTTCAATTAATATTATGTATATATTTAATATAAATAATAAACTGAAATGTTTTTAGTATATTTCATTTTGTAACTTTATTACGAATTTCATCAATATACTCATTTTAAAATTTTTTATTTTTTCATATGTAATATTTAAATTTAATAATATTAGTTATATTCTAAAGTTTATAGAAGAAATTTACAATTTATATGAGTTGTAAATTGTTCTTATGCATAGATGCACCTATTTATTTTTCATTTGGGTCATTCAGTTATGGAATTTTTATTTTTAATTGTATTTGAGTAATTTTAAAAATGGTCTTGCATTCAAGTTTTTACAGCCGATAAAATATAGTAAACAAATGTAAATAGACGTGAGAAAATATATATGATAAAAAATATAAAGAATAACTTATTTATACAAAGTTACTTGATTGTAATGGTAATGGCATATCTATTATTGATGGCTCATAAATTGATGGTTTATAGAAACTACTACTTATAATGTATAAAAATATGCATATAAACGTACCAACACCCATACTATATTTGGATCTACAAGTATATAAAGTTTCAATGTAATCGTCATGTTTTGTATAATTGTATTATGCGCCTTGTTAAAGATAGCGCCGTCTGTGGCAGAATTGGAAAGTGAGCTAATGGGTGTAAACATCGTAAATATGATAGAAAAATCAACAAAATGGAGCAAAAAAATTTTTTTTTAAAATAAATCGATGTGGTGCAGTGTACCCCAATGTAAATTTATGAAATTCATACCAAGTAAATTCATTTTAATAACAATTTTATAATAATTAATAATTATCGTAATAATTATAACAATATTAAGAATAAAATAATGATTTTTAGCATTGAATCTGCAATGAAAAAAATTAAAACATAATGTTATTAACATTATTTTTTGCGGATTCAACGTTATATAAAAACCTCAGCAGATTCGGGTACCTTCCGACCTCTTGCTTCTAATTCAACTTTGCTTATTAAAGTGACAGTACTTTGCAATGTTGGAACTGTTATCATATTCGTTTATTTAAATATCTAAGAATACTTGCTGGTTTATTTTTAAATCACTATGCAGAATATTTTACTTACTATACCGATCGTCTCACTGTCTAGAAAGAGTTTATGTCTTTTCTAAATATAAGAACCTTAGTAGCTTCAGGTTCCCTTCGACCTCATACTTTAAATTGAAATTTGCTTATTAAAGTGAAAGTACTTTACGATGTTGGCACTATTATCATATTCGTTTATTTAAATATCTAAGAATACTTGCTGGTTGATTTTTCAATCACCATACAGAATCCGTTCTTAAAAAAAGTGATGAGCGGCCGTGTTGAAGCAGCTAAAGGCTTGATTTTGATTGGTCCATGTAGAAAATAGGCACCAAGATTTGCTTTATGAATTGTTTGAAATTGAGAGGTTTGAATTTTTTAAAGTGAAACTGATTTTTTCCGTTCTTAAAAAAGTGATGAGCGGCCATGTTGAAGCAGCTAAAGGCTTGATTTTGATTGGTCCATATAGAAAATAGGCGCCAAGATTTGCTTTATGAATTGTTTGAAATTGAGTGGTTTGAATTTTTTAAAATGAAATTGATTTTTAGATTTAAAAAATATAACTAAATCAAAATACCATCAAAATATTTATTTTAAAATTAGAAAAACAAGCTGATTGGTCCAAATAAAACTAAAAAGTTTGGAATTATGAAATATTTAAACTAAAAATATAAGTCGAAAATAGTATTAACGAATTAAATTTGGTTTTGTATAACAAAAAAGTATTCAAATTTTATCTGTAGTTAACAATGAAGGACTATGAATACGGTTCTGATTAGAGTTAAATTTCTAACCTCCAAATTTTTGTATTGTATAGGAATAAACTAAAATAAATACAATCCAAGTTTCAATCAAAAATATTGGATAAATTAGCAGATGTTAAAATGTAAACTAAATTTTAAATTCATAATATTTCAATATTAATTGTATATAGGTATAATCGCAAGGTAAAGAAAGTGCGCGCGCAGTGCGCCTGAACTTGCTAGTATATTATATTTTAATAAAAATTCATCAATTCATAAAAGTTCCCGCAATTTCTTGCGCTTTAGCGCTTGATCGAACAACGAACTCACAATCGTATTGGTCAACGCGGCGACCATTGCAGAAACGCCTTTCTGCTCCCAGACCCCGACTCGGGTCGTAACATTTTGGTGACAGCGGTGGCATTGTTCGAAGGATTGCAAGGAAAAGGATCCGAGGAGAAGAGGAAGAAGTCCAGTATTGTGTTCCGTCCAGGATTTTTTGAGCTGTGGTTTCCCCTGGAACGTGGGCGAATGCCGGAGCACATGATTGGGAACTTGGATCCACTGCAGCAATAAGAGAGAGAAATCCCCAACCAATCAAGGATCAAGGACTTCATGAACGCCAATAACAGAACTCCACCGAATTCGAGAGAAAACACCCCCGACTCGGGATACGAGGGTCATTTGATAAGTACCTAGCCTACAAATGAAAACACCAAAATTTTACAAAAAATAAAATTTATTTTTCAATGTAGTCTCCTTTTAGTTGAATACACTTGGTCCAGCGGTGTTCCAATTTTTTTAACCCCGTTGAAAAAAATGTTTTCTCTTGGTTTGCAAAATAGGCCTCCGTGGCGGCGATTATTTCGTTATTGGAGTGGAATCTCTTCCCGGCGAGCGAATTTTTTAGGTTCGGAAACAAAAAAAAGTCGCACGGAGCCAAATCTGGAGAATACGGTGGATGGGGCAGCAGTTCGTAGCGTAATTCGACCAATTTAGCCGTGGCAAGTGCAGAAGTGTGAGCCGGTGCATTATCGTGGTGGAAAAGCACTTTCTTTTTAGACAAATGGGGCCGTTTTTCTTCTAACACGGCGTCAAATCGGCTCAATAGTTCGGCGTAGTACTGTCCTGTGATCGTTTTGCCCTTCTCCAGATAGTCAATAAAAATCACACCTTGAGAATCCCAGAAAACAGTGGCCATCACCTTTCCGGCCGACGGGACCGTCTTCGCCTTCTTCGGAGCAGGTTCACCGGGTAAGGTCCACTGTTTTGACTGCTCCTTGGTCTCTGGAGTGTAGTAGTGAATCCATGTTTCGTCGACGGTCACGTAATGACGCAAAAACTCTTTTGGATTGCGATTAAACAGCTCCAAACACTGCTCTGAACTGGTCACACGGATGCGCTTGTTGTCTGCAGTCAGCAAACGCGGCACCCACCTTGCTGACAGCTTCCTCATGCCTAAAATCTCATGTAGGATATGCCACACGCGTTCTTCTGAGATGCCTACTATCGCAGCTATCTCGTGCACCTTTAATCGGCGGTCTGACAAAACGATATCGTGTATTTTTGTCACGTTCTCCACCGTAGTGGCTGTTTTCGGAGCACCTGGGCGTGGATCATCAAAAACCGACGTACGACCACGTTGAAACTCGTTATACCAAAATTTAACGGTCGCCATCGAAGGAGAAGCATCCTCATACACTGCATCCAAGCGTTCTTTAATTTCACTGCGCGATTTCCCTTCCAAAAACAAGAATCGGATCACCGACCGATATTGTTCTTTCTCCATTTTTTCAAAAATCAACGAACACATTTGCTTTCACACGCTCTCAAAAATAAACTACAACTCCGATCCGGCTGAAATTTCGTCTGTAACCGTTTACAGGAAGATACTGCACTGTAGTGTATTTCTGGTGCGATAGTGGCACCATCTGGCGGTGAGGCTAGGTACTTGTCAAATGACCCTCGTACAAGAGTGGGACGGACAACGTAACTCCAAGGTCAAATCGAGGACAGCGAGCCTTCCCCAGGACACACCCTTATCAGCTTTGTTCCCGACGTCACCTGCGGTCTGGTCATTACCTACCCACACCACCGAATTGCAGGCATTGTCAGCAGCATTAAAAATCAATACGATCCAGCAGCATTTTCCAAGCATCAGCATCAACCGAAGGTCATTGAAATCAGCGAATCATCAACCGATAGTTAAAAAAGCTAAGTACCTGGGCGAGCGAGTGAGCGCGTAATTTCCAGATAAAAATGTCGAATGACACCAAACGCCCTCCGGATCCGCGCCGGTTGCGAATGATTTAATAATGGCAACCACAAACAAAGACTTAGTTCGTAATCATTTACACAGGTCTGCGTCATCAGATGCGATTTTGTAATCAGAGAGGAACCGCGAATTGGCTATAAAAAGACTACGGAAGTAGCGCGGATCCTCCCCGAATTTAACGGAAAAAATATTTCAGTAAATCGTTTTATAAGAGAATGCAAGGAGGCAGAGGTTTTTGTAAATTCGAGTGATAGAGATTTTTTCTTAAAGCTAGTAAAATCACGCGTTACCGGTGAGGCTAACGATTACCTTCAATTTATAACTTTTGATAGCTCGAATCAGTTATTAGCAGAGCTAAAGGGAGTTTTTGCGCCTAGTCAGAATTTACCTCAGATTCAAACAGATTTGGCACGCGTGAAACAGAATAAGCAAGAAAAGGTTTCAGAGTATGGATTGAGGGTGAAAAGAATTTTACAGAAGGCGCAAGAATTAAGTAACGAAAATTTTAATCCTGCGGTAGCCGTGGTATGATGGAAGGGACTGTTAGTACCGCGGTGGAATGCTTTATTCTGGGCTTAGATTCTGAAATCGTGGCTCAATTAATAGGGAAAGCCTTGCCCACTCTTGAAGCAGTCATTAACGCAGCAATAACCTGCGAGCGCCACGTACAACAAAGAAAGGAATTGCACGATCGATGATAAGATAGAGGATAACTGTAAGAGAGCATATTGTCACATTACGGAACATAGGAACGAGGATGAGCCGGAAATAAAGAAACGGGGTTGCTATCAATGTGGGAAATCGGGACATATCGCTCGGAATTGCCCACAGAGGCGAGATTCAGTCCCCTATTTTAATTTTTGTAGATTGGAAGGGCATAGTCCCAGCACCTGCAGGCGATACCCTAAGGATCCTCTCCTTCCTCCTACTAGATACGCCCCGCACGAACCTAATATCAATCGTCCTTTAAACTTCCAAGCGGTTCGTCATATGGGCGCGTTGATGAGCCCAAATGTCTTAGTGCCCCAACCCGCGCCATCATCTTTGCCGCCGCTGATGGGTCTAAATCCCCAGTGGTAATATTCAAAAGCAAAGATTTAACGAAACCTCTGCCGCGGTTCCTTATCGACATCGGGTCCGAATTAAATATTATTAAAGAATCTCTATTAAAATCGCGCATTACCATTCAACCAAATGTCCTTTATCGCCTGGCCGGAATAAGCGACGGTTTAATCGATACTCTAGGATGCGTAAATATAAGCCTTGGGGATATTAAATGTCGACTCAACATCGTATCAGACAACTTCCCGGTAGACGCAGATGGGATTCTTGGTACAGAATTTCTAAGGGAACAGGAGGCAACTCTATCCTTCAGGGACGGATCAATCTCTTTCGGGAATCCGCGCGAAACCGCAATATTTGTAAACCATGACGCCTTTTATCTACCAGCCAGGACAAAATCCCTTGTTCAAGTTAAAATTCGGAACACTACACGTTCTGCCGGTTATATTCCCAGAATAAATGCCGGACCTGGACTTTTTATAGGTAAATATTTAGTCACAAACAGGAATGCCAAGGCTCATCTGTTAGCGATAAATACAACCGCAGAGGATATCAATATTATTATTCCGCCTCTGACTTTAGAATTATACGATAGTGCTATTAAACCCATGCGTTCTATTAAGGTTACGACAACCTCTGAAGCTGAAGCCGGATTTCAGTGTAGAATAAAAAAGATAATCGACCTATTAGATATAGCTGACCTTGATTCAAGGGAACGAGAAAGTGTGAAGAATTCAGTTGCCCAATTTCTTTATCAATTTCATTTACAAGGCGACATATTGAGTAAAACATCAATGATTGGTCACAAAATACCGACCACGGACAACATACCAATAAACGCGTAAAGCAATATCGATACCCGCCCCAATTATGCAACGTAGTGCAATAACGATATAGTAGAGGAATAAGGAACTGACCTTGATCGAACCCTATGATAAGAGTGCGTCCGACATTTCCGATGATGACGATATACTCCGAGTAATGAGCACCAAAATATGTAACCCTATGTCCTGTGTAGAAAAAGAGAAATCTGTGTCGAACAAGTTAAATTCCTGTATGGAAAAAAGAAGTCCTGCATGGACGGAACCCTCCCACGTAGATAAAATAGAGCCCCTTCTTGTAATATTATCCGTCGAATATTCACGAGATCACCTTTTAATGAGACATGATAATATTGCGCACTTTTTATCCGTAGATTGACTCAAAACCGAACCAATAGGGATTGGTGCGATCACTCAAACTAACTTATCTAACTAATGAAATTGTGCCTTTACATTCACAACCCTGATGTTGGCGTGCGGACTGCGGACTGCGGAGTGCTGCTGACTGAAGGGAGATCCCTCGGATTTCATTGTGTAACGCACGGTAAGCATCCTTTCTTAATTTCGGTTTCAGAATTGCGAGAAAGTGCGTTTTTAGCACGATCAAGTGAAAACCGCTTTGTTGATTTTTTTTGTTGAAAGCACCAATAAGTACTTAGAACAAAAAAAAACGTAAAAAGCCGGAGCTAACCTCAAAGCCGACACGACTTTCTTTGTTTGAGATAGATTCTACTACCGTATTGAATTACGATTGCAGTTTAATATCAGTTCAGCTACTTTAGTAAAATAAACAGAGTAATGTTTCTGAGAAATTGATGGAAGTTGATTAGGTTATCTCCCTCGCGCCTTTTGTTCCATGTTCAAAGATGAATTTATAAAGGCACTTAATTTGGTTTTTAAAAACACAATTTTTTCTTTTGATAATAGTTTATATGAGCAAAGATATGGTTGTCCAATGGGATCACCTTTGTCATCTGTTATAGCCAATTTAGTAATGGAAAAATTGGAAAGTGTTGCTTTGTCTAAGTTGGTTTTTCAGCCAATTATTTTTAAAAGATATGTTGATGACATTTTTGCAGTTGTACCTGAATGTTTTGTGGATGAAATGGTGGATGTGTTTAATTCTATCCATGATAGAATTAAATTCACAAAAGAAGTTGAGAAAGATGATCAATTGAGTTTTTTAGATATTAGAGTCATTAGAGTTAATAATAATAGAGTGAAATTAGATTGGTATAGAAAACCTACATGGTCAGGTAGATTTTTAAATTTTGATTCTCACCACCAATTCGGAAACAAGACAGGTGCGATCAAAGGTGTCATTGACAGAGCGATTAAATTGTCACATAAAGATTTTAGGAAAAAGAATTTAAATTTAGTTAGAGAAACATTTATTAAGAATAGTTATCCGGTAAAATTTATTGACAAAATGATTGATGAGAGAGTGTGGGAAATTTATAATGGTGGATTGAAGCAGCGGATAGATAATCAAACAAGGAATAGAAATGGAAAGAACGCATATTTTAGTTTACCATATGTTAGAGGTTTGTCGGAAAGGATTAGAAGGGTTTTTAGTAAACATAATATTCAAGTTTTCTTTAGAAACGATAATAATTTAGAAAGGTTATTTAGTAATTGTAAAGACAAGGATGATAAATGTTTAAAATCGGGAGTAGTTTATAAAATTAAGTGTAGGGATTGTAATGGTTGTTATATTGGTCAAACGGGTAGATATTTGAAAAAGAGAATATATGAACATCAATATAGTTTACGCAGCTCAAGTTGTACATCGGGTTTAAAAGAACATTGTTTAAATAGTTTGGATTCTTTCGATTTTGGGAGTGTGAATATTTTGGAACAAGGGATTAAGAATAAATATAAGAGGGAAAGCCTTGAAAGTATTCACATTCTAAGAAATCGGAATAATGTAAAGGACCCCGCACACAGTGTATGGAAAATAATCATTCGGTCAAATTGGATCAAACTTGGGGAAAAGGTAGATCTTGAGGACCTGAAAAAAAGTTCTCATGGGCAAAACCCCCAAAATTTGACCGGATGATTTTTTTCCATACATTGTGTGCGGGGTCCTTTAATGATAGAGTCAAGTAAATTAGATAACATTTATCATTCTTTATTAATTTAAGTAAGAATGGAAAGTTGGAGAGGGGAATGTGGATGGTGGTGGGGGTAAGAAAAAAGAAGGGGGTATGGGGGTATATAAGGAGTTGTATCGCGGGTTTCATTTCAGTCCCTGAGGAGGAGCCGGAGCGGGCTCGAAACGTTGGACAATGTGGTGGTGGTGGGCAGTCAGATCGTTCTTTGCTAACAAAGTTTTTTCCAGGTTTTAATTAAGTTTTTATTTCAGATTCTGCGGGAGTGATTATAAACAAGGGCAATCGAACTGCCATAAATATTAATTATTTTAATTTAATTTGTAAGACTGTAAGACCGATAGAAAAATTCTTATCAGTTGATAGTAAATTGCAGTCGACATAAGTAATATTTTTAACGATATTTCCTGATAACTTTCGATTATATTTCTAATGCAGATAAAGTAATTAAAGAACTGTTCAGAAAACCATTGGTTTCAGAAGAGTTAGTCCATGTATAAATATGTAATCTATAAATAAATATTAGTATGACAATTCCACAAGTGCCAGTAATTTTCTTCAACATCACACTTCTCCAGACTTTCAATCATTTCGCAATCCAAATAATCATCTTCGCACAGTCACCAAATCCACTAGCTCACCACTAATCCGTATAATTTTCACGCATCAAAGAGGCATTTAAAAACGGTTTTTTCAAATATCGATCGAATTTCTAAATCGGCAAAAAAATCGCTATATACACGCAACCAATATGAAAGTGCCGTTACCCATTCTACCATATTACTCTCCCAGGTGCGCGCGCGTTAACGACGCCCAATGGTGAGTAACGCGAATATCAGCCTATACCCACACACTAACCACCTCCTGGTGCTCATAATAGACTCTCGGACGCAGCGATAAACTCTTGCCCAAAATTCGTCGGATGCCTGTGGGGGATCGTGGCGGGTATTATAGCCTGCAGCCAGCACCGTTTCACTTTCACTGCCGCGGCGACGCGCGGCAGTGAAAGCACATCACCGATATATGGGTAATAGCGCCTCGAATCCCGTAACCGATTTTACTAGGAATTCCCCCGCGCGCGCGTATGTTGTGCTTCGCCGCGCTAGCGGGAATACGACGATGTGTATAGGCATATATCATGTTATATAGGTGTGAGGGAAGTGCATGAATGGAAAACGAGGGAGCTGTAAATGCACGAACGGTAGGCTAATGAAGCGCGTAAAGAGAAAAAGTATAACGTGAGAGGCCGCGCCCCCTTCTGCGCTATCAATCATAGCTGTAGCCCGTAAAAAGTCCCGCGGATCGATGACGGGGGCTCCGTGGTATAACCTCGAGTTACGGCGCTTTTCAAATCTCGGGTGAGATGGATAGACTTGAACCTGTCTGCGCCGCAGAGACCTTTCGCATGTATATGCATATGCATTTATATAGTTCCGCGCGTATTCTTATATTAAGTATTTTTCGGTTCCGCGTTCGTTGTGCATGAGCTCGCGCGCGGGAGGCAATATCGCGAAGAGTTTTTGCGTGCGCGCGCGTCGTGAAAACGAACGAAAGCGGGCTCGTAATAAACGGGCGGCGAGTTTCTTTATTACGTAAAAGCTCGCGCCTATAGTATACGTATATATATGATGTATTTTTTTTATCGTTTGTATAGGGGAATTTAGATTTTTGGCGCACGTAACGTCGGTGCGGTGGTTGTATTAAACATTGTTTATATCGATCGTGTCGTGTAATACGGTTCCTTTCTAAAATTAGCATTTCCAAAAGTGGACTATAATATTCCGCACTTTTTATGTGGCAGAATTTAAGAAGATTTACAAGGCTGTATATTTCTCGAGACCATGCGTTTAAATTAGCAGTGCAATTTTGGTCTTATATAATTCATTTACATATGCAACCCGTAGTTTGAAATTCATTGATTTTAAATTATGTTAAATACATATAATTATATTAGAAAATTATTATTTTAAATTTATATTATGTTTACTTTATACAGCCGAATTTATTAAAGGAAAAAATGACTTACATTTTGCTTTATCATAATTCAAAATGAATAACACTTTTTTTTTAATTATTAAATATATTTTCAAATATACAATATTTTGAAACTTAGTTAAAAATACTATAAAAAATACTATAAGTTCTGATTGATTACACATTTATGCGACACTCATGTTTTAATAATTTCTGGAACAAAATCGCATATATGAGGAAATCCATAATTTGTCCACACTTCGAGGATTCAAAAAAATAAAAAAAAAATTTGGAGGCCCCTCTGAAAAAAATTTGTTTTCGTTCTTTAGGTTACAAAATAGGCGAGAAAATTTTTGAACACTCGAAAATGGTCTTTTGACACGGTTTTAAAAAATACTGAAAAATGGACAAAAAGCAGTCCTGATGATTAGCCTATAGCGAGCTCTTAAGGTGACAACAAATATTTTACAAAAAAGTGGTTAAAGTATAAGAATAGAGCTTTAATTTAAGCTAAAGATTGTTAAAATTCGTCGGTTCTGTACAAAGTTACGCGCATTTGAAAATAGCCAAAAATGACCAAAAATGAGCGATTTTTCAAGAATTGCGTGGATTCGGGATTTCCTCATATACGAATCATTTATAAAATCTTCAAAAATTCAAAAAACCGAGGGCATAATCGAGTAGGAAACGTTATCAAACCTTCAGCATAACCAAATTGAGGTCATGAGAAATTAAAGGATTTTTACTGTACTTGTATTTTTTGATTTAATATTGTCTCATGGTCAGAACCGATTTCCCCGTCTTAACATCAGTTCACCGAGAACGTCAAAATAATTTGTTACGTCAAATACCCAACATTTCCTTATATATTTTTAAAAGTTTTCTTTTTAAATGGACATTATATAAACATTAACGATTACTAATGAATCATGCGTAACATTATAACTAATAATGGGAAAACACGTCGTTGCAAAATAAACTGTTTGGATATACTTACATATACATGAAAGACCTGTTAAACACCATTATATATAATATAATTTACGAATTAGAAAATTATAATACAACTTGGGAACAAAACAGAAAACAAAAATTCTCGCAAACATCTTTCATAAGCCATAGTATAGAGCAATCAAAATTCTCCGAAACTAAATGACGTCTCAATCGAGAAAGTGTTCGCAAACAGTATTTTGATCTCTGTCTCTACTATAAAACGTAAAACCAAAAAAACAACACATCATCCCGTTAGTGCGCAGACCACGCACATCACGAAAGAAAGCAGCTGTCGCTCGATAAAAAAAAAGAAATCCTATCCGGAAATTTCGACGATCGCGCCGATCTCTCTCTCGCTCGCTCTCTATATAACTCATTCGCGATCGATCGCGATCTTTTGCATCGCGAATGCTTGAATCGAAACGCTGCTGGCATTAACAAACGCCATTGTCAGGCCTGCAGTTGTTTAATCGCTCCGTTGTATAATGATGATGATGATCGCGGATGCCGAAGGGTAAGTAAGTATAACGCGCGTCGCTTCCAAGGATCCGCGGTTTCTGAAAACTCACTGTGTCACATCGCGGACGCGTGTGTGCATATAGGAAGGTGCGCGCGTACATGAAGGTTCGTTACATTGTTATTGTTTTTTTTTATGGAGTGTAATTGCACGACGTTGCGTGACGTAGTTTCGGTATAGTCGAAAATCAAAGGCATTGTTCTTGTTACGTATATGTAGATCCGATTTTTTCCTCATTGCCGCACGTGGCATAATGTTTCTTTACAGAAATTCAGGATGTCGCAATTTTTATGTCACACGTTAATTATTACATAGTTCGGTACAACTGCATTTAACGTATAAGTAGATGACGACGATTGTTATCATTCTTTCGTGTACGGCTTTTTTAAAAGAATGTGTTTTCATTTTAATCTTTTTTGCTATAATAGAATCGTATATGACACTCTATAATCTTTCTCGTAATCATGAACTCAAATATACTATATTATTCATTCCTATAGATTGTCAATCGTTATAGTTTTTCCATCATCCTCTAGTACATATAACACTACTCTACATAATTTGCATATATAAAGAATGACACACTGCATTCTATAAAACTGGAAATTCTCCGTAATGCCCTCCTTATAATAACCAGTAAGCTATACGTCCATACTGATAATGTCATTTCCAATCCACCACCGTTACAACGCCTCACATACACAAAAGAAAGGCCTCTATTTTGTACTCAAATACGCACGACACAAGGCAATTTCACCGCGATACTATCTCGCGCGACAATCGCCCGAGTCTCTTGTGTAAGCGCGCGAAACAGGTTCATCGAAAATATAATATCAGCTGAAGTTTTCGAGAATTAGAAAAGGCTCGTAATGTAGTTAGGAATTTCAATACTTTCAGGAAAGCACTTATATATATGTACACTGTTCTCCCTACAGGAGAAAGTCAGGCGTTCGTGCTACCTCATTGTATGCGCGCTTGGCGATTAATTTTTCGTTAATAGCGGAGATGACGAGTCCCCTTCGAATGCCATGCGTACACACGAATTGTTCGATGACAATCCTAATATACTCTTTCCGCGAGGTGAGTACTTGCGAACGCGCACGCGGCGAGGGATGAAGGCCGTTTACTTCGAGAAACTATTCGATGCCGTTATGTGCCGTTGAATTAATCGCTCTCGGGCTAGTGAGTAGTAGCGCTGTTTCTCAATTTCTCGGCGGGGCAACCTTGACTCGTTTTTTCATTTTGTTTTTTTTCTCCACTGTCACCGAAGGGACAGTCGACATCTTATCAATGTTTTACGCGCTGAAGGAGTTTGTTTGTACGCGCATAAAGTAGGTAGAGTGTGTATTTTTAAGCCGTTTTTTGTCTCGTCTGTATATAAGATGGAAGGTTTGAAGCGTCAGGAGTGATCGTGAAATCAGCCGGCAAGAAAATATTTTCGATAGGTAAAAATAGAAATTCGCTGTTTTAGACATTTATAACATTGCGCTTGCGTCTTTCCATGTGAGGCAGCCTGTCCACTTGTTGCTTTACGGTATAATAATGCAGACGGATGCTTATATTTAGCCCTGAAAAGCAACTGAACCGATTTTGATGTATGAGAGGCGACACTTCGAAATTTCCAAAGTGATTTGAATTATACTCTTGATTATGAATCTAAAAAATTTTCCTGCTAAACAAGTTTATTTATTTTCGGAGTGCTTGTTATACTTAGCTGTGTATTCTTTAGAATATGTGTATAATAATAACCCTTGTCAAGTGAGTTTTTACGTTGACACACTCAAAACAATTTGAAAGGTTTCTCAAATATTAAATAATTATTGTTGTAAACAATCGTTAAACATTTTAAATATTATATGTTTACTAAAATACACATTTGATTTTCGGCCATAAGAAGTATGAAAGTCCGAAGAAAAGTTTCTTTATAAACGACAATCCAGCCACTTTCTACTAAAGTAAAATGAATCTAAATTACAAAGCATTAATGCATTTTGATTAATACTATACAAGCTATTATCATTCATCATTAAAAAAGTAAAAATTACAAATAAATAAAACATTTGAAAATATATTGTTATGTATTAGTCTATTATCATTGAACATGAAAAGAACGAAAGCGTTGCTAAGCGATTAGTTTGTTGTTCTCGATTCAATTTAGTTTTTCAGTTAGCTGATTTAAGAGCTTGTTGATGACACATTTAATCTTTTGTGTTATTTATCTTGAATAAATTACATCCTTGTTTTTATAAATAGTTGTTACTATTTATTGTGTGTCTGTATGCTTGTAATAATATTACCAAAACAATAAAGTACACCATTCAAACTTCTTAATCCGCAAATAATTTATACACGCCACGCAGTTCATTAATTAGCTCGAACTTTTTGTATACGTTTCCAAGCGACGCGCTGTCTGAATACCGCTGATATAAATCACTACTCGAAAATCCTTAAATTGCGTATAATACGCATCGGTCACTGTTAAAATCCCATATCTCATAACCAACCCTGTCAAAAAAAAGCACTCGCCCATCGACCGCTACACGCACACAATGGCATCAGCCTCTTCTTTGTGCATTACACACACACGCCCTTTCCAATCTCTCAATTTCTTCGACTTCGTCTTCATCCGGCAAAGGGACGCCGCTCGCTGCAGCATTTCACGGTCCGCGCCGCGGTTCTCATGATGCTTTTCTTCCCCACCCCCGCTAGCGAAAATTCTTTATACCTGCGGGTGCTCGAGAAAAAAATAACCGCAGCTGTTTGTGTTGCCGCGGCCCTCGAGGGAGGATCGTCGCGCCAATTTCCCTCGTTTCTCTTCTTCCTTTTAATTTTTCTGTCTTTTCCCAGGCGGCGGATTTTCGGGAATAAGCCGCTAAGGATAGAGCTGCGGATATCTGTGGATTGAGGGTTGCGTGTGTGGCTAGTGCGGATACGAGAGATTTACGGAGTTTGAGGCGAACGACTCGAGAGAGGAAGGATGAAGAAAAGGGATTGATAGATTAGTAAAGAGTTCTTACTTTTCTTATAGCTTTGGTTTTTGTACCCAATATATCAATATACTTCGGTTCTCTCCTATGGTCTGTTTTATCCCAACAACTGCGGATTAAACGTAGTTTTTTGGTACTTTTATTCGTAATGATTTTGCATATTTCATAACAAAAATGATAGTGGTGAAAAATGTGAAATATAAAAAAAAGTACATTCTAAAAATGATTTCATTACTAAAATTATACCCATAAATTTCCTTAAATAAGGAAAACATTTAGACAATTATTAAAAGGCACACAAAGAGAATTTTCTGACGCTCCATAAATTACGTCAAAACAATTTACTTATGGAAATGCAACGAGTGGCCACGTAATTCATACACCTGTAAGCACACGCAAGTTTAGCATCACTGTGTAAAGAAAGCATTTCGAGGAAAATCGTTACAGCTCTGCGTCAATTGCGCGTACGCGCTGAAAAGTAAACTAGTGTGTGCTATGGCTATTATGTGTAAGTTTTAACACTTTAGTACATCGCTACGTAATGTAAAGAAAAGAACAAAGCATTACGGCAATGTGTGTACGTATGTATACCCAATGTATGAAAAACATAAAATTTGAAATTACGGTGTGCCTCAAACTATTCCAATGTAGTGTAAATACATGTGGTAATATTCTATAGAAAGGTTGGGCAAACAATAATCATTTAGAATTTATTCTTCCTCAAAATGTGTGACTCTAAAGCACGTATCGGAAATAAACCATTTAAACCACTAAATATAAAATAACAAAAGTTCGTATTATTTTTTTACTTAAGTATTAATCGATAACGATGCATTATGCAGACGTACAGTCATCCCACGACATAATAATACCCTTTGTCTCTCACACCAAAAAATCGATCATTAATCATCATCATCAATATTATGCACCGTATTAACCAAACACACCTCACCTTACCTCCACAAACCACAATGTTCCTTAAAAACTAAAATTCACGATCGCACCAGAAAGAGAAACCGCTTAATCGTCCGAAAACGTCTCATTACCATTCTCGCGGCGATCTTGGGCCGCGTTCAAGTACGCACGCGTGAATCCATGGCAATTTAGACACGGCTTTTCGCGCAAGGTGGACGCGCATCGCGGGCTCCGCGCGAGGATGGGCGGCCTCGCGGGGGAGGTCAATGTCGCCCGCGACCTGCTTACCTATTAATCGGCAATTGTCGGGCACAGCGGCGCGGTGATAATGCGCGAGTCGTCGAACCGTAAAGTATATAGAAGAGTCGTGGCTTTCATTGAGTCGCGCGGTTAGATGGTGGGCCGGGAGGTCGCAAATTTTGGGTTATTGTGGGAAGTGTGTCTCCTCGAAATAATGCGATGATAATGTATATAGTGGCTCGCTTTGAGCTGTTCAGTTTTTCTCGGTATGTAGGACTTTGTTATAAAGGCTGTTTCGAGTGGTTTCGAATTAATGCGCTGTGAATGTGTAATTGAACCTTCGTGGTTATTTTTACGCAAATAACTGGATTATTTAAGTCCTCGTTTAGAAGCTGCTTTTGATGCTAGACGAATGCAGTGTTGCTGGAAGAGGTCATATGCATGGAGAAAAAGTTACAGAATTTTAATATTTTTCATAGTATGGTTTTTTTGGGTCGAATCTTTTGGGTCGTTGACAAAATTAAAAAAAAACAATTTTTAATATACTTTATTTTGTTAAAAGATATAAATTCTGCTGTTTACATATTGTATGCAATAAATAAACTTTTAATAATTTTGAAATAATCTTATTAAACAATATTTTGGATTCAACTGAATCAATGTTTATTATGTTATTATGCATTATGAACTTCTTTTATAGGAAAAATTGATTAAAATGATCGTATCATATAATGAACTTTCTCATGCTTTTCAAGGCTTATTTTGACATGTCAATACAAGTCGTCAATTCATATTCAAAATTAAATTTAAATTTCAAAGCACTTAATTTTAGAATCCTAATCTAAATATCTTATTAAATAAAGATCTTAATGTCGTTATATACGTCAGGCAGTAAACGATGTCAAGGCTATTGTCCGTTAAAATTTTGTTGGTATTACTACTACGCTTTGTGAATGCAGTAGCCACATGATTTACTTATGCATCACCCAATCAAAAATATTGTCGATACACAAATGACTATATTTGTTTCTTAAACAAACTCTTTTTGACAATCTTACCATTTTCAACAAGTAAATGATGAATTATTCGTGTATTTATAATGATAACATTCGCGTGTATAACCGATAGTGCGTTCTGTCGAATTGAAAAAATATTTATAGTTTGAACGATAAAAAAATCGATAAACGTAAACAGGAATGAATCGAAGTCATTTACCAGAACTTTCTAGACATTCTTTCGAACTATCCAACAGCTAAGTGCATTTTCATTCTCACATCGATATATAGTGACTGGTTAGTTTCTAACAGGAGTGATCCTGTAAAACGCACGTTACCCCGATTAGATACATAGATCAGAGAGCGAGAAAAATCATCTCGATTGAATCGAGACTGTGCATTTCTACTTTTCACACGATTTCACCTGCCAATAACCACGCGAAACGCGCCCTCTACATCCTCCCACAAAAACCTCCACACTTTCCTACGCCGATTTTTGGCTAGAATTATATATCCAGAAGCATCGGTAACAGAGACCGCAGATGATCGACAGCAGCAGGAGCCGTGCACATCATGCAACTGCGGTGACCGGTGCACGCACTGGGGACGATATAACGGAACGCGTCTCTGCGCTCGCTATATTCCCCATATATATTCACACACGAGAGCAGAGAAGCGGAGGCTCGCGCGCGGACTCAACTCCTTAACCCATTTACCGGCTGGTGGATTAAGCTCTACTCCCGCGGATCGTGCCAGGAACGCGAACGCGAACATTTTCTGCACGTGCTATCCGGCGCGAACCGGATAGCGCCGCAGCAGCGACGAGAGAGCGATCACCTGTGGCTGTATGGAGCGCTTGTATATATGTGTATATAAGCTTCTCGGTTCGTTGGACTTGGTTCACCTATATTCAACTGATGGAGCTGTGGTAATGATGGTTCGCGGGGGTAGGTTTTTTGGAAGCGAGAGGAGAATGTGCATTTTTTTTATGGAAGTGTAGGGCATTGCATGCGGAAAATATGCGGTTACTGTTATAATGTGTAGTGCAAAATAGTTGGGACCACATTTTATGGTGCGGCAAGTACTGTATTGTGTAGCGCACTTTATTAAAAACTTAGAAACCATAACTATGTTGCTACAATTAAATAGTTTTGTGATCTAAAAAAAAGAAGCCAATTACCGAACTTAATAATCATAATAGTCTGCCTGAAAACTAATGAGTTCTGCAATGATAAACATTGAAATAAGCAGTCCGCACGGACAGATTTGCCGTTATTGGGTGCCCTAAATTTCTACAAGGTAGTATTATATTAAAAAATATCACTACTTTTACCTCTATTACCGTTTAAATGATCGATTACTTTTTCAAATATTTCACGGTCTGCAGAATACAATGGCACCGAATGTGCTACTAAATTATTGCGAAATCGCATATAAATCGAACCCGTCAGTAAGGCAACAAAATTTTGAAATAACAAATTGCTATATAATTTTATTACTAAATCAAATTTTTATATATTTTTTTATAAAAGTGTGTTTTTTTCAAAATTATCATATTTTAATTACAATTATTACAATCTATTTAATTTTATAATGTCTTTAACACGTAACTAGCTTACGAAGTGAAAGATAAGCATTTTTACAAGACGTCAAAATAGTTATTAAACATTTGGGTGGGTGAGCAAACTTTCTAAAACATTTTAGAACTCGCTGGAGATTACTGGAAGTGTTTTGAACAGCAGCCTCGTTATAAATTAAAACGATATTAAAATTTAACATGTGCAAATGTTTCATGTTATACGGTAAAAAAATATATGAATGCTGTCTAAATTTAAAAAAACAAAAATTCGTTTATTGACACTAATAAAAATATATTATTACTACTAATTTTTAAAAAAGCCTACACCCACATCACAACCTACAACAGAATCTATAAGGGAAACACTCCAGCTCATTCCGCACTCAATCCGCCCTACATACATATATTGATAAGAAGTACTCACGGAAGTATATTGAAAGGACATTCCTTCGACCGCACACTTTTCTCAAAATCTCCAAAGCCTGCATTTACAAAAAATATCTCAAAAATCAAAAGTAAGTTCGCCAAGTTTCGAATTGCTTTCTCTCCGCGAGAAAGCAAAATTAAAATTTTGCGTATAAACAGACCCACTTTCAGGCGTTACCGCGCGTCTCGAAACTCGCACTCCATTCGTATATATTAATTACTCGCCTGGACTAACCCAGCGGAGGTTAGACTGGGGAAAACCCACGCGGCTGCACAATAGTTTTGCAACCTGATGGCGCCTTAGCCTCCTGCAAATGAATACGGAAAGGAAAAACCATTTGCTCGACGCGGCATTTGCGCGCAAACCGGTCCACGGCATTTCGCGGATTATGAAAGAATATTCGCGTATCGCGCCGGACCGTATCTCGATCTATCCTCCTATACCGGCGCACGTGTATAATATATGTGTGTATAGAGTTAAGTCTTTCGTGGATTCTGTCAAATGGATGTAAATGAGAAGTGTCGGGTGGAGTAAAAGTGGAGGTAGAGTTTACACGTGCCGGTATGTTTATCGTGGTCATGTCGAATGCAGTTGCAAAATTCAATTGGGTTAATAAGTGATAAATAGGCGATCGTTAATTCGGAGCCGTGTATGTACAACTGAGCTGTATACCGATATATTCAGGGAAAAAGTATAAGAAAATTAATTCGGTTATTATGACATTTTTTGTGTTGGATCGAGATTACGAGTGTTCTGTTTTAAGACGGTAAGTTTTAATTGACTTATAAAAATAATTAATTAGAGTTATTAAAAAAAGCTCATTCGTTAATTATTTCGGAGTTATTGGAGGTCGCGCGTCAATCGGCTGTATGATCTGCAAAACACTTTCGAAAACTGATTTTACGTAATAATTGTTACAAGATTTACTGCACCAATAAAAATATTCTGCTTTAAATACATCGCTTGTATACATTTATTTTTTCACCCATTCAAGTGGCTGTACAAAAACCCCTCCGCGCGAAAAATTCTAAACAGTCGACCAAAATCAGCCATATCTCGGCAACGCATTAACATTTTTGCACGAGAGAACAAAGATACATATTAATATAAAAGCACTATAAGTACTTACCGCGCATGACATAACTATAGACGCGTTGTATATTCTAATCGTCTAAAGCTGGCGACAGAACAAAGGGTGAAATTACCATTCTACACACTCGATCTCGCAGGCGTATGTGTATTGTCAGGTCGCGCAGCAGGTGCAGTATATAGACCCACTAACCAGGAATCGACACCAAGTCCCAATCGGCGAGCAAAAGTGAGAGTATGTACACGCGGCCCGTAAACATTGAAACGATCGCAATTTCCCTTTATCAAACGATAGGCGCGTGATGTATTCGATAATCGCTGCTCTCTCGGAACCTATTCGTTGCGTCACGTAATACACACAACCTCCTCGTTCATCGTCAAACCCAAGCGCAACTCATCATCAAGTCCCAACGATTTCGTTCGATTTTCGTTACATAAAAATCATCCAGCTCTCTCAGCATCCGTATGCTCTTCACTATCGAGCGCTCGCCGCCGCCACGTGCGTTGCACGGTTTCACCTTTCGTGCAGCAACGCGGCACTTCTCTTCTCCCTCCTTTCGAGGAACTCTCCCCTTACTCTCGCACATCCCGCATCCCTTTGTAAGTTTTTTGGAGCAGACTCCTCCCTCCCCCGCCTGCGCACTTCTATTGTACAGCGCGCGCGCGTGAAAATCGCGGCGGCGGCAGCGGCGAAACGAAAGTCCGGCGTGTGCGGCGGGGGAAAAGCGCGCGCGCGTTCGGAGCTCGGCACGGCGCGCGACGCCGATCGGCAGTTCAGTCCTTCGCACGGAGGCTCGGCAGACCGACCAACAGCCGAACTGACGCGCGAGCCGCACTTTTAGTGTAGTTGCCCTCTTGTTCAGCGCCCTTTCGTCAGCATGGCTGTCAGTTGCGCGAGGAAGATTTATAGGTGATCGGCAGGCGTGCGGACGGTTTTCCTTTTTTTTCTTTCGTTTGGTTATTTATTATTTCCTTTTTTCTTAATTTGGGAGAGTAGATATTGTTCGATTCGACGCGGGGCTATATTTTTTTTATTGCTGTCGCGTGGTTCTTCTGCTGCTGCTGCTGCTGCTTTCTTTTCGCGAGAAAGTTCTATATTCATCCGTCGGTTCGGCGCGGGACGAGAGCTCGGATATATAGTGGAAAGTGTGCGATCTCCCGGCGACCGATGATTTAGTGAACGAACGAGCGAACGAGCGAGCGACCGGTCGAGGAAAGACAGAGACTAGCGGCAGGATTTTTGAATTGAGGTGCAGTGTGCGCGACGACTTGCTGGTGTATAGCCAAGGGGTGGAATACAAGATACGGTAAGTTATTACCAAAGATTTTTGCCTATATAAGTAGTTGTGAATATAAGAGCGAAAGAGCGAGTGTGTGTTTAGCTTATGGTAAGTAAAATGCGTGTTCTCGCTTTGCTCGGTTTTGCCACTGTTGCCGGACCCATGCGTGAAACACGCACGTGAAATGTTTCGCAAGAGTTTTGAATTGCGCAAAATTGTTGAAAAATTATATAGAGTCATTTTGTAATACAGTATCTATCTTTCAGGTATACGTTATTTTTCTCAAAGACTTATACTTACTATCGTTGAGTCAAATAAGTAATCTGATGTAAGATAGCGTTGTTAGAGTTAATTTATTACCGTTTCGAGTACAAGATTTATTTTGCAAATATAATTTTTTTTTTAAATTAGATAAATCAAGCAGTTTGTTTATTTATTATTTTCCACAGATTGTAATAATGAATCAAGCAGATATTTTATTAGCGTATTGTAATATTATAGTTCTATCTATTAATAGTTGGCATTAAAAATGTTTGTGATACAACTACTTCAATTGAATAACGAGGTATCCTATTGATTCATATTAACACGTACGGTGCCGCTCGAGTCATATATATGGTCACGTATTTTTAAATTATGATGATTATTAATCTCTTATGCGAAGCTGAAAATTTTTAAAACCAAAGTCTTTCTGCCTTTATTTACTTTCAATTCTTGCTCCGAGTAATTGAAAGCAAATTCAAATAGATTTCTTCTACGCATTTCTAAGTGTCGGTTATTATATGTTTCGAGAGAAAAAAATCACAGAAGTGAAGTGTACACGTGGTCATGCTCGTTCTGTTAAACTATTCCATGTAAATTAGACCTTGCGACTAATTTGAATTACATGCACGTATCGATAGCGTTTATTTTAATAGTCCTTTATTTCAATTGTTTATTATAGTTTGTTCTGCTCTTTCGTTGTTTAATTAATTTATTTTATTAAACAATAAGTAAATAAAAAAAAATGTATTACAAATTAAAAAAAAATTGAGTAACAAATTTTTAGTAAGTATCAATGTTAAAGTACGACTAATCTGCATACAAAAAGCTAAATGAAAATGCAACACATGTCCAAAACTTGTTGAAGTTCTTAAAAGACTTCATGCAATTTAAATTAAATGCGAATCTCGTTCGCATAAAAGAAAATGTTCTATCTGCCGTTTGAGAAAATAATATAGTTATACAAATAATTAAATAATTCGTTTGAGCAATCGCTTTTTAATCAGCTGAAATTTAGTAACATTTTATTATGTATTAACTTTGCCCCATTGTTATTGCTACACACGCATGGGTATATTTCGTAACCCCAAGCCCAGTAATCTGTTTATATGGCTACTCTTTTTTTCCCCCCACAGATTAGATAATTTTTTCCGCGAGTTCCACGTAGTAATGCGTATAACAAAAATACACCGTTATTCCCACACACAACGCCGATTTTTCCCTTATACAATCCCATATCTTACCTTTATACCAAAACGCGAGAAAGCGGACTCTGCACAATCGAATTCCACCTAACGCAGTCTTGCACGACTTATGCATCCAAGCGTGCGCAGATGCATCATACCGTCAATATACCTCATACCGCAGTCCGTTAATCATCGCGTCAAGCTCTCTCCGTCACTCGTTGCAACCCAACCGGCGCGCATTTTTAATCAGGCCCAATCGAGCGCTCGCGAAAATAACCGGCTCTCCGGTGTGTAATTGCACATGCGCGCTAGCGCGAGAGAGAGAGATAGCCACCCAGTGCCAAGTTCAATTAATCCGAATAACGCGCGCGCAGTGCATACTCCACCACTATAATAAATCACTCGCTCTCGAGTCTCCAACGCTGACAAACATACGCGCGAGGGGCTGCTGTACCTACACATACATGTTATACGAAGGAGCGCTTCGAAAACAGCACGTCGTCGCCGTGCGCGCGCAGGGTCATTATGACCAATTGACTTGGAAGATTCACAGTTCTCGCGGCTTCCGGCGCGGCAATACACCGCACGCGGACGGCGCGAATCGCGACGCGGTTGTCCCCGGCGCTTGATTTCGTTCGCGGAAAAGCTCCTCGATTGGCCGCAATCGCTCCTCGTACCTCTGCGCGATATATCAACGTGTGACGAGTGTGCAGTGTGGGTATGCGATGTTTATATGTAACGCTCGCCGGTCAGTCAACCATACGCTTTCCCCGCGCATTATACGACGTATATAGGGAGCGCGAGCGCGCACGCTGCATTATGATTATGCGTGCGAGGAGGCTCTAAATTTGCGCGGGGGACGGTCGCAATTGCAGTTTGATTGATAAAGTCATTGACGTCGCTGCGCTGCTGCTGCTTCTGCTGCGGGCTTGCGCGCGCCTTGTGTGGTTCTAGTTGTATAACATGATTATTTCATTTTCGAGGTTTAGGGATGTGGTTTTTTTTTTATTTTCATAGGGAACTTACTTTGATTTAATTTACGCTGATTTTATAATAATTGCGTTGAAATAATGGAAAAGAATATAAGTAGATAATTATGGGTGTGGAATATTTTATGTACGTTCTGTTTTTTTTTATAATTTTGAATAGAATTATTAAATCGCGCAATGTTGATGTGGACGTATAATGTGCGAGGTGAAATTTTTCACAAATATTTTTAATTCACGGCAATCAGTTATTAACGAGCGCCCGCAGCTTTGATAACTCGGCGAAAATATAGTAGGGGCAATTTAGTCATTACCTAGTTAAGATTAAAATAATTCTTAAAGCAATAATTTAGCGCGACCGCAGACTACCTTAAAAGCAAACAGCAAGCGGAGACTAGCGATTTGCCGGAGGAAGTCGCGCCGAGCGAGAATGAAAGAGAATGAGAGAGAGGGACACACGTGGAAGGAAAGGAGAGAGTTGAAGAAGATAACGAGGAAATTAGCGACAGACAGCGGGAGAAAGCGACGTAGAGCGAGATAATGAGGCGGGCAAATATTTTCTTTTTTTTTCTTCATTTTCCACTGTACGTTTGTTCGCTTCTAATGAGGATTGGAAAAATGATGTCGGTAGTCAATATTTTATGGATTTTTTTTTATTTTATATAACTGCTCCCTCTAACATAATTGGTACAAATTAATCAATAAGGATGTATAACGGATTGTTCATTTTCATGAGAAATCAATTGTCTTCCCATTGTTATAAAAAAGTCATTTTTAACTCTTTCGAATTTAGAGAGTAATATGTGTATATATATGCACGGACTTTCTTATTTCGTAACTGGCAGTTTTGGAAACTGGGATACAACGCGCGGCGCGAGCATCGTCGCCGTTACGTAAAAAGACGTCGCCCTTCCTGTTACGTGTAATTATCGCTGATTTCTTCCTCGCTCGTATCTTTCGACAGATTCACTTTCGATATAGCGGAACTCCCCGGGGTGACATCGCCAATTTTCAGCCATATTTATGGCTAATTTCGATTTTAATTACGCTAATCTCGCGCGCGCGCGTCGTCGTTAAATCGTTCGCGAAGTTAATATTATATTAATATAAAATGTATATAATAATGAAACATTATAGCAATTACGAAATAATTTAAGTGTTACTTCTACGATTTCCACGAACACGTTACATATTTTTACCTTATTAAGAGTATATTGAACTACGGTTGGTTACGAAACAAAAATTTAAATCTTTGAGTTCGTAATTAACTCTAATTATGTTTACGGTCACCCAAATAATTACCCCAATGTAATTGGCGCCATGTTTTTACTCCCAGCATACTACATTTTAATAACTTTATTAAACTTTGATTTTAACTACACACTGCATGGCGATTAAAAATATGAAATCGCTAATTATATAGTAAATTCATTCTAAAATAACCTTGGCATTTCGACTATGCAAAACAACACTTATTTTATCCTATCCAAAACCGCTTTGCAACACCTTTGCACCGTTCTTAAAAATATCGTAATTTGTTTCGAGAAACAATATTTTCTTTAAAACACTGCCGTAGCAGTCAAGCTCACAGCTATACCAGCCGCAACGACTTCTAACTTATTACAGAAACAATCCGCGCGACCACTACACTTTTTTGTTCTCCCCGGACACCCGTCGTCAACCATCATCGCCGCGAATACTCTCAAACGCTAAAAAACTGATGTTTCGTGGCAATTTTCCGCGTCGCTTTATGGGTCACGAAATCCAGCTGCAGTACTTTTCGCGCGCGCGCAGCCGGTCGCAGAGATTGCCCATCTAAAAACTTTAATGACCCTAGCCGCCATTAAAAATACGCGAGCCTTGCCGTACACGTTAAATCGCCCTCCAGTAGCGCTCTGTCACTGCGCATATTTATACCGGTATATAGTGCAAACTGCGAGCCGGTGATCGAGGAGTTTGGTAAACTCGTGGATCGAATGGCAGTGTATAGTGTTCGGGGAATATCATTGTACTCGAGCGCGAAAACTTATACACGCGTGCGCAGGAAGCCGTTGCATGCCGGTGTATGCCATATATATAATATATATATATATGCGTGTCGCACACCCGTCGCTGGACTAAGTGCGAGTGTATGTGTGTACTTAAGCGCGCGAGTGTTTCATGCTCGAACGAGGAACGTGCGGAGTGAAATTTATCGGCGGTGTGAGGAAATGGATGCGTGCGATCGAGCACGAAAATCGACGGGTTTCGAGTGGTGTGGGTAGGTGTAGGTTGTCGGGAGGGTATCGGTCTTTTTTTGTACTGTAGGAGTGTATATGTACGGCTGTATGTTGACCTTCTTTGTTAAATGATCTGGAAAATTGTTTGGGAACTGCCGCGTTGAATGTTAATTTTTCTTTTATTTATCGTTTGTTGGTGGAAATAATATTGTGCGAAATGAATTATGATGGATGAGTAATTTATATTATAATTTATTATAACAAATGAATCATTGTATTTTGGAAACTTGTAACCTTTTTAGTAAATACGACATTAAAAAATAAAACGATTAAATTTAATTTTTTATACATACATATCTATTCATAAAAATTGATAAGATGTAATAATCATTGAATGTAAAGAATCGTAGCGAGAAAAACCAGAGCAAACTTCCTGCTTAGCGGGGAGAATGATTACAACGGAAGCGATGAATATACAGTAGTGGCCAAGACATCGGTCTGATTTTACGGCTCATCAGTTTGTGAGTCAGGTTTTACGATTCGACGTGTTTTATATGTCTTCCCCCATGCGCTCTTAACAAGAAACGTGAATAATAATGACGAATAAAAGCTATGCTTTTTTTTTGGCGCTCTCAATCTAATTTTATCTCATCGTTATGGAGTTAAAAAGAACACCAGTCCTTCTTTTATGTTTCAATTACTCGCCTGGCTGTTTTTCTGTAATCATTTTCTAAAAAGTAGTGCGAGCGCAACGTGATCACATTGAAAATTCTAAATCATACATATATACTTCAGTTTAGATACTTAAATTTAGACAAGTACATTCACTTAAGATATGCACCGTAATGTGACGCATGAGGAGCACGTTATCTCCATCAGATAGTATACCGACGTTCACGTCACTTAGCCATACGCGCGCGCGAGGCACATGTCATTTCAGGCCTTTAAACACCCATTTCCAGATGCACTTCAAAGATGCGCTTCTGAAAATATACCCACTCACTTTCCGCCTCTCTTTCTCTCACGCGTCAGCACTCGCGATCGATTGTTTAAGTAAGCAAATTCAATTACGCTTATAAAAATTTATTGACTCGCCGCGCGCTCAAAAAAAAGCTCCGAGAAGATATTACAAACCCCCTTGGTATAGCGAATCCGGGAGTGGTTATGTAAAAGCCGACGACGAATCGGCTTCGCGGAACGAAAGCACACAAAAAGAGCGAGCGCCCCTTTCATGTTCCTCTCATCAGCACAATGCAATTGACCGACTCTGCGCGCGTACTTATATATAATATATGTATTGTATACACATACATACACGCGCGTCGTCTTGGCGCACAAAGGTCTTAATTTCGCGAAAGGTTGCGCCAGACGAAACCTGATATTATTCCGACTCATCTAATTTTCTTAGCGCTAGAGAGATTCGACTTTCTCCGGCGATTTCGCGCGCGTCCAGTTTCCCCAATTTAAATACAAATGACGCGCGAGCGAGCGACTCGTGTGCGCGCAGTTATATAAGAAGAACGTCCTGCGTGTGGGCAAAAAGAGCGCCGCGTGTGTAAAGTTACGTCCATTATGCGCGAGGGGGATCGAGATGTGTATGCACCTGATGTTTAAAGAGGAGTCTAGGGTTTTACCCCGGCCGCGAGAGTAAAAGGCAATAGAGCTGAAAAAAATTGAATGGTAAATTGCTTTTAGAGCGACTCTCGAGTGGTATAATACGGTAAAAGAATTGTGGCTTGCGAGTACTATAGGTTGGACGAAAGTGAAGGTTTCAGAAATGCGCAGGTATAAGAATGTAATTGTACTGTACCTGCGTATATGAAAAATACCGATTGGGAAATTTTGTATTCAACTTAATAGTAGGGGTTTTGTTCTTGTTGTCAAAGTACAGGCCTCAAAAGCAAAATCGAAAATCCATTAAATTTAAATATTACAATATTCGCGTTGTGATAAATATAAATAGTATTTAGTATTTAGTATTTATTGACCAGAAATATTTACAGAAGAAGTAAATCCTATAGAGGTAAACGTAGTTAGCTGTACACAGGCTGGTACATAAAATGACTTAAAACTAACTTACAACTAAAATCCCAGATTACGAAATATGTTTATCATAGTTATATAACAAGCATAAAATTTTTATGCGCATAACAAAAAAGCCGCCTTAACAACAATGATATAAATTTCTTAAAACAGTTTAATAATTAATCACAGTAATATAGTTGTATTATCTGAATACAAGAACGATTTCAGCAGTCATTTTACACGTTATTTTTGACCCATTCTTTTAGTTTAGCTTTTTTCGAGTTTTTATTACCTGTTAAACACTTTAAATTATTTGGTAATGTGTTGTATACTTTCATAGCTACAGTGTAACTATTTTTGTCGCTTATTGCTTTATTCATTTAAGTTTTTATTTGTAGTTATTGATTTGCTCATTAAGTACATCTGTTTAAGTTTATCATAGTGCAACGTAATTGATTCTAATGCAAAAATTTGTTTAATATTCAAAGGATTTTCTAGAGAAAAATGATTTTTATTAATAACTTTTAATATTTTAGTTTGAATGTTTTGTAGTAAAGTTAAAGTGGTTTTGTACACACCGCCCCAAGCTGTGATCCCGTAACTTATTATACTGTGGAAGAATGCGTAGTATATTTTCATAAGTGTATTGATATCCATAAATTTCCTTAATTTTGCAAAAATAAAAATCAGAATTTAGTTTTATTTATTATATGTTCAATGTGCTTGTACCATTTCATATTGTAATCGAAAATTATCCCCAAATATTTATAGTTTTCAGCTCTTGTAATTTTTTGATTCTGTATTTTTATTTCTACGGGTACACTATCTCGATAATTTTCAAATGTTAAGAAATTAGTCTTAGATATATTTAAAGATAATTTATTAAAAGCTAACCAATTTGATACTTTATCTAATAGAAAATTCATTCTGGCCTGTGCTTGTGACCCAATAATATGAGTATATTATTTAATATATATATCGCTTATTAAACGTATTGTATTTGTAGTGGAAAAATACAAATGTGTTAATATACTTTAATGGGAACAGTAAATACCGCAGGGATCAAAAGTTTCTAACTACGTGAGTTTGATATCTATATATAGTTACTAGTTCGAGATTACGAAGATGAAGCTAGTCTTTCTTTTTATAATCAAACTTTATGTGCCACCTTCCAGCACGCGTAACCATTGCTTCGTCAAATTAAAAAAGTCATTAACTTATCTAAATCGCCCGGCGGAACTAATATTAGGTTTTTGTAATGTGACGTGTCAAATTTTATTGCTCGTCTAACGCACTATACAATGACATAGATACGGTATACACTCTCACTGTCATCAAGAGCCATCAACTTTATAGTCTTTTCTTCATAGTTGTAATGCTCGTATAAGAGAAATGTGAAAGTGTTGATTGCGGACTTTCGATTTTTTTTTCAAATTCGTGTTATTGGTGCCGTCAAATTGCTAAATTAATTGGATTGATCCTTGATTGAACTGATCATTTTGGGAAAATTATATACTTATCCCAATTTCAAGGATGTGCAGTTAATGTTTACGACGTTGTTCATTTTTCATATTAAGTTTTATAATCAGCTTATGTTCATCGAATGAATAAATTATATGCTCGATATAGTTGACAACTATCTTCATGTAATACACCTGTTTTTCAATCCACTCTATATTTAACTTGAGAAATTCAATTTTTTATCCCCATACGAACATAAAGAACTTAACTGTAAATAAATCATCCTCTGAATTACAACATGATTCATGGCTGAATTTTGGCACGGGTGTCTAAACTGCAAGTAATGCCACTTTATCTCTCCGCACAATTAGAAATCAAGATTATTTATTCCCCTGGATAAACGAAGTCATCATTCAATCTCATCTCGGGTGCTGCATTCCTCGCGGTATTCATGATACAAACTAGCAATAACACGTGTTTCTATATACATACACAATATATGTATATACACACACATACATGTGCGAAACGAGCGCACGCACGGTACAGTAAAAACCACATTTACATTACCACGTTCGCTGTCGCAGCGTTAAGGTGAAGAAAACAGTTGCTCCGCGTGGACGCGCATATATAAGTGACGCTACTAGATTAGAAAATTGTCTTTTTATGCCGCGAAAGGTCGTCAGCCGGCGTGCTTTTGTGGCTATGTAGTCGTGTCCCAACTGCGCTTGTGCCTTATGTAACGCGCGTGTGTGCGTATATACGTATACGCACGTGTTGGGCAATTGTCCGTGCAACCTGCACACCGCGCGAAATTCGTGCGTGCGCGCTTTCCATCATACTCGACTTTCTTTCTGTAGACCACGATTGTACATATACACGTTTTAGGAACTTTTTTTCTTCTCGACTCGTTTTTTGTTGTGTACAAGTGATGGTTGGCGCGAGTTTGGCTCGTAGCAGGACCCGCGCGGCGATTTTAGCGATTGCTCGCACGCGTTATACGCGCCACGCTTCCGGTTGCAGCGAAGATCTCGCCAGAGTCGCTCGCGACGAGTGTCATAAAGAAGATGAGATAAGAAGATGCGCGTATCTTCGCCACACGGTTACGCGCGTGACGTAAATTTGGGCTTGGAAAGCTGTTTTTCCGCTCTATTTGACGTCGACGTGAATTGGAGAAGAGTGTGTCGCGTGTGATAAATCATATTATATGTGTTTATAGGGTGAGATAGGAGTTGGGGGTCACGGCGTTATTTTGAAACTTCAGCGGTTTCAGCTTTGATAAGGTTTCCAGTTTGCTTCACAATTATCTATTAATTAGCGTTTGATAGCGTGTCGGAATATTTTAACTTGTAAAAATAATAATAATTTACGAATGAGTTTCTATCTTTTAATAAACCTACATCCTTTCATTAAAATTAAAGTAAAAATAATGACGAGCATATAATAGATAAGTTGATGAAAATTGCTCCAAGTTGAACTGCACGTAGTGTCACTAGTACACTATTTTCTTACTCATTTATTAAAATTTATCACAAAAGTCATAACACGGTTTTACTCTGTGATTGCACATTTTAAAAGCTATATTTTGCTGTAGCTATAAAACATACGCACTCGACTAAAGATTAAGAACCAGTTTAAAATACGGTATAATTGTACAATTTTGATATTACAGTCGTAGATCATTAATTTTATATGACTTTCGACGGTGATTAATTTGAAATTAAGGATTAAGCCATTTTCACCTGTCATCGAAAGTTTCCAATCCCTGCACTTTTTCGATAACGCGCATATACTTTCGCAACAAAATAATTTTTGCCCATGCAAATACTCGAACGATGATAAATCTTCTAGAACCTTAAAGTCGATTCCCTAGAATATCCGCGCACAATCACTCGGGTGACTCGAAAACTCATTCACCGGTATCTAGATCAAACCCAGCAATTACAGCGCGACACAAACCACGACTTCACTAATTGCTCAACGCCTCGGCGCGCCATTCAAATCGGTCAAAAATATCCGCAAGGAAAACGCTCGCTCGCACTGTGCCGGTAGGTATGTACACAGAGTCGCGCGCGCAGTAGAAAACGGCCGGCGCGGCGATATAATAGCCATCAGCGCGACGCAAACGAGGTCGGCTCGAAAGAGATCCGTTCCTGGATCTTTCTCGACACGGCTGACCGATCGTTACACTCTCCTAGTAGGTAGATTGTTTTGCGGAATGATTAATTATCATTAATCATTCCGCAGTATATGCGAGAAAATTTAAAAATTCGAGCGTATTACACACCTTTATTACATCGTATATGCATCGTAGCTGTGTTTACACGTACACGCATAAGTATTGCAAATCAGGTCAGCGGCACGATAGGATACAGAGAGTGTGTGTGTATATTGCAGTTCGCCGACACCTGGGGGAAGGAAATCGCAGTTTTGTGGACCTGCGGAACGCAGCGCGCGACGACCTTCGCGGACGTTCGACGGCGAAAGAGAAAGAGGCGCGCGTGTACAGTTGGTGTGCGAGAGAGAGAGAGTTCCGCGTCGCCTGCGCGCGTGGTTTCTTCGCGTTCCGTCTAGAAGAACTATGATGCACTTGCGCTTTTTGGCGAGCTGTCGTTTTAAAACGTCGATTTTGCGTTGGTGATTGTCCTCATGATGCTTTTGAAAAGTAGTTGCGAATATTATTCTGATTTTGTACTTTGGGCTGTTTATACTTGTATTGTTACGTCTTTCATTTAGCTGTGTTGATCAAGATTGAAAATAAATTGTTGATAATTTGGGTAATTATCGCAATGGTTTCAATTTCAAAAATTCTTTAACAATCGAGTCAATTATACTATGTAACCCATTATTGTGATTAAGAAAAGTGAATATGCAATGCAAAATAATTGTTGCTACTCAATCAAATCTTTTGGTTTAAAAAGTTAAAACGTGACAGCGTTTATGAGAGTAATGTTATGCGTTTAATTTGTCATTTTGAATTCTTTTTTTGTCTTATTAAAAATATTTAATAATTAACTAAATGAATAACTTAAATTGTCGTATCAAAATGTTATATCTACAAATTAAAAATATTTTTTATACCACTCTAACCTCAAAGTCATATAACTTCAATATGATTATTCGGCTCTCGTGATATAAAATACGGTTCGAAACTGGTGCGTAAGAAGATTTTTAGCTCATTTGACCTTTTTCACTCGCTTCGCTCGTGCGGAAAACGTCACATGAGCTAAACAATCACCTTCCGCACCCGTATCGAAATGTACTATTATATTTAAAATATATACTATACATATAAGAACGATACATTAATTTGGAGGAAGGTTTTTAACTCTTTTAAAATCGTAGTTTCTCTTGAATGACTTTATGTATCATCTTGAAATTTATAGACAATTTTTTACGTTATACAGGCAATATTTGTGCAAAATTTTATCAAGATTATTCTGTTATTTTTGTAAATATTTAACATTTAAAATTTTCTTATTTTAAAGTTATTTTCTTTGTCGCACGATGAATGGATTAAAATTTGTTCAATTGTCTTGACATTTTGTAGATATGTAAAGTTTGTAAATTTTTTTGTATGAGTTACTGATATTGGTACTTAATTATGAAATATAAATAATATTCGTTTTTATCCATAAAGTTAACTGAAAAATAGCTAATTTCTGATTAACATTTCTATCAGGGTTATTGTTAAGAATAAATAAAATTAATCTAACTATAAAATTAGCTTAAATAAGCTATAGACTTACATCAGTATTTTGAAACTGTTTTGTTTGATATAGGACGCTACTTAAGTGAATGCTAGACCCACTTTGCGTCTCTCACTCGGTACTACGCTATAGAACGTGTAATGCTCAAACATTCATACCAAATTAATAAATGTGACTTTTCTAAGCAAATAATATTATTGATAATGTTGTAATAAACAATTGAGCGTTATAATTTCATTACCAATAAGGTAATAATGACATATTTTTCTCATCCACCACAGGATTCTGTCTATATGGAATTTTTTTACCGAAGCATTAAAAATGGTGAATATACTTAATTAGTTTAATAGATATTTAATTTATTATATTATATCAAATTTATTTGATGGAATACTGTAGAAAATACTAAGGACAGCTCCCTAACCATTTAAATGTTCGCGCCACAGGTCAGCCCAGATTCACTGCGCAGGCGCACCGGACCACTTCGCGTCTATGGCTCGTAACCGCTAGGCGGTGTAAACAATCCCGCACGTAAAAAAACGTTTTCCAGGGCATACAAGAGCATGCAAACATTGCAACAGCATCGCTTTTTGGCCGTTTGGTTAATAGATCGAAGTGTATGAAAAGTGCTATTAAAACGCCTGAATGCAGGAAATCCATCGGCACTCATACAATCACAAATCATTAAAAAAGAGTTTTAAATTATTACTGCGACCGAGAAAATTTGAGGAAGCTAAGTGCCAATGTATTGGCAGTGGCTTAATAAATTCCCGACCATCCCTCGATGCTTGCCGTTTTCCTGCGGAGTGTGCCATGCTCATCACGATCAGCCACCGCTTGACCACCGCTCGGCCCCTGAAATTAAGAAACGAACCTACATTAGCACTCACTAGTCATCTTGCAAAGAACAAACCGTAATCTTTAAATTTCATTAGAAACTCATCATACATAACGCCGAAAGGTTCCTCAATTCATATTAAAAATTGACTTTTATCATTGTTATTCTTATGCACATTTACACACTCGCTTTATTTTACGAGTAAACATTGCACTAAGCTCTGTTCAAAGTTACATAAATACCTGCATATATTCGCGAAAAATATAAAAATTAAATCCGTATTGTCACTTCATCTTGTATTAACTCATTCAAGAAAATTTTCCAAACAACGAAATCAATGCGTTAATCGTAAGGTCGAGACGGAATGACAGGAGCAAAAGCCGACGAAACACGCGCTCAAAGGCACGCAGCACGATATGACGAGCTGGACTTTTTCTCAAATTCAAATTTTTGCGCTTAGTCAACATTGGATCGCTCTTTCCTTCGGGTGCCTGCGTAGCAAGTGAATCCGCGATAACGCTCGCATTAAAGTCATGTATAATGCACGTATGGCTGAGATAAGTAATTGAGAACGTACATTTCAATGGAGTTCCGATCCCGGTAAGAAAAGAAAAGAAAAATGAAAAGATAGTTTTGCCGTTGAAAATTCATCATTTCGATTAAAGAATTTGTGTACGTATTTTATTACAAGACAAATATTTTTCATTCATCATAGATTAATATTGTTACGTATATGAGGAAATCCAGAAAAAATTTCAACTTTTCGTCTCCCCAAAACCGGTCAAAATTTTTTTTGAACTCACACCTTCTGGATGCGGTTTTTGCTTCCTCCTAGAGGAAGCTTTGTGATAGTAAAAAAAAAAGTTTGTGAGATAATGTCTTAGGAATGTTGTATAGAAAATTTGGAATCGAAATACACCATTTTTAGAAAATGTCCGTATGGATGTGTGTGTGTGTGTGTGTGTGTGTGTGTGTGTATGTATGTCCGTATACTCTGATATCTCATGATCTACTCAACCGATTTTAACAAGAGAGTGATCATTTTTTCAGATTTTGCTTCAACAATTGGGGTCAATATTTTATTTTTGTCAAAATCGATTTTTTTGTTTTTTATCGCCATTTTTAAATTTTCAAAATTTTTATTTTCAATTTTTTTTATATTTAGAACAAATATTATTTATATACGATAAATTCTCTGTATGCAGAATAAAATTTTTTACAATTTAAAAAAAAAAAAAAGCCGTTAGCTATATTTCGTCATAAGTTATTCATGAAAACGTCATTTTTAGTAAATAGGTTATATTTCAAAATTAAAAAAAGATATTAACATGAATATTTTTTGGTTATAAAGAATACTGAGTACTATAACTTACTAAATTTTTAGGTTTTTTTATTCATTATTTTTGGAGAAAAAAATAATTTAAAAAAAAAAGTGTTTTTTTTGTCGTTCAATAACTAGAGTAAAATTGGCTTAATCAGTTTGAAATTTTTTTTAGTGGTACATTTTGTATCACAATCGATTGAGTTCTTTGGGCAAAAGGATTGATCCATAAATTTCGGAGATATTTGAGGTTAACATTTTTTTCACTTTTTTTTTAAATCGTAATTTCTCGAGAACGGCTTTATGTATTTGAATCGGGTGGGCGGCATTCGAAAGAGAATTTCAAGACCTATATTTTCTAAAAAAAATTATTTGTCTAGCTATTACGGTTCTTTTGTTATTAATAAAAACGTAAACATTGAAAAATGAAAAAAATGAGTTTGGTATGTCCAACTATTGCGGGAGTAAAAATTGACTTAAGCGCTTTGTACATCGTACAAAATAAAGTATGAAATTTTAAATATTGGAAGTAAAAATTAATTAAAGGAATCAGTAAATCAAGTTTGAGGAAGCTACGTGCCAATGAATTGGCAGCGGTTTTTTCTTTCTTATGTCACAAAATATACGAGAGACATCGTGTACAATTAAAAACTTCTTTGCCTCACATTTTTTTCAAAGGTTGAAATTTTTCGAGAAAATGGCAAAAAAGCCTTTTTCTTTAAACCTTAGCCATTTCGCCCAGAACCGATCCACTTGAAGTTTCAAAAAAGAAATTGGAACTAGAAAGAAAGAGCTTTCATTCTCTTTTTTAAAAATTAAAAAATGTCGATTCCTTCAAAAGTTATAAGGGTTTGAAGTTGAACGTCGAAAAGGCATAAAAATGCTCTCAAAGTCGATACTGCCGATTCCTGCGATTTGTGTATTTATAGAAATGGCTGATGTTTAAAGAAAAGGGCTTTTTTGCCATTTTCTTGAAAAATTTCAACCTTTGAAAAAAATGTGAGGCAAAGACGTTTTTAATTGTACACGATGTCCCCCGTATATTTTGTGATATAAGAAAGAATAAAAACCGCGTCCGGAAGGTGTGCCTTCAAAAAAAATTTTGACCGGTTTTGGGGATACGAAAAGTTGAAATTTTTTCTGGATTTCCTCATATATACACTGTGAAAATTCAAATTAGCCTTATACAACGTTGCAGAGTAAACAGACAAATTCTCTCGCACACGATTTCCCAAAATAACAATTAACCATACCATAGACATCCTTATTGGATGAGAACTTTCTATCGGTTAAATTTTCTAGCAACAAGCGCTCCTCGTCATAATCGCATAGCCCGACATTCTGTTCGGTAATCACTCAAACGCACAAAAAGAATAGAATCGTCGAAGACCCAAATCCAAGATTGACGTTAACGCACGGTGCGCCGGTGATCGATACGTTTCTCAACGCACGTGCGAGTGCGCTGTCTCAACGAGCTTTGGAAAATCTTCGTGGTCGAGGTCAACGGTAAATTTTCGCACGATAGCGTGTGTACCTGCAGGAAGCCGTAAAGGTCGGGGCAAACGCACAGGCGTGTCATTTTCGGCACATTGTGCAATGTTCTTGCCAGTGTGTAATTAACGGTTTTGCATATTTACACACACACACACACAGACACACACACACACACACACACACACACACACACACACACACACACACACACACACATATATACACACACACACCCACACACACACACACACACACACACACACACACACACACACACACACGTATACCGGCTTTCTCTCTTCTCGATGTTTATGTTCATTCTCGGCCGGTTAACACGTGCGTCCCGTCGAAAGTCGCTATCATCCCGGGCGCGGGCCCGTATCTCGCCGAGCGTTCATACGCTGCGGAGTAAGTATATGTATATTACACGCGGCGCACGCGAAAAGGTGTCGTTTTTGTTCTTAAACAGAAGCGTTGTTTGTTGCGAATTGTTCTCGTATAGCGTATATAGAGATAAGAGTAGTGGACATAGATTCATGCTAATTTTGTTCTTGCGCGAAGCAAAATCCTAAGCTAGGAGATTTTTATTTTTTTTTTTTACGAGATATATCTTTTTCCTTAACTGTAAGCAATTATGTATGGATGCATAATACTTGCTAATTTGACATACACGTTATTTAGAGTTTAATCCATTGTTCTTTATGCGATAAGAGTTTTTAAACGTTTTAAGTGTACGTTTCCAAAACGAAGCACGATTATACTTTCCTATGTTATTAAACGCAACATTGGTAAATGCTGATAAATTTTTATTTAACGATCTTTTTCCGCGTTGTATTATCTGAGAAAAAAACAGACAACACACAAGTGTTTTTAGATTATTCTTATAAAACTTATCGAGATCTATCAAAAACTAAGATTGCTCCGGCCGTTTTCCTCAAGTGCGCCGGCACTGCGTATTTATGCTCGAAAATATTTTTCAACCCGCGCTATCGCTTCGATTGACAAGCTTATTCAACGCGAGACTGCGATTGATATCGGCTCGAGTGTCGCGTATACACATACACAAGCTTGAACGTCCACCTTCGCATCGCGAAACGTGACAGTCGCTGACGATAAGCCGTTAATTTCCACGCTCGCGCACTCTTTCTCGCTCTCGTTAACAGACATTATTACACAGAATAAAAAAGGAAGGAGAAGAAGAAGAAGAAGAAAAATCGAGGCGAGTCTGTAACTATAAACTGCGGGATTTTCCCGCCAACGGCACAAAAACCTAGAATCGTTAATGCTTCTTTTTTCCCCTCGAGAGAGTTGAAGGCGACTTTTCCGCTCGCTGCTCGGAAGATGCTATCTCCGCACGTGCAGCATCCCTTATTATAATGGGCCACCGACGCCACACGCCAGTTGGACGGCGCCAGGTAGTAAAATCCGCTCGGTCACGGCAGCAGGTCGAAAAAAATACCGTCGGATCATTAGCATCGTGCGGGAGGAAAACATTGTTAAGCATATGCCGTGCGGAGCGACACGCAGAGTTCCACGAAAATCCATGGCGCAAGAGGTGGGCGAGAGTAGGTAGAGAATTATTGCCGAAACCGAGAGACGATAATTTTTACGTCCGCATGGGTTGACGAAGAAAGTGAAACTGAAAGCCGAACTGCGGCGCGGTGATGTTTTTTTTTTGTATAACGACGCCGGATGAAATAATCCTTTGGAGACGTAACTGGCAAAGGTGTCGGCTGCTGGCCTATTATCAGTGCATTTTTCATCGTTAAACGAATGCTGTAACCGCGGGAGGAATTTTTACGAAATCTATGGATGAATGACAGATTGTGCTGCCTATCGAGTTTATAACTAGTCTGAAAGATCTCGCCTTGTTATAATTTCTTTTTTTCTGTGCACTATTTCATCAACGCGATGTTTTATGGATTTTATGTAAGTGTTTTTTTATATAATAAAATAGAATCCAATTTACATTGTAATCGTAAAATGATGAACGGCAATACGTAAAGAGATAAAATTGCTTCATACTTTAGAATAGATTTCAAATTATCGTTGTAAGTGAATGTTTTTTTTCATGCACTTTAGATGCAAAAGATAAGCGCTTGCAATATAACGTCTTACTGAACGTTACACCTCGCATTAGAAAAACCAAATTCCTTAAGACACTTGAAATAGCTTTCATTATACTTTCGATATAAATATTGACGTATTCTTTTTCCCATAACCACTTACTTAATTTTACAAACTTATCTCCAAATTGTAGCTTCCAAACGCGATTCCAGAAAGCCATAAATCCGCTCGGAAAAAGAAAACGCGCGCGAGAGACCGCGAATAATCGCGCCGGGAGTGACCACAACAGGTGGTTACACGCGGCGTGCTTCTCGTTAGTGTTGCCTTTAGCGCGGCAAGCCGAGAGACGGGCAAAATACAGCTCGCACGCCGAGGAGATTAGAGTAACGCGCTCTCATCACGCGATTCGCCGATTTCGCGCATCGCTCACGTATATGCAACTTATACTTTTCACAGATTTACGAAACGTCGATCGGTCGAGAATGAGCTCGAGTGAAATTTCGCGATAGCGCTGTATTTTGAAATGATAAGTGTGTTGAGAAAAGTATCCTTTTATGAGAAGAGATTTTGGTGTGACTTCATTTGTTTAATAAAATAAAGTAGTAGATATGGAAATTCGATGAACTTTTATGTTATATTTCCTTATTTCCTTTAATATGGAACGATTAACTTGTTGTTATGCAATTGGATCCGTTACACACAACGGTAAAAAACCACCATAAAATAAAGTCTTCCTTTATGAAGAAACGAATTTACCCTATATAAGGCAAATTCCTCGCCTTCTTAAAGCCAACGGAACAGCCTTATTTACTCCCTCATAATTAAGCTTCCTCCGAAAAAAAGAAGTTTTACGTACACACGCCATAAATTGCGGCCTTTACGTAACACGCGCAGCTACCCAATCGGGAGCAACCGAAGAAGAAAATTTTTCTCCTAGGCTCTCTCGCGCACACACACACACACACACATACACACACACACACACACACACACACACACGTGTGCGCTTGCGTTACGCGGCGTTAAGTTGTTACTGGGGCTCGTTGGGCCGTGTGAGTCAACTGCGCGGGACGCTTTCGCGTCTCATAAATATTTGAAGCGAATTTTACGCTTTTCATCTGCGGCGCACAGAGCCGCGCTCTCTGTGTGTTTTCGTTTGGGAAAACAAAATCGCCGATGCGGCTCGGGTTCGCTGCACGCGAGAAGTAAGTAACGAATCGCTCTGGAATTCCTAATGATAGAGTCGTAAGGAAATATTGGAATAGACAGCTGCACGATCCGCGGATGTTTCTTTAGAAATTTCCATTTCTGCGCGTGTTTATTCATCGATTTGTATAGAGGAAGTCGTATTTATTATGAAAGGATATAATAGAGCGCTTATATTGTTAGCACCATTTGTTACGAAATCGTAGAAACTCAATGCTGGTTATAATAATTAATAGCTTTAACTACAATATGATCTGACTGTTTGCATTCCTAAGAAGGAAAATTTGCTTTTAGTGTCATCTATGCAAGCGTGTGTTATCTAGAAATAATATTTGAATGAGTTTATTGCTATTATTGTTAGACTTTAAATGTTTGATCTTTTTGTCGCCTCTCATATAATACAGTGACATTTGTGTTTTCACAGAATAATATTGGCCTTTCTTTCTTATTTGAAGTACATTGTTCTGCAGGGATTTCCACAATTATTCGTTACACAATGCTGCTTCTCTTCCATGTAATAATCTCTATGTGCGGAACTCGCAAAATCCAGAAACGTACAAATAACGTTTTCCCAAATATTTTACGTCTATTTCAAAGTACACCGGCGTAATAAGGTTACTCTACACAGAAAGACAAGTCGTCACAGCTAAACTATCGCTGATGCACCGAGCGATAACTACTCGCACGCGCACTGTAGCTACCTCTTGCGTACATGTGGTTCTTTATGCCTCGCTCTTGGGTCAGCGAGTCGACATATTTCTCTCACCGGGCGCAAAAAACGTGGCTGTTTCATTTTTTAAAGATTTAGTCTTTTCCTTGCACCGTCATCGCTAATTAATCTGCATGAGATGTTGCGGATGTAGTTTTCATAAAAGTATTTATTTACGTCTTATCCACACTGAGAGAAGAATATTGTTATATAGTTAACATATTTATCTATTTTGATTAGAATTGCAATATTGTAACTGTTACAATCAATATTTATTGTAACTGTTACAATATTGTATATTTGAATAGGGAAGATTTTGACGATCAAACCCAATATAGTAACTGTTACAATATCAATGTTTACCAGTAACATATGGTATATTAACTGTTACAATGCCTATATTTGATCATATTTAAACATACGCATGTTAACAGTTACAATGCCATGTTAACAGTAAATAAATCCTTCTCTCAGTGCACGTACACGTGTCGTTAGGTAGTTTTTTGTGATGTTGAAATCTGTAATATATGATATTAGGTGTTCTTTTTGTACACTAGCTGGAATCTTGAATGTTCAAGATCAGTAAGGAGTCAAGTATAAAAAGTGAAAGATTTTCTGTGCATATTCTTTTCTGGTATTTCATAAAATATTTAACGTTATTTGTTAAATGTATTCAAGCTGTAATAGATATATTTTCTCTTATTTTCGTTTCAAAACACAGTTTTAGAGTAAGCAAGAAATTCCGCAAGATTTTACGGCCATTTTCACTACTCACTTACAGAATCGTTTACGAATTTCTGTACAATTTGAATGAAATGTTTGTATTACCAAAATTGACGCATTATCGCAATGTGAAACTAAATTTCTCCACTTAGGATTGCACAAAAACTACCTGAAATCGTTACTATTACGTTTTTTTGAGACCTTGATATAGATACTAATTAAAACTGCACTAATATAAAATTTGTAAACTAAAATACTTGTATTAGATAATCTCTTGAAACATATAGTTTTTAATTAGATGATTAGCACATCTAGAGGTGATTTAGAGGTCAGTAATTTAATTTCCGTGTTTCACGTCAGGCATACAAGATGATACCGATAGATAAGTAATACAAGATCCATATAACAAACGGTATATTTCCTCGAAATCGCTTGGCCAGCAGACCGGAAATATGACTTCGGTTCCGCTGCAATTATCCTTCCTGTTGTACGGTCACTTTTGACATTCAAAGCCTCCTTTCCATTCGCTCGTTGTCCGCCCGATATATATAGGGAGAGTTCTCTTGCGCACGCGCGAAAAACGCTCCTTTTAACCGGCGCCTAATTGGATGAAAGCGGAGGTGCGCACACATTTCCCACCACGCCCGAGCCGCGCAAAAAGGGATCCGCTGCCAATTTGTCGGAACTCACGTGATGATTAAATAAATTGCCATGTACGTACTGTTCCAGGAGTTTTCCGTAAACAGTCATAACTCCGTTATTTGCACGTTTTCTTAGCGCGCCGGCTTTTTGCGTACTGTATAAGTGTCTCGCGCTCTTTCATCAAGCAATGCCCAATCGTAAAGGTAATTTAATTTAATAAATAACGGTTGGATTCGTCGTTTTATAACGGACGCTATTAAATCTTTTTGTCGGATACCAAACTATCGAAACTTCCGCATTTTTGCTAATTCAAACCTTTTGAAAATTGAAGCCGAATTTCCATCTCGGGAAAAGTATGACCAAAACACGACGCTATTTTAATCAGATAAGATGAAAAAAATTTAACAATCGTAAAATACCTCGACAAAAAAGCACTACAATGTATTGTCCGCGACACGTGAGAGCGCTTATTTGGAATGAATTGTGTGCGACACGTTCGTAGATTAGACGCTAACTGCCGTTAGTTCCGCCAATTTTTGTCCACGCGAACGAGGGGATAGGTGTAACTGATTCAGTAAGAACATAATTCAACACGTGGACCGATTTTTATGAGAATTGAAAGGTATTTGTCTGGTTTGTAGTGTAAATGTCACACGCGCAGGCGTTTACCTATTTACATCACGCTAAAAATGATTGACATAATAAAAAGTCTATTGACATTCACAGCACTGACTTGCCTCTCGATTAATGAGTAGGTAAATAATGTAATTCATGATTATTTATAAATAACAGTTATTTGTGAAAAAAGGTACAACAAGTTTGAACTCTTCTGCAACTGCATAAATTAATCATTGATAGGTTACATATTTACATTTCACAATTCTCGTAAATAACCTTGATACTCAAGCTTACAAGTGTTTACGGTAAAATTTTGGGAAATACCATGCGCGAAATATAACGAGCTCTTATGTATAACGAAACACTTGACTTTCGCGCGTATTTTTGTTTCTCGCGCCGTATTCGCAAAACGCTTGCGACACGTATTTTATATGCGTTTTATTTTCTTCCACATTTTACGCTCGTTGATACAAAAACTAACATGAAGTCCCTGACACAAAAGCATTTGGGACGCCTCGTGCGCGCGCGCGCGACGCTACGCGTGCAGCACACTCCATACCTATACCGCACGCCGTCGCTGAATGTTAATGATACAATTTCACTTTTAACCTAAAATTAAAAATGTTCGCGAACGCGAAATTCGTTTATCAGGCTGCACCACATGCGCGCCATATTTCGCTTGTACATGGTACTTGTGTTTTAACGAGCGCGAATGTGACAGGTTGCATGAACGGAATCGTTGCGATACAGCACATGGTGCACGGTCGGTGAAAAAAAAAATCAATCTTCTCTGAGAAAGTCATTAGTCATAAATCGATGCACGAACGAGTTGTGTATGTACGCGCGAATGCGTGTACTTTCTTGTGCACGTCGTCGTTGCGCAAAAGGGTTGCATACGCACACGAGCGTCGCCGACTGAATTTCAATCGTAAGAAATTTTTTTTCGTCCCGTCTGTTCCGAGTGAGAAGATGAAATTGTTTATATTAATTATGCATTAGTAAGTTTCGCGATCTACAAATTATAAATCGATTTGCAATTCACCCGTTGACCTATATTTCATCTCGCATGTAATTGTGTGATTACGTTAAACTTTATTTTATTAATATTAAAAATATCGTATAAATTACGTATAACTGCTTCATTGAAAACGCATTTTCCTTTTTTTGAATGTAAAAGATACTATGAGAGATAAGCAGCACACCTCAATTTCAGGCCAACACACACGTTCATTATACGCAAAAAATACAATTGCATTGTGTGTGCTTAGAATTTAAGAGTTCAACGATACCCCAGAGTATAACGAGACCATTTTGTTTTTGTATTCTGTCCACAGATGATGCTCTCGACAACGTTCGTGGTCGACTTCCTGAACAAAGCCTTCCACAAGATCGGGATAGTCGTGGGCAAGCATCCGGGCTACTTCGTCATAGTGCCCGTCCTTTTGGCCTGTATCTGCTTCACGGGCTTTCAAAGGATTAACTATGAAATCGACCCCGAGTATCTCTTTTCCCCGGTCAACGGACAAGGAAAGACGGAGCGAGCGATCGCTGAGCAGCATTTCAAAGTAAACTACAGCCATCACTTCGACGTAGGACGCATCACCAGGCCGGGTAAGTGTCCTGTTTATTTATCACGAGTTAGGTTGCGATCGTTATTGCATACGGTACATTAGATACAGCAATGTGACATTTTTTTTGTCATATAACTTTATTTACTTGATGGTATGTCAGGATTTCTTTTATTTTCACGGATGATTTACAGTTGTTTTTTGTTTTAGTTGCGTAGGTGTGTCTGGCAAAAAAAGAAAATGCTGAAAAACGTTTGATGTTTGTTATCTGATAAAAAAAATTGAGGATGTTTGCGAAAGAACTAGTATTGGGTCGTTAGTTTACTGACACACTGTCATGTAAAATAGAATATTTTAATGCATAGTAATAAAAAATTTTATGTGAACTTATTATCACAAGATCTTTTCTTATCTACTTGAAGAAACATATTTCAGTGCCGCTGTTAATTAAATTATCTATAAATGGTACTAAGATTTCAATTATTCAAATGTTTAAATATAAACCCCTAGCTCATATTTTGCTATTCATTTATTTAAATTTTTATGATCAATTAAATAATAAAATATTAGTTATTTTTTAAGTAACATTTTCCCTCTAAGTATTTGAATTTAGCGCTTCAACTAGTGATTTATTTAAACAAATAAATTATTATGACGATAAATGACTAATATTATAATTTAGTTTTTAATCAGAAACGTCAAATCTTCTTGCTTAAAAAAAAAGAACCTTCAAATTTTGAAATGTTTCACTTTCACCGCGATTACGTGAATAAAAAACACCTCTATAAAAAAGAATGAATATTCCGCGACACACCATAAATCTTTGTAAAATTCTTGAAAAATGTACGGTACTTCACAACCATATCCTTTACGCAGTATACGAATATAAAAATCTGCACTTTAAAAAAAAAAAAAAAACAAAAATCCAAGAATGTACGAGACGGTATCCGTCTTCCACATCTCGCTTTCAGGACGCTTCGGGCACGTGATCGTGATACCGAAGGACGGCGACAAGAACATGCTGCGGCGCGTTATCTGGGAGGAGCTGCGCATCCTCGACGAGGTCATAAAGAATGCCACCGCGACGTACGAGGGCCAGACTTTCACCTACTCGGAGATCTGTGCCCGCTGGCTGGACCAGTGCTTTAACAACAACATCCTCAATCTCGACCAAGTCATTGAGTTAGTATCGCCTCATTGTTCCTTTCTTAAATACCGGCCTCCTCTCCTAATGAGGACTGATTAAAGGCTTTTCCCCTTCTTATAATCTTTTGTTACGATGATAGGAAGCTTTTTCCGCGATTGACGGTTCAATGGACAGAGTTTGGGTCAGTTCGTACATGAGGAAATCCAGAAAAAATTTCAACTTTTCGTGTCTCCAAAACCGATCAAAATTTTGCTTGAGGGCACACCTTCCGGACGCGGTTTTTCTTCTATGTCACAAAATATAAGGGGGAAACCGTGTACAATTAAAAACGTCTTTGTCTCACATTTTTTTAAATGTTGAAATTTTTCAAGAAAACGACAAAAAATCCCGGGTTTTCTTCAAACCTCAGCCATTAAGCCCAGAACCGATCTACTTAAAGTTTCAAAAAATAAATTTAAACTAGAAAGAAAGAGCTTTCACTGCCTTTTTTGAAAATTAATAAATGTCGATTCCTTCAACAGTTATAAAGGGTTTGAAATTGAACGTCGAAAATGGATAAAAATGCTCTCCAAGTCCGGTGCTGCCGATTCCTTTGATTTGTGCATTTTTATGCCTTTTCGATGTTCATTTCAAACCCTTATAACTTTTGAAGCAATCGACATTTTTTAATTTGCAAAAAAGGGAATGAAAGCTCTTTCTTTCTAGTTTAAGTTTATTTTTTGAAACTTTAAGTAGATCGGTTCTGGGCTAAATGGCTGAGATTTAAAGGAAAGGGATTTTTTGTCGTTTTCTTGAAAAATTTCAACGTTTAAAAAAATGTGAGACAAAGATGTTTTTAATTGTACACGATTTCCCCCGTATATTTTGTGACATAAGAAAACCCGCGTTCGGAAGGTGTGCCTTAAAAAAAAATTTTAACCGGTTTTCGGGACACGAAAAGTTGAAATTTTTTCTGTATTTCCTCATATATGATACTGTAGAGCGGGAAAGTGATCTTTATTTATTTTGGATAGAAAACGGGTTTTGTCTTGTATGTGAAGAAAGGTATTAAATCGTGTAGTATTATAGTGTATATTTTGTAATAGTCAATTTATAACTGATTGTAAATTAATCAGCTTACGATTGTGTTTAAGAGTGAAAGCAGAAGTCATCGTTTTATAATTTTTTCTGAGTCGAGAATACACGGTGTCTGTTAGGGAATCAAATTCGGAATAGCGACAAATTCAAGTTCTTGGGTAATAGTAGCTACTTTGCTAAAACCGAATTTTCACTCGAATTAAGAAATTTAGAGAGCGTCTCGGTACGGAAACAAAAATAAAATACAAGTTTACCGCAACGTGTTGGGATACAATGTGGAGCTATGAACACACACTTGTCCAGATTTATGTTTCCTTTGCAATTTCCAAGCCGCGAATGAAACACTGCCAACAAACGAATAATATAATACAGTCCTTAAGAATAAAAGAAGTATAAAACGAACGGGTTTTCCTTGTTACTTATAAAAAAACACTCTCCGCCGCTATTTACGCAATGGTAAAAGTGAAAGGGGAAAAACCGAATCAGCGCGTTCTGTTAATAAAAAAAAGACTCAATACACATAAATGCGGTGCTCTTTTGGTCTTGTTACATCAATAACGTTACACCGGCTAATGCACCATTCTACACGTCTCTATTCGTTTTTTTTGCCCAACTTTACAGCGACGTGGAGACAGGCGCGCTGAATCTGACGTTTCCGGTGATGTTCAATCCTGTAACCTGGGACGCTCATCTGTTTCCGGTGTACTTCGGCGGGAGCATCCTCACGGAAGACCTGACGATAGAGTCCGTGCCGGCGCTGCAGCTCGGCTACTTCATCACCGTCGATAATCCGCGCCAGAACGCAATGTGAGTGGAATCTTGATTTTGTTTTTTCCTTGGCTCGTGTACGCGCGAGTTAGATGTTCTTAAGAAACTAGTTTTTTATTTAAAATAGCGAAGAAAATCAACGTGATACGATTTTTTGAAAGTCACTTTCAAAAATAAAAAAGCTTTATCAAGTGTGATAAAAAGTGAATGCACGTGAAACGGTGCACACTGTAATTCGGATTGTATTTTGAAGGACAAGAAGTACAGTCATAAAAATAGTCATCTGAACATTCTGCGAAGAGATAAATGAAATTTGCGGTTTGTAGAAAAAATAAAAGATATTTAAATCTTATTAAAATGACGAATTGTTAATCACAATGACATTTAGTGGTGTCATAAAAGACACTTCGGTTAAGCATTAGTCACACAACGAGTTACAATAGATTGTAATTTCTTAAGGCAAATTTTTATGTTGATTTATATTTATCTCGTAATATTTGTGAATCATATTTGCACTAATTGATGAACGTCTGTATATTTGTTTTGAAAGATTTTGATAGTGTCATGTGTCACACTTGTTATTAATATCGTGTATGTTTATTGACACATCTACTTATTATTATTAGATAAATAATAGTTGTTATCTTAATTACAATTAATAAATTATAGCCTGCGATGAAATTGCAATAAATTATGCTAATTTATTCACAAGCACTAGGAACTATTGGGTGGTTGCTATAGATATAATAAAATAAGGTGCGGCATTTTCCAAAATTTTTAACAACAACTGATATATTATTAAGACTAGCCTAACTCCAAGATATACTATTAGTAATGTTCTGCAAACGCAAGACACTCTTTGGAACGACAGAACTTACAATGTTGTTTTTTGATAAACAGGGAATAAAGACAAACGAGAATTACTCTATAAAAAATCACGCTAAAAAAATGTACGCTAAATAATCGGCTCAAAATATTCAACAAGTAGGAAATACCTATGCATAGAAAACCAATACAACAGCCATAATTGTTCGTTCACCCAACAGCGGCGCGGCATGGGAGGAGGCCTTCCTGAAAGCCGTCGGCGATGCCGAGGACGGCGGCACGTTCCAGCACATAAGCGTGGCCCGGTTCGCCTCGCGCACCCTCGAGCTCGAGTTCGAGGCCAACACACAGACGGTCGTACCTTACTTCACCAGCACGTTCTCCTTTATGGCCCTGTTCTCAGTGATCACCTGCATGATGACCGACTGGGTGCGCAGCAAACCTTGGCTCGGACTCCTCGGCAACGTGTCCGCCGGCATGGCCACCGTCGCGGCGTTCGGCTTGTGCTGCTATCTGGGCATAGATTTCGTCGGTATCAATCTTGCCGCGCCGTTCCTCATGATCGGTAAGTTCAACGTTCGCGTGAGTTAAGTATAAGGTGATTTTGTTTGTTGGGGTATATATGTATGCGGATTGTAGTGAATGACCGAATGACGGATGTGCGAGTGAGCGCAGCAACCTTGGCTGGTAAAAGTCACTTTGGTCAGGATTATTTTGGTTGTTTGTATGTAAGGTTTGGCGTGTTGCTGACGCAGGTGGAACGACAGTTAAATTGCATGCAAATTATGCGTGTAATTATGTTTGTTTTTTAAAAGGAACTGGTTTTGGACCGATAAGTATATATATAATGTTATCTATATTTAATGGAGATAACGACGTAAAGATATATTAGAAAATAATTATGTCTATTTTCAAAGGTACTTGATAGGTCTCTCATTCATATTAAGCATTAGAATTTCACAAGAATGTTGAAAGCGGAATATAATACCGTATACCTTTCCATGTTCATTTTTACGGAAAGATTGAGTTGGGCTTTCTAATGTTTGAATCTATAGCCAGTAGTATGTTTAATGCATTTATGTAAATACAAATATGCATTTTACGATTGGAATGATTTATTAATCGTTGCGACTCTTCGCGCACGTGCGAGACGCGGTTAATCGCTTTTTCGGCTGAAAATAACTACATGGCAGGGTGATTTTATGCGCCGAGCCTATGTGCTTTCTTTTAAATGTTTTGAAAAACTGCAGCATTCTTCGGGTATGAAGTAAAAGGTACATGAAGTAAAAACAAAAAAAAAGTCGAAATCCACTTAAATTTACAATTTGTGAATGATATGTTTATGAATTTGGAATGTAGAAAAAAGAAACTACTCGATAACATTCACAAGTTATCGTTTCACTTTTCATCGCGAATGTAAAGCTATTTTATTCATTTCTGGTACTTAGAGATCGTATCTCGTGGTATGTCTAGTTTCATGTTAATTAGATTAAGACATTAAAACGGTTCACAACTGTAACATAACAATTATGTAACTATTTCGCAGGCCGCTGCATAAGATGATTTTCTTTTTCTACGTCATTCGAAAATCTTTTTTTGAATTGCATAATTTTTATGAACTAGAAGTGTAATATTTAAATTTGGAATAAACGTAAATCAAATTTAAAAGGCAATTTTAAATTTTGTTGGTGTGCAAATCTTGGATGCAAATTTTTAAGGTTTTGAATCTACTTTTTGTCTTCCTTAAAGCAGTGTAACCGGCATTTAACGATCGCTTCAGACGAAAATGTAAATTTATTCATTTCCCAGTCGATCAAGTCATCATAACATCTTATCCACTTTATATTTGTTACAAAAAGTGTAACTTGAATATTTTTTAAAGATCAATATTGATTCGTTGTATGAAAATAGCTTAAACGTCAACGATAAGCTGAAAAAAATTTCACGCACTATTTTTGCAACACATTTTCATTAATAACACATAATAGACCTCAGTTCATATAATTGCACGAGTATGAATAATATAAAATTTGCTAATATTTCTATTTCATGAATCATACTTTTTTAAATAAAACTCAGAAAATAATTGACTATTCTTTCCATAATAACTCTTATTAACATCTTGATAACAAAATATAATACCAATTGATTAAATAAAAGTTTTCTTCGTTTAAACTATAATTGATGACAAAAAAAACCTCGCAGTCTACAAATACCCTACCAATGCACCATCCTCTCGATCACATACGTCCAGTCTAACACTTAGCTACCCAGCGCTCGTATTTAGCAATCGGCGTCAATCGCGAGTTTCCCCGCTCGCCTCTAATTGCACGCGCGCGAGGAAAGAGAGACGACATCACACTTATAGAGAAGGCTCGATGTATATATGCGGGTTAAGCGTATTCGCGCGCAACCACGACGCCGCGAGAATAATAACCAGGGCGTGCGCGCGCGCGAATCAAGGTTGCGCTATGAGATTGGTATGGGGATCGTTACGTCGTTCAGGCGCGCTTTTCGTCCCGGGAAATCATTCACGGGCGTATATATGCATACGCCTGTTTTACGCATCGGGCTCAAGATCAATGGAGAGTGTGCAGTTGATGCAATGAAAGAAGATGAAAACAAAAAAAAAAAACAGGGGAATTTTCGAGAATTCGTGCGTGAAATTTTTAAAGATGGGACGGACAATAGGTACGTGACGAATATAGTGACGTTGGCAGAGGTGCGATGGCCTTTTCGGAAATTCGTATATGGGTTAGCGGAAGGTCAGTGAAACTTGCGAGAGTGTGTGTGTGTGTGTGTGCGTGCGTGCGTGCGTGTGTGTATGTGTGTGTGTGTGTATGTGTGTGGTGTCTGTGTGTGTGTGTGTGTGTGAGAGGAAATTTTTAATTTGTCCACACTTATAGAGGGTTCAAAAAATTGAAAAAAAAATTTGAAGGCACACCTTCGCGACAAGTTTCTTCTGATTCTATAGGTCATAAAATATACGAAAAAACTCGTGAACGTTAGAAAACGGTCATGTGACACCGTTTTAGAGAAAAATCCATTTTTCTCATGGAAATTTAATATGGGAAAAATGGACGAAAATTTAAAATTTGCTAACAAATATTCCCCAAAAAAGCGATTAAAGTAGAAGAAAAGAGCTTTAATTTAAGCTAAAGACCGTTAAAATCGGACGGTTCTGCGCAAAGTTACGTTTTATCACCTATATAATGAGAAGAAACTTGTCGGGAAGGTGTGCCTTCAAATTTTTTAATTTTTTGAACCTCAGTGTGGACAAATTAAAAATTTCCTCATATATATATTCGTGCGTTGGTCACTTTGTAATTGTATCGCAGTATATGTTGATTGAGCCGTTTTTTTTCTTATTTGAAAATGTTAATTACTGTAAACACCGCTGATTCACGGAAGATCTGAATACGCGACGAAGGATTGAAAAAAAATAGTTTCCAATGGTGTGTCATCGATTTGCAAAGATGTTTAACCAGAGTACTTTTTTCGCTCTGACGTTAATTTTCGATGCGGTAACTTTATTATACAAAATCGATGCCCGGGCACGACTTCTCTATCTCCCCTCCGTGATCGTTCAAATATTGACGTCCGATCCTTTGTCTGATTTAAGTGATTTCATTGTTTATTTTTAGCGTGCTAATACAAGTCGAGCCACTAATTAAACTACTACACCTCTGCCATCATTAAAACCATCATAACAAACTTATTCGCGCTGCTCTGAAAAATTTCAATTGCAAAGCCCATTCATAACCCACTGCACCACGAAAAGGAAAAGTTCAGATAAGGGAATTATGCGAAATTAAAATCACTCTCGCCGTGACCGTAGAAGAGAGAAACAGAAGCCAACGCTATACGGGATTTAATTTCTCCCGTAATACAGTTACGCGATTCGGAGGCGCGATTCGCAGACAGGGTGAAAGTCGCGCATCTGACGCTACGCTCGCGGAGAGAGAAAAGCGCGCAGAGGAAAATCCGATCCGCTCTGACACATACGCGCACGCGCGCAGTGAATCACGATCATCCGCGCGCTTCGCGCTCTTATTACGCGAAATTCGCGCGAGTGATTCACGTATAGAGGGGTGATTCAAGGTGACACGTCTTTGCGTGTAGTTATACCAACGTTCTAGCGCGTCTTGCGACAAGTGTGTATTATAGCCGGGGGAGCGACACGAAATGCAGCAGCCCGTGGGTTTATATGAAATTTCGATTGGTAATTCGGTGCGAACGTGTTGGTATAGGCGCGCGCAGGTGAAACCGAAGCAGCGCGATGCAAGGCCGAGCACGTAATTCATGCCCGGGCCTGCGACGCGATGCCTTTTACGAATTTTAATCTCGATAGCGTGCGCGAGCGTATTTTTTTCTTCTTTAAAGACTGGCATTGACTTTTTGCGGGTTGTTGATGTACGGGAGGCCCGGATTCGTTGGCCTTTTCCGGGGGCTGCTGCTGCTGCGGTTTATGGATAAGTTTGTGCGCATATGCAAAGATGAAGATAATGGGAAGATTATGCAATGGATCGTGCGGAGATTAATGTCGACTTGATTATATTGATCGTAAAATAAATGCTACGAGCGTATATGGGAAACGCCGGAGCTACTGTGGTCATTATTGTATTAGCTTTAATTAATAATTTCTGCTTTAAATCAAATTTAGTGGCGGTGGTTTATGCAATGCGCTTATAAACGGTCGAACGAATATAACTGAATGATTGTTGAATAACAAGGTTTAGCAGTTGGTTTTATCTAATTAGAAAAGAATCATCTGTTATGGCGTCTTATGTAAAGATGGATAGTTATTTCAAGTTTTTAAAAACGCACAGGAAATTGTTATTCTTCAATAATTGAATATTAATTCGTTGTTCGGACGTAGTTTTTAAGAAAGTATGATTAACTTTAGAGAAAACACCATGAATGTAGCCTGTTTCATTGTATGTCTAACTAGGAGAGAAGTACATGATTGAGTGCAGTATACTCGTGTACACTTTATGAGCATTTCTTTGCCCTAGATCTGTTCAAAGTATTTTTCTACTCTTTAGTTAAACCCGTAATGCTCCTTTAACCAAGTGAGAGGCAAATGTAGTGCATTGTACGGTTGTTTGAAAATTTCAATGATACGCGTTTAAAGTGTTTGGCTAATTTTAGCCTTAACGCATACGACGTAATGAAAAAAGAAAAGGTTCTAGCTTAATAATAAGAAAGTAAAAAGCGTATTTTATCGTGTACTTAAAGTAACCACGCAAAGATATATTAAACGCCGATTTACTATATCCTGCTACACCATTTTATCTTACATTACAACCATTGCCCTCCTACAGGAATCGGTATCGACGACACCTTCGTGATGCTGGCCGCCTGGCGGCGCACGAACATCATGGACCCGGTGCCCGAGCGCATGGCGCACACTCTCAGAGAGGCCGCCGTCTCCATCACCATCACCTCCGTCACGGACATGGTATCCTTCTTCATCGGCCTCATCTCGCCCTTCCCTGCCGTCCAGATCTTCTGCATCTACTCCGGTACGTTATAATAATATATCGCACGCTGAACTCTGTTGCGCTCGTATTGCGGTTAAAGAAGAAGATTAAAGTTTTGTCAACGTTTCGCAATGAAATTCCGTTAACCTAGCTTGTCCGCCGAGTACGTAGAGAGCTTTCATACACGGGGAAGAGTCATAGTATACAGACGCGTCATTTAATCGTTCGTTACGTAAGAATATATCGTCAAAACCGCAAGCATGTGGTGATTGGGCATTCTTTGGTTTGATGAAAACACCACCACAGACGCCCTTATACGTCCGAGTGTCTGTGTGTTGCAGCAACTTCTCCATTCATCGAATACACACATACAATTCCAATCAAATTGCCGACGACGCCGAGCATATTAATTCCGCGCTTCCGAGGCGGATTACACCGCCGAGTACGTGGTCCAGCCTGCACACGCGCGCGCGCGCACTCAGCCGTTATAAAGGCATAAAACGAAGCTGTATGTTGTACGTACAGCCATCAATCAGCCCCGATGACCGCAGAAATCTCGCGTTGGTGTTAAGATCGCGTGTGTGTATGTACATATGCAATTCTCAGGATTTTCTGCCAAAAAGAGGGTCAAAAAAAAAAAAAAAATAAAAAAAATTTTGAGGCACACTTCTGTTATAAGTTTTTTCTCGTTCTGTAGGTCATATAGTATACGAGAAAATTTTCGAACAGTCGAAATCGGTCCTGTGACACCGTTTTAGAAAAAAATCTATTTTTCTTATGGAAATTTAACGTGGGAAAAATGGACGAAAAGTATATAGTCACTAATGATGAGCCAATAGTAAGCTTTTAAATGTGCCAATAAATATTCCACAAAAAAGCGATTAAAGTAGATGAAAAGAGCTTTAATTTAAGCTAAAGATCGTTAAAATCGATCGGTTCTGCGCAAAATTACATGCATTTGAAAATCGCGAAAAATGACAAAAAATGAGCGATTTTTCCCGAATTCACGTAATTCAATCATTTAGCGATTTTAAAATGCACGTAACTTTGCGCAGAACCGACCAATTTTAACGATCTTTAGCTTAAATTAAAGCCCTTCTCATCTACTTTAATCGCTTTTTTGTGGAATATTTGTTAGTGACTACTTTTCGTCCATCTTTCCCATGTTAAATTTGCATAAGAAAAATGGATTTTTTTCTAAAACGGTGTCACAAGACCGTTTTCGACTGTTCCAAAATTTTCTCGTATGCTGTATAACCTACAGAACGAGAAAAAACTTATAACAGAAGTGTGGCTCAAAATTTTTTTTATTTTTTTTTTTACCCTCTTTTTGGCAGAAAATCCTGAGAATTGCTCATATACCTATAGTGTACGCGCGTGCGATTACGTGTGTGATGTAAGACGTCACGACGCGTGATACACTTGTTGTCTAATTGTTTCGGTAATCGTTACTTAACACCCGCGGATGACTATGGGAATACTTTATAGGTGTAGTCGTCTTTTGTAATTTCAAAGTGCCGCGTGTATATATAGTATCGGGCGAGGAGAGGTGAAATTGACGGGAGTTTGTTACACTCGTCGCGCGCTCGCGTCACGTATGGAGCTCTGGCAGCCTTGATGTGGAAAAGTGTGAATGACTTTTCCCCCGGAATTTCACTACTTTCGAACGATGCGAACGGGTTCTTTAATTGTCGCAGCGCAGCTTTTGATGTATATATATAAAACTGACACTAACGTCTCGCCAACGTTGTTCTTTTATCATTCTATAGCATAATTTGCAATCTGTATAATAACTACACTGTTAAAAATTTTGAAGTTCTTTTTGTTAAATTTTAGTTGAATTTAATAAAACTTTTGAAGTTTCAGTTAAATTTAACTGAAATTTAGTAAAAAAGTTTTATTAGAGAATTTATCTTAAATTTCAGAAAATTTTTAACAGTGTATATATATATATATATTTGTAAAGATAACTTTTACGCGTCCTTGCCTAACAGTGAAATTATAAACCGATTTCGCGCTCGCTTGCAGGCTTCGCGGTGGTGTTCACGTTCCTGTTCCACCTGACCTTCTTCAGCGGCTGCGTCGCCATCAGCGGCTACTGCGAGCAGAAGAACCTGCACGCGATCGTCTGCAGCCCGGTCGAGCCGCTCTCCAAATCAGGTGAGTGCAGTGCACGAGAGCAACTAAGTATATACAGCATTATTATAGCGGCGAGGATTTTTCGCTTTCACCCTCGGCCTCGCCGAGCGCGACGATATAGCGCGCACGCGCGCGCGTGTTTCCCCAATGGCTTGGCTGTAATTGCTCCTTTTCGAGCCCAGCCGATCGAAACACGCTGCACGTGTGCTTCTGATGGAGCGGGTGGGTTACGAGACTTGTAGGTGGGCGTCTCCTTTCTTTTTATTGAGTAGTATGATTAGGCCCGGCGTATGTCTTTTATATCTTTACGTTCACGCCTCGTTAGCCGCGTCTATATGTAATGGCTGATTGTGCGCGAAGGAGGAGGAGGAAGAGGTGGTCGAAACGTGCTAGTTTCGTTGAAAGAAAATTTATTTCGTTGTATTTTCTTCTATAGCTATAGGGAAGAAAGAACACACACGTGTTATCTAATTAATTGGAAATGATGATTTCGTATTTAGAATTCAAAATCAAAATTTTTATGTAATTATATATGTATTACGTTTGGAATTTTTTATTTTCATTGCATCACGCGCGTTTACGATCAGAGAAATTGAAACAAATAAATCTGGTTGCGATGAAATTTCTGTTTTACTCAATAGCTATATGTGCAGTTATGCTTTCTCGCCATGAAAGAGATATTGTAGATCAATATTAATCTAGTAGAGTACGCTCATGCGAGTAAGAAAATGTTTTGAATTCAGTTAGAAATTATCTTAAGTGTGAATAATGAATTAGCATTACAGCTGTAAATGAGAATCCGATACGGATCTCGTATCCTATACCTTTGCCGTACATAATTTCTCCGATTATATATTTACAAGTAGAATACAAATTGTCGAATAAATTTTCTTTATAGAAATACCTTCACGCCAAATACACTACTTGCAAAGATTTTACGAGTACTAGCGATACTTTTATTTCGCTATTCAACGAAGTAAGTCAATGATGAATAGGTAAGCCTATAATTCGAATGATGTAATAGTAGTTGCTTGTAATTATCACACCATTAGCGAGGATACAGGTTTCTCAAAAAATAGCCTTGTTTGCGCAGAACCTCAAGTATATACTAAAATTACATTGAAATTACATGCGCTGCTATAATAAACGTCAATTTAAAATCGCTTAAGCAGCGTGTATAATTCACATCTCAGTAGACGCCTTCGCATTGGAAAATTGCGCCTTTATATACCGTCGGAACGATTTTGTATAATTTAAGCCTATAATGTACAATCGAACATTCAAATCCGCCGCGAAAAATAAACCGAAAAATGATCGCGAGTGCCAATGCCACTAATCCTACACATTATAATAAGCGCGTATATCGTCGAGACCCCGTTACCGGGTACACACGCATTACACGCTCGGAACGAAAGAAGAAAAAAAGTTGCATCGCGATCGCACGCGGCGGCCACTTACTACATTTGCCCCACTCCCTTGCCTCCGAAAACGCGGCGTTGGAGCAATATATTCACGCTGCGTTGTACGGGAGCGAGCGAGCGGTATGTCGCCGCGCGCGCCGCTCGTCATTACGTCAACGCGAGGGCCGCATTATGTCGTATACTCCTCGATTCGTTAGATCACTTCGATAGTTATGCAACGCGCGAGAAGTCGAGTCAACCTGTCGCGCCGGGGCTTTCTCCCATTCTTATACTTACGCGCGTTCTGTATATCATTCGGATACCTGTAATATTGCGGCTCGGGCGCGTGAAATATTGTACATCTATTCGCACGGCGTAAACATTTGAAAGGAGAGTGAAGTACACGTGGTCGCGAGTCTTGTGTCCATTCTGCGGCCGCGTATAGATGTGTGTATAGTCGTGGTAATGTTTACAAATGTCCCCGATTTGCGAAAATTTTACGCTCGCGCGCCTTCCGAGAAAACGAAATGGTCTTTTTTTATTGCCATTTTTTTTTTCACAATCCCCGTGCAATGGCTATTTTTTTTTTCGCGTGTCTCGTTGTGAAACTGCCTTATACTGTTGCAAAGTTATGTATATATAAGTATACGCGCGCCTGCTAATTGAGCAATTTATCAAGGAGTACGCGCGTTTCGACCTGGATTTGCATTTTGAGATCGAGTCACACGTGTAATTGAGTTCGGTCGATCGGTATAATGAGGTATTGATAGGCCGAGTTTCGCGGCTGTTTTGACGAGCTGCTTTTCGCGCTTCGGCTCGTAAAGCCTGTGGCTCGCGTTGCGCAGCCGCGCATGTGTGTGTGTGCATTAGTGTGTCTGGCAAGAATTTTAACGGGATCATTAAGCGCTGTTTACGGGCAATTTATTGAAAAAATATTTTTTAATCTTGCGCACTTTAAAATTATATCCACACGTGACTGATAATTATACCTAAAAATAATTGTTTATTGTTAAAGAAGAATTTTTCAATCTCAAATCAATTCTTTTGTTACGAAGGATTAGCGCATAACTGCCAAAGTATTATATAATTAAAGTTTTACGCTTAATACAAATTTATAATCATCATATCGGGTTTGTGTTCAAACATTCCCATTTTTTCAAACAGAATGAGAAAAAAAACGTATAATCGTCGTAGATCTGACAAATAATTATACCCCTATCAAACGAAAACGTTCCACAAGTCGGACAGCCGAGGACACACACGTGCGCGGAGTCGCGTTCGAGGGGTAGTTGCACAATAGCCGCGCGCGCCGCGGCTCTTCCGATCGTCAACTCCGTGCACGTCCGAATATTATATACATTTGCAAAACGACTCACAGGGAGGGGGAGAAGCGACGACGTATAGTTTCTATGGTTCGAGACGTCATCGGCCAGGTCAATGCTGCGCGTACAGACTTTGGGGGGTATGAGTCACGTAGTCACGTCGGCGGAAGCGATAACCTTTTGTCTCTCTCTCTCCAGATAATCGAGTATAGCGAAAAGGATCGTCTCGATCGCCTCTTTATTACATTATGACTTATCGCTTGATGTCTATGCGTATATAGAGGTGCAGACGCGGAACGCCCAACAAAGCTAAACGCGATCGTTAGCATTCCCGGAACGTATCAGGTAGGTAGCGTAAGCGCATTGAGAAAATATAAAGCCGATCGCCACCTTCGCCAAGTCGGACAATTTGAAAAAATTACGGCGCCTTACACGTGCGCGGCTATAGATCGAACTTTTTGCCGTATCGTTTTGTTGCTCGCGAGATCGAATGCTCGGCGTGTTTTCAGGTCAAGTGATTATGCAAAGTGTTATAAATGCGCGTGCCGTGATAACGTCTTAAATAAGAAACTATTTAGTCGTTCTTTTTACCGGAATTATGTTATAAATAACTCGCGCACGCGCAGGTATGGCGCAATCTAATCGACGTTGGCGTATATATAATACGCGCGGAGAAAGTATAACGTATATCGCATGCGCACGTTGTCGCAAAATCGAGCGTTATTTGCCATCCCCGTGTGGTAGTGCGACCGGAGGTTCTGTAATTCTTGTGTATGTGTGGTGCACGTTAACTTGTAATAATCGAGTTTCGGTACGATTATGTGCACAAGTGCACGGCACGCGCTCATAACAAGTGAAGTCGAACGTCTCTCGCGACCGGTTTATAAGAATATCCGGTTGTTACGATGATTTCGCTAGCATTTTATTGTCTTGTCCATCTGAAAAATGCCGCCACAAGGATCTTTGAATATAGTCGTAGGAATAAATAAATTCAGGCTAAGGTTTGCAGATGAGTTGAAAGTTAAACGTAATATTAGTAGTAATACAAACAATTTTTTTGCAAAGGATCGCTTTGTCAGAAGTCTAAAAATAACACGTTACCGTTGGTGTATAAAAAATATTCCATAAACAGATGTATAGAGATGAAAAAATGAAGCGAAAAAGAAGATGCCTAATAAAAAAATTGGAATGTAGTCTTGAAGAAGAAAAGAAAAAGAAATTACATTTTTTTAACATAAATAAAAAAAAAACAGTCATAACCGTGAAAGATTGAAACTTCAGAGACAATGAAACTAATGAAATTACAACTTCCTTACAGAGTATTGTTTCATTTTCGTTAAACGCTTCATTGGCCGGAAACGCCTACAACTTCCCACCATCTTAATATTAAAGTTTCAATGCTAATTTATACAGCAAAACTATCAAACATGCTGTCTTACGTGTCATCCCACCTACAACAAAAATACATAAAATAGCAAAAATCAATGAAAACCCTCAACACTCACCTCATTGAAGAACAAAGCAACTAAAGTCCCACTTTTTATTATACAGCTCATCGCTCATGGTTCTACCGCATTTTCTGCACCGGCGGCGTTGACCCTGCCGACCCTGACAACCCGGTCGACAACCCGGAGCACGGCTGCATGAGCTGGTTCCGCGATTACCTAGGCTGGGCCCTGAACAAGCCGCTCATCAAGTTCTTCGTCATCGTGGTCTTCGCTTGCTACCTCGCTGGCGCCCTCTACGGTCTCACCACCATCAAGGAGGGCCTCGATCGCCGCAAGCTCTCCAAGGAGGATTCCTACTCCATCACGTTCTACGATAGGGAGGACTTTTACTTCCGAGAGTTTCCCTACAGGATTCAGGTAAGACAATTTCAGTTGAAAAATTGTTTTGGCGTTATACAAGTGGAGTAATAGATTTTTCATGCTCAAAGCTTAAACTTTTAAACGCTGCGAGTTATCCCTCGACAACATTTTTATTAACGAGTTTTCATATACTTTCCATTTTCAGCAATTAAAATGCAAACATTGTAGAGATCTAGCCAAAAACATAAGACTCTGTCAGCTAAGAATAAAAGTCGTTTCGTTTAAAAGCAAAATTCTAAGATAAACCTTGTTTTCCAGCAAAGAGAAAACAAACAAAATTGATTAGCAATGAGCTCAAAGTGTGTGCGTGTGTGTACGTCAAATCGCGCCATTACGGGAAATTTCTATTTCCGAGAGATTTCTATGCCGAATTTAGGTCAGTCGCCGCCAACGCCGATAATCGCGTCTTTGACTCTGAGTGTTGCACCTCGATTTCCAGCTCTCACTCTCTCTCTCTCTCTCTCTCTCTCTCTCTCTCTCTCTCTCTCTCTATCGCCGGCACTCTGTAATGGACCCATTCTATGCACAACACACGCTCGCGAGCTTACAAATCGCTGAACAATTGATTAATCGCGTCGCGCACGCAGGCGTATATAATACAGACACGTGGCCAGCCCGGAACATCTGTTCACACGTTAACCATAACTTGTAACGCGCATAATGCGCGCGCGCGTAATCGCGTGCAATTATGTCACGCATCCCTTTCTCCCAACTTATATAGTGTGTCTCGACTACCTACTCCTCTCCTTCCTTCCCGCCGACACTCGCGCGCGCGCGTGCAAACAACTTTCTCCGGTGTTTATAGGTTTTCAGAAGTGCACCGGTATAAACTCGATCTCAAAAGCGTGCCATTGCGTCACGTATACGTATATATACGTACAGACACGTTTTCGACAATTACGCGATGTATTTGCCGGCAGCGGAAGCGGGTGCTCGTTGTGCGTGTGTGAGTGTTGTTTATGGGGAGGGAGGAAAAAGTGGGAATTACCGAAATTTCGTTACATTTAGCTAGAGGGAAGAAAGTCGCTGCCTCGTTGTTTTGTTTGACGGCGTGCTGTTGAATGGCCGTTTGCGTAGATTAGCTGCATATTACTTATACTCGCTGTTGAACGTTTGCTTTTCGTAACTGGCCGTGCTGTTTTTGTGTCTTGGTATTCTTTTTGACGGCTTGCGCGAATAATGATCGTGAAATTCGCGGTAGTCATGCTGTCTGTGTGGGTTTTGCACAAATTTTCAATTTGCGCACCTGGGGTTTGCCCAATGAAAGTGTTATATAAAGATCAGCGTTTCAAAATTAGCACATGTTTTAATGCGCGGTATATCCCTCTGAAGCAACAGATTTTAGTTAAAAAAATTATTCTCATACGTGACATTAAAATATAATGGTGCTTAGATTTAAAATACGCTACTAATAATGTCAACGTTATTAGCTTGTCAAAAGAAATAGCAAGTGAATGTCTTCGGAGCCGGCGGTGTTCCAAGATGACCGTGATTAGCCTCAGAAGCCGGGTATATACGTCGGGATTACGCATCATACTTCCCCGTAACGATTAGGTATAATAAAAAACTGACCGTCTGATCGTGCAGGGAGGCGCGTTTGGAACTCCGATTGAGCGAACGGATTGCCTGGCAGGAAGTTGCGCTCATTGAGAAAGGAAATTTGTCTTTTCCTCGATAAGCCACATGTGCGGTTTCATCGAGTACGATGACAATCGACTCTTATGTGTGTGTTCGATGAATTTCTCGTTGTATGCTTATATACTTGTACCTACGGACGAGAAAGCATCTCGACACGAGGAATTCCCCGTACCGCGTGGAGATCATTGATGACGATCATTGACCGTTTATATATTGTATACGCGCGCGTAGAAAAATGAACGCTTTTACTTTGAGTAGCTGCTCGCGTAATAGATGTGTGCTAAATTATTACATCTGTGTCTTTAATTTTGAAAGCATTAATATTAAAGAAGAGATGACAACATACTAACATATTTTATAAGACGGGATGATGATATTTAAAAAAACGTAATCTTCTAAACTCTCATCTTCTATACAGATTTTTTTCAACAAAATAATTTCTAAACAGCTAATTTTTAATTTACTAAATTTCTCGTCTCAACATGAATACGAGTTTGTTAACATTATTTTAATATTTTTAGGTAATCGTCAGTGGCGAATACGATTACAGCGACAAGCTGATTCAACAACAAATGGAAAACCTGACGCGAACCTTAGAAGCGTCGCAGTACATCAGCCAACCTATTTACACGGAAAGTTGGCTGCGGAGTTTCCTCAGCTACGTAAGCCGCAACGGGGACTACCTCAACGTCACCATCGACAACGAAACGAGCTTCAACGAGGCGCTAAAGGAGATCTGGCTCTTCCCCACGAGTAGCTTCTCTCTTGACGTGAAGTTCGACGATTCGGGTGAACACATCCAGGCGAGTCGGTTCCTCATTCAAGCCGTCAACGTTAGCGGTACGAACCAGGAGAAGGACATGGTGAGGGAGCTTCGGCAGATATGTGCCGATTCGCCGCTGAACGCCAGCGTCTTCCATCCCTACTTCGTATTCTTCGATCAGTTCGAGCTCATCAGGCCGACCAGCATACAGAGCATGCTCTACGGCGCTCTGACGATGATGATCATCACCTTCATATTCATACCGAAGTTCCTGTGCTCCCTGTGGGTCGCCTTCTGCATCATATCCATCGAGTGCGGTGTAGCCGGATACATGGCCCTCTGGGACGTCAGTCTCGACTGCATCTCCATGATAAATCTGATCATGTGCATGGGATTCAGCGTCGACTTCACCGCTCACATTTGTTACGCTTACATGAGCTCGAAGCAGAGGCGACCCTCCGAAAAGGTCAAGGAGTGTCTCTACACTCTTGGCTTGCCAATCGTCCAAGGGTCTCTATCTACACTTTTAGGTCTGCTAGCACTTCTCCTCGCCAACACCTACATCTTCCTCGTGTTCTTTAAGATGGTCTTCCTCGTGATCTTCTTCGGTGCTATGCACGGTCTCTTCCTAGTGCCTGTACTGCTGTCGCTCTTTGGACCGGGCTCTTGTACGAACTTCGACAAGGAGGACCAAGAGAACGCCGAGAAGGAGATCGCGAAACTTTCACAACCTTATGTGATACCCCATCCGACGCTCTTCTATCAAAACGGCAAAGACGCAAGTCCCGGTGTTAGTCTAACTGGATTGGAAGAACGCGACCTCGGTCTTGGCACCAGCGAGGATAGCAACTCGACGGAGAGCGGATCCTCTGAGAGCAGGAGGAAGCAGCTACAGGAGGAGGACGATCACAGCCGAATACGTTACGAGGAGTGGAGAAGGTCCGTAGGTATGCTTCAGAGCTTGTCGCAATTTCAGGCGACAGCTGCGCCGCCACCAGACTATCCCGGAGCGCACGCCCCCGATCAATCGAGAACTCTTAGGAACTTTGGTTTCCTTCACCAAGCGCCTAAACAACAGATGGCGAGGGGATCTTACGGGGGCGAATATCGGCGTAGCCGATCTCACTATAACTTGACTGATCCTAGATACCCAAGATAAGCTATAAGGAGAGTTTTTTTTTAATATTTCTTTTTCTATTGATTCCCCGCAAGAGTCTTCGTTGCCTGTTACCTTTGTTACAGCAGCATTAAATTTATATATATATGTATATCACAACGCGTATCGATATTTTCTATTTAGATAATTATAATGCTTCATTTAATGCTACTTTGACGATGGTGTAGATATAACAACGAATATTTTTGCCAAAGAAAGTGACCGGAGTAGATGAGAGATGCTCGCGCAAAACCGATGTCAATGTATTCGGTTACTCAAATCAAAAACCAAAACGACTAATTTAGCTACTTTCGAGCTGAGATATTGTAATTTTAGCCTGTTATATCTGTTATGGAATGATGATGATTATGATAATGATGAAACTCATTCCTATTTTCACATAGTTGTCATTATTATTCTCATTGTTACTGTCACTATTTAAGTTTACACGTGTTTGTCTATCATAATGTGCGAGTTTCGTATTTATAGATTTAAAACTGTAAGATAAATAATGAAACATATCCTGTTTCCTTCTTCATAGGTAATTTTACTAAGTAAACACAACGAATTTTTAAGCGTATGTAAATCATTGGTTTTTTATTTCTAGGATTAAGACTTTGTCAAGACAAGTTTGTAATTAATGAATATGTATAAGCTAAGTGCATTTGATATTTTAGATAAGAATTAAAAGACAATACCATTGCCTTTGAAATAAATTTATTATTAAAATATTAAATATTTTATTGATATTATATCTATTTTCCACGATTTATTTAATTTAAGTATACGACTAAATATATCCACGATTTTCATATAAAATCTTTGTGTTTCTATACTTGCAGTAACAAGTTTTACTATCGCAACCATTATTATTTGTAATCTTTCGTAGCCTATTTCATTTTTGTTCTTTGATAAATTTTTAAAATAATTATTCATACTATGTTTTCAATAGTTTAACTTTGTCATTATAACATTACCAAAGAATTTTTCTTTAAAGTCAATTTTCTTTTCCGTTACGTAGGTCATCAAGAGAAAAAGATACAATTTTCTATTAAAATTCTGTATTTTTACTTTAAAAGTCAAGATGTGTCAATATGACCGTGAACGTAAGTAAATTAAACATGTTTCAGTAATGGATTTTTTACAGGGTATGTTAATTAATTCCAAAATGTTTCATTAATAAAATATTTGTAAATAATATTCTTATGATGTAGAAGAAGTAGTTATATGTTTAAATATAATCAATAGAAAACAAGTCTATCATTCCTAAAAATAAAGTACATTTTTGTATACGTTCATTTTTGGTGTAGAAGTAAAAATATCATATTTTGTTTTTTATTGCAAATAGATATTTGAACTTAACTTTGAGCGTACATAAGTTGCATGCATAGTTTCATTATATAGCATTTCGGTTTTATGTATTATAATTTTCAGCTTTAAAAACGATTTTGCTTTATATATGCGTATAATATTTTTTTTATAACAAAAATATTTAAATATTTTAACTACATAGTACATCGGAAGACAGAAAGTTTTTGCTTCTTGAAAAAAAGACGATGCCAATTCATTAACAAACAGCTTCTTCAAACTAAAGTTATTGTTCTATTATATTGATTGTTTACATCAGTATATGAGCAATTCTTAGGATTTTCTGCAACAAAAAAGGGTAAAAAAAAAAAAATAAAAAAATTGTGAGGCACACTTCTTTTATAAGTTTTTTCTCGTTCTGTAGGTCATATAGTATACGAAAAAATTTTCGAACAGTCGAAAACGGTCTTGTGACACCGTTTTAGAAAAAAATCCATTTTTCTTATGGAAATTTAATATGGGAAAAATGAACGAAAAGTAGTCACTGATGATGAGCCAATAGTAAACTTTTAAATGTGCCAACAAATATTCCACAAAAAAGCGATCAAAGTAGATGAAACAACAAAAAATAAGTGATTTTTCCCGTATCCACGTAATTCAATCATTTTTGGTCATTTTTCGCGATTTTCAAATGCACGTAACTTTACGCTGAACCGACCGATTTTAACGATCTTTAGCTTAAATTAAAGCTCTTTTCATCTACTTTAATCGCTTTTTTGTGGAATATTTCTTGGCACATTTAAAAGCTTACTATTGGCTCATCATCAGTGACTACTTTTCGTTCATTTTTCCCATGTTAAATTTCCATAAGAAAAATGGATTTTTTTCTAAAACGGTGTCACAAGACCGTTTTCGACTGTTCGAAAATTTTCTCGTATACTATATGACCTACAGAACGAGAAAAAACTTATAACAGAAGTGTGACTCAAAATTTTTTTTATTTTTTTTTTGTCCCTCTTTTTTGCAGAAAATCCTGAGAATTGCTCATATATTTAAATAATTGTTATTTATCAACGTGCATGTGTTTCAGATATTTTATTTTTTCAAAATTATTTTAGAAAATTAACATTAATTTTACATTAATTTTATACAAAACTCTTCATAATCATAATCACGTCTCTTTCACTAGTCCTTCCTTTGCTGCCAACACTGATCTGCGTCTAAGTTTAGTAGCTCAAAGCTCTCGCGTAGAACCCGCTATTTTAGCTACCGTGTTGGTGAAACTCCGTGGTGCGGGGGCCTTTCTACATATGTGTGTTCTGTGTGTTCTGTGTGTTCCCGACAAAGACAGATAGATCTGTTCCGTTTATGTAAGACAGAGACAGACATAGAGAGAAGTTGTCTAGAACGGACAGAACACACATATGTAGAAAGGGCCCGAATGGCAGGATGCATACTGCTCGAGCTGTGATAGATCCTGGATCCCAAAGCTCTTTTGTATTCGAGGTGTTATTAAAGAAGCTTCAACAGCCATACGCTGCCGCGACCGTGCCGTTAAGTGGTATCGGGAGCTACTCCCACATCCCAGCTAAGGGTCACGCAACCTTTCAACTTATTAACTGATGGTTTTTGCATAGCTGCAATATAAAGTTGAGATCGGATTTTCCACCGAATATCAAACTAAGAAGATTTGGATTCTTTTTTAGATATCAGTAAACTATTTGCAAAGCTTAATCAAAATCCCTTTCTCAAAAGCGCTCTTCTTGTTAGTTTCAAGCAAAAATAACTGCTAAAAGTAAGCTGTGTAAGAAATCGCTTTTGCCAGTTGCAGATTAAGAAGAAGAGCGCTAATTTCGAATGATGTATGTGGTTTTTGATCAAACTATTATCACACAAAATTTTTACCACTTATTACACTTATCGAGTACAACATTGTGTTAAAATTTCAAGAGGTTATGTTGATTTGTTTCTGAGAAAAAAATTATTTTTGAAAACAAGTGCGTTTTCTTTCCTTTACGATAACAGGAGTAAAAGTCAATGAATCGTTTTGAAATTTGGCAGAGAATTAGCTTTTTTATGTCTAAGGATTCTGTTCTTTGCCGAAAAAAATCTGACCGTTGTGACCAAAGTTATTTGAGGTTAAAATTTTTGTATAAATTTCTTATATTTGTATTTTTAAAACGAATATTCGATTGATTGACTCAAAATTGTTACCACTTATTACACTTATCGAGTACAACATTGTGTTAAAATTTCAAGAGGTTATGTTGGTCAAAATTTTTTTACTCATTCCAAATTAGCCTCAAAACACAAATATAAAGTTTTAGAGCAAAATATGCAATAGTTCTATTTAATTTGTACATCATATATAAATAAAATAATTATTGTGTACTAGGGCATATCCCCGAGAAAGTAATTTCAGATTGAGTCCGGCGGCAACATATACTAGGGCAACGATAATAGACGAGCGGATTGTCTCCCGCTAACATACATTTGACTTCATATTAATTATGATTCCTGAAGAGGGACATATAGAAAACAAATGTCCGAAATGTCGACATATTAATTAAAAAACACAAACATTTCACTATAATAAACACTGAGTTGGTAGTAACAAGGCCATCAACTTCTTAAAATTATCAACGATAATAATTGACTTTCAAAATATGAATTTCGTAAAAATTTCATAAAAATATTTCATAAAAATATCGATTGTTAAATATGAAAAAAACTTCCTCTCTGTTAAATTTCAAAACGATTCGTTGTCTTTTGTTAAGAAGTATAACTAAGTTATTATATTTGTATGATTGCTACAATGATGGATTAACTTTAAACCACTAAGTCGAGCAGGATAGTAGTTAAATACCTGTTTCAAAACAAATATTTATTAGATTATTGCCAATACATACTTTTCTTTCTCAAACTAATGTATTTCTTTAAAGGATATTTCTTTATAGGATACATAAATGAAAAAACAAAAAAGATATTTTTTATATTCAGTCAAATTGTTTAACAAACAACTAAGAACCACAAAGAAAACAGTTTTATTTATTAATAAAGTTTTGTTGTGAAAAATTTACTTTTGTTTTTTTAAATTTTAAAAATGGAATCGATGAATTAGTTTGAGGAAGCATCTTGCCAATGAATTGGCAGCGGTTTTATTTAGATTCTTAAAACATTTTTTCGTCCTTTTTTAACGAAAATGGAGTGAAAATGGAAAACTAGACTATGATCACAGCACCATCTATAACGACAAATAATTACTTTGAAACTACTCTGCAGGTGATGGAGACCACTGCATTACTATCCGCGGGCTCTAACCTTTGTTCAGACTCCTGTAGATGGAGCTTTCTGTCAAACAATTTGAAGTCAATAATTTTTGAATTTATAATTTAAGATTTCAATTAGTCGACCAGGAAAACAACTGCATTTCATTAATCCACTATTTAGCTGTAATATTCATTGTTATTTCATATTAAATGTCAAACTATTAATTACTAATTTATTATTATTATGATCAAAGTTCATTAATTAGAGCAAATTAATTAACAAGTAGTATTAATATTATAAGAGGATCAATAATAATTACGAATGATAAACAGAAAGGAAGATACCGACACTGCATCGGTCAATGCATCAGTGTAAGCGCTCGTGGAGGTTTATATAACTCAGGCATCAGTAACGGGTGACGTCAGCCGGTGCAACACTTTGAAACGAGCTTCGATCAGTCAATAGTGCAGTCAACCACGGATTTGTATGTTTATTCAAGACGTGTGGATTTTTTCGACGATTTAATTAATTTCTACCAACAATAGCGAGCTGCGACGATACACAATAACGTTTACTTTCCAATCTGAATCTCATCATCACGTAGCAAATTTAAATAATATAACACTAATACCTTTTTGTGAGATTGTTTCTATAATTTTTTTCAGCATACATTCAAATCGTGAGATATAAAAAAACCAATTAAGTGAGCTGAAAAAACATTCTACCAAAAATGTTGATAAATACGATTGATATCCAGTGCTTATAACGATCAATAAACGCATGACTTTCTAAATTTTGATTGACATTAATATAGGCCTAGCAGAGGACTGAAAGAAAAGATATTAAAACGCTAAAATGTATGACTATACTAAAAATAATTTCTTCCGAACTGAGTAAAAGGCAATCGCCAGCCCTCACCTTTTCAAAAAAAGAATTCGACTTATTCTGTCAACCACAAAACACACACTGAGCAAACATTTTGGACAATTGTGCAACCGCATTATAATTATCTCTGAAATGAGGCACAGAAACGGCGCCTGAAAATGCGGACAATTATTCGGCCTACTAATACAGTAATCCGCATGACGCGAAATCGGGTCAGCGGTATAATATCGCGGCGGTGCGCACAGGTGCGAAACTCTCTCTCTCGCGTCCGCAACTCTCCGCTTCCGCACGATAATGCACCCATTTTCGGAGTATGTACAGTGACACATCGATCGCGCGCGCCGGCTCTTCTCCGCGCTGGCTGGCTGGCGAGCAGCGCGAGGCCTTGAACCGTACACGAGCAGCAGCGCTGCAATTGTGCGTGTTGCTCTGCCCCCTCCTCCTTCACGCCACCTACGCTCCCCGACCTTTCCCGCACACACACATACTATACGAGTGCGGAAAACGTCCTATCTCGCAATTATTTTTCGCGCTCGCCAGCGCTTGCGCGTGACATGTCGAAACAAGGCTAAAGACCTTATCTCTCGCTCTCGCCGAGTAAATACTCGCCTGCCGGGTGGGTGCAGTGCCGTAGCTGTAGGTGGGTGGGGACGAGGCAGCCCACGGAGGAGTTAGAGGGAGAGAGGGAAAGCGAGCGCGCGAGTATTGACTTTGTCGGCAGCGGCGGTGGAAGAGGAGCGAGAGTAAAGCCTGCTTTCGCCGCGGCGGATTTGCCCGAGGAAAATTATAATGGTGCACGCATAAATTAGCTGCGCGTGCGTCATTTTTTCGCAAATATACGCCGGTTTTTACGACGCGAGCACAAGCGTGTGCACGTTTGTGTAAGCCGGCTTTTCGATGCTCTCTGCACGGGCAATTGTCGAGGCGGTTTAGTTCCTTTTAAAGAGCCTCGTCGTGTGTCATGACGGAGCTTCGTTGATGGGATGTTTGTTCAATGTTTATCGGGGGGTAGATTAAATATGCTTTCATGATTTTCGTGAGGAATCCATTCGTATCAGCTGTCTATGACTTATTAACAATAGGTGTAATCGTGGAGATAAGAAAAATAATTTATAATGATCGCGTCTGTTGAAACAAATGCGTATACGAAAATACTTGTCAGAAAATGTCTGATAAGTATCGTAAAAAGTAAAAAGTATAGAAAAAGTTTTATCGAAGCATGATGAGCTCTTTACAAATCAGCTAATTAATTCCCTTGGATGATGACGAATTTATCAAATTCTCATTCCTTGCATAAACAAAGAGATATATGCGGTTGGTACGAGATCGGCGATTATGTCTACGCTAAAATAAACTATGCTAAACAAACACAAATAAATTTTTCGAATAACAAATATTATTGAGCACGCTTTAAGTGTCTTGCTCTCAAAAGTATTTCCATTTAAGTGAATTGTTATCGCATGAATATATTTAGTCCATTATGCCAGTAATTTGTTTTCAATTTATACCACTTTAAAGCTATATACAAATAGCGTGTAACGATAATATTTTGTTTCACGATAAATTCCAACGAGTTTGAAGAACTTTTTCAAATGAAAAGTCGATAACGAGTATGTGAAATCACTTTATTAATTATAATAATGGAATATTGCGAGGTATATTGATTAAATTTTTATCAAAATAACCTTGTTGAAACAAAAATGTTGAAAAAATTGTTTTCGTCAGCGATATGGTTGAAAATATGCATCATATTTACGGGAAACGTATTTAATTAATGTATGCATGCTTTTGGAACTTAACATAACCATGGATACTTTGATGAAATTATTTACCAACCAGGATACGTTTTATATTCGAAAAAAACATACTCACAAATAATATGTACAAAATACCTGGCACGATATATATATATATATATATATATATATATATATATATATATATATATATATATATATATATATATATATATATATATATATATATATATATATATATATATATATATATATATATATATATATATATATATATATATATATATATATATATATATATATATATATATATATATATATATATATATATATATATATATATATATATATATATATATATATATATATATATATAACTTGATACTTTGACGTCCATCGAAGAGCTAAACGTAGTAAAACAATTGTCCCACTTGCAAAACGAAATGAGAAACGACTCTCTGGCTTTTATTCTTATCGGCTTCGACGTATACCACAATAGCAGTCGTTTATTTATTATTTCCTTATCGCTTATGGCAGGTCTTGAAGCTTGAAGAAGGTTGCATTGGCGAACGTTCATCCGACTATGTGCACTCGCAGAAAAATTTCAAGCATATATAAGCCAGCATCCATCGTTGCCGAGAGAAAGTTTTACAAAGTAGCAGCCATCAATTTGTTGCTTTGCAGCATTTTTTACTACTGTGTATGCCTGTTTAATTTTAGTAATTAGAAAAAGGAAACTTTCATATGCAAAGCTACACAGGCTCCTGTAAAAGTTTCTACTCAAGTTGAGCATCGGAAAGTTATTAATCGTTTACTAAGATATTTATCGATATACGTAACGTATAAATTAGGGCTGCACGAGAGCAAGACAATACAATATTTCTGTAATTATTGTTTCGCTCTTGTTAATTCTTGAAAATTTCTCTCTTGTTTTGGTTTTTTCAGTCAATATAAAAAGTATTATTTCTTGTCTTTCTTGTCTTGAAATTCTTGAGCATATTAGAGTTCAACAGTCATGCGACAGTAAGCGAGTCAATCATTAGAATAGGTCTCAAACCCAAATACCCGGGAAACGCGAGGTCCACGCAAAAATGAAGTTACGCAGACATGCGGCAAAAAGCAAGTAGATTATATAAAAAAGTTTTAAACCTAAATAGTCGGGGCACGCGAAATTCACGTAGAAGTGGAAGACACGAAGACGTGAAACAGTAAGCAAGTTGATTATTTAAAAAAAGTCTTAAACCCAAATAGAAGGGGGAGGCGAGGTTCACGTAGATCGAGAAGGCGCGCTGAAGTGAAATAGTAAGCGAGTTGACTATTTAAAAAAGGCTTAAGCCCAAATAGTCGGGGGACACGAGGTCCATGTAGAAGAGGAAATCACGCAGACGTGCGACTGTAATCGAGTCAATTAAAATGTCCGTAAATTTAAGAAACTTTTAAGTTTCAAATTTACTGAATTTTACGAGTAATATAACTGAACGTAATTTAATATACAAATACATTAGGCTTAATATAAAAACAATAGAATTTCGGCACATCGGAATTTGAAACAAAATTTGAACTTAGATTTTTCCCGCCATATATCTCTAGCGCGCGCCGCCGGTAGGTAACTCACCTCCACGCTGTGACCTCACGTACCCAAGTAAGCCGGCCCGAAGCAATATAGGAGCGCATCATCGACCACCCCACCAGCCTTTATCACTCAAACATCTCGTTCGTAGATGGTAATCAGCAACTACCGAAGTTTATTGAGTTAATAAATGCGCCTTCGCGTGAGAGTTAAATAATTGTTTTTATTTCGATAAATTATTACGATTAGAAAATGTTAAGTTATTTTCAAAACAAGACAAGGTTCTTTACATTCTTGACACCATAATCTTGATATTGTATCGAAAACTGTATATAAATATTGTATCGATTACTGCCTCGAATATTGAGGCAAGACAATACAATATCAAGATTAATCTTGCTATTTCGTGCAGCCCTATCAACGTATAATACGTTGAAAAAAAACCGTTGCCAATTCATTGGCCCGTCGCTTCCTCAAAATTAAATTCATTTATGAAGATTAAAAATTATTAATTTTTAAAATATGTATAAAATATGAATAAAATAATAGGTATGATTTTTTTTTAAATTATGTGTGAAAAATACATAAAATAATTGATTGTAATATTATCGTCAAAACCTTTTAAAATTCCTAAATAACCTTTACTTCAAATTATATTTTCTTTGTGAAATTTCACACATAGGGTACTTGTCTCTAGTAGTATGCCTGTCCGTATTTGTGTGCTCGTTCTGGAATTTCCGATGTAAGAAAAAGGTTCTAACCTTAAAAATAATAAATGGCTATTACAAAATAAAAGCAGGTATACAACACGTGCGCATCAGCACATAACGCATAGGGCATGTCATTTTCATTTTCTAGTATACATAAATGCGTTCCCGAATAATTACGATTTATAAAGAGGGCTAAAATAGTTTTAACCTGAAATATTTCTGAAATTCATAAACGAATACTTTTACCCTAAGAACTTTTCTAATAAATAATATACAAACTCTACATCTCCACCAAATTTCAAAGAAATTAAAACAATTTTAATGTATAGTTATATTGTGCGACAACAAAGAAAGTCATTTTCAAAAAGGCTAAAATTTTAAATATCAAACATCTAAAAAAATAACCATATAATCTGGATGAAATTTTACACAGGTATTGCCTATATCGCATACAAAATAGTCTATAAATTTCAAGCTGATACATGGAGTCGTCATTGAGAAATTACGATTTTGAAAAAAACCATAAAAGAATTTTAACCTTAAATATCTCTAAAAATCATGAGACAATTCTTTTACCTAAAGGACTTATACGATAATATATAGACTCTACATCTCCACAAAATTTGAACATGATTAAACCAATTTTTATTTTCTCTAGTTATCATGCGACAAAGAAAATAACTTTGTAAAATACGAAAATTTTACAAAAAAATGAGACATGTCCGGTCAAAATCGATCGAGTAGAAGTTGAGATTCAGGCACACACACACACACACACACACACACACACACACACACACATCCATACAGACATTTTTCAAAAATCATGTATTTTGATTCCTAACACCTCAAAAAACAATTATAACATGTTTTTTTAAAAACTCCAATAATTACTATCACAAAGCTTCCTCTAGGAGGAAGCAATAAAACAAATATATTTTCTGCCCTCCGTCCGGAAAGCGCCAACTTCCCGGCCGCTGCACGAAACGAAGTTGCCGCTTTCCGGCGCCGTCGAGCAAAAAAATAGTATACACACCTTGGCCAATAAAAAAGAAAGCCACAGATCACATGTTTGTCAACCTCGGCTTCGCCTCGGCCGACAATTAAATGTGATCTGAGACATTTCTTATTTTACTGGCCTAGGTATGTAATATACTATTGAAACTCTTTCGCAACTAATTATCTAATTAAATTATAATAAATAATATAATTAATTAATTATATTAAAGCTTTTTCTAAATTCTTTTAAGCTAAAAATCACCATAATAACCCACGTAATTTTTTTTTCTTTTTTAGAAACTCTAATATAAATATAAAAATCAGCTCAGAATAAGTATCAATTTTGGATTTGCTCTTACGTAATCTGATTCCTAAATATTAACATCTTTTAAAACTCTTCTCTGGATATTTATATTCTCTTTTTTAGAAATTTCTCTCGTTACCATTTGGGTTATGGTGGCAGAATTCTTATTGCTTTCTTCTCTTTTGGTTCTCCTGCGACCTTTCTCCATACTCGCAAATAAACGTTCCTTTTATTACAAGATACTCGTGGCTCACGACACACATTGTAATTAAAAAATAATCACACAAGAGTTAAATCTCAATTCGTAATTTTATTTGTCGCCGTTTGGTTCTGATCCAAATGACGATCTCTTGTAAATTCTTCATATCAAGCATTTTTTTACGACACGTCGTATATATATTTTTAATACCTTTCTTTATATTTCTCGCCGTGTATATAAACCTAGCACAACTTAGATATCCTATATATTACGATCTTTGTGCAATTCGAGATTCAAAGCTAATGAAACGCAAGTCGTCGAAAAGGCCGATCAAACGAGCAGTCACAGCTCATTTAGCTCCATTTCAAAAATACATCAGTCTTGCAAGATCGCGTCAAACATATAGCGCCACCGAGACTCTATTTTCGATTCCTCGGGGCGGGCGACCGGAATCTCGTCGCCGAATCGAGGAAAAATACACACATGCACTGAAAGTTTTTATTGTTCCTTTCGTTTCTTCCCCTCCTTGACCGCCCACGCGGTCATCCTGCACGCACGCGTTTACGTCCGTTTTTATATCGTCCGCGCGCTCGTGATTCGTTCCGAGCGATTGACCGATGCACGTAAGCGTTATATCCGCCGCAGCGGGATATAACTCACGCGTCTTTCCCACATGTGGGCAGGTAATCAGCGCGCATCGCACGTAACGGGCGCTAACGTTGACGCGTGCGCGTGCGCGCAGACACCGCGGGAGACTCGCTTTGTATTTTTGCCGACGATCAGCGAGTTACATAGAAGATATTATATTTTTCTTTTTCCTTAGGTGTCTGCGCGCTGGGGGGAAGAAAACCCGCGCTAAAAAACAACTATTGGCAATACATTAGCAATATATGAACAATGGGCATGGGTTATATGTGGCCAATATATTGGAAATAGTATTGCTTATATGTGGCTGATATAGCGCTACGCAACGATATCGGCCACATATAAGCAATATATTGCCAATTGTTACATTAATTTTAGATGTCTTATTGTCGCAATAGATTGCCAATATATTGCCAATTTTCATGATCCGATGTACAGATAAATATAAATACTAACCTTAATTAATTTTCAAAATATATGTACAGTATAATTTTTCAAAAAAGAGAAACACCAGTTTCAGTAAAATTTTATTTTAAATTTATTCGCAATTCAATTATAAATCAGTTATTCCGATTCTAAATTATTAACAGCTTCAATTATGTAGTTGGTATTTACATGTTCTTCAAAAATATGGCAGCATACCGTTAATAAATTTTTTATATCGATAATTTGTAATGGACTTTGGATTGGCTCGATACATTTATGAATAAATTATATGAATGTTTGTCCCTCTACATTTACGTAAAACGGAGTTTCAACATTGAAATGTTAAATCAATGCATAGTACGTTGTAGCACATTCGCAAAATTGTTTGCTGTGACAATTTTTAACACACAAGAGTTTTTCTATAGCTCCAAAACACGTCTATGATTCATCTAAATATTTCACATAAAAAGATTCGGTAAGTTTGCTCTGATGTGTTTTTGACGAGAAAAATATCTTATTTTATAATAACCACGGAAAGTGAAAATATTCTCAGTAAATAAATTGTGATCGATGAAAATATGCTGATAATTAAGATGATTTTACATTTCGAAACATAATCAACAATATAAGTAGAGATATCTATTTTTGTTAATTTCATGCTTTTTTTAGACGATAAAAACAGAATTACAAAAATCATATAATTTACTTTCTTTTTGAAGCCACTCATCTTTGCAAATGTATATTTTCATATTATACTTAAATTGCGTATGATTTGTACGTGAGGAGAGTTACTATCATGTACCGAAGATTTCATTTTGCCATTTAGGTCTTCTAATGGGAAGCACGACGTTGTCCAAAGAGGACCATTACGTCTGACTACTTCACCCAAGTGTTGGGTACTGTGCAAATTACACGACATATGTTTTATGCCGTACAAATCTTGATATCTCGAAACAAATTCGATAAATAATTTTTCAGCAAATACTATTTCTTCGTGTAAAATTTTTTCTTTACATAAAGTATACATCGCAAAAACAATATATAAGTTCAGAAAATGCATTACAATGAAAGTTATCGACATATTTATACGCATTAATAAATTTTCTTGTACTCATGCTTAGTGTTAAATAAGTTTTTGTACCTATTGAATTGATCCACTTAGTCATGATTTTGTTTATATTTCAGTTATTAATGTTGTTCGTCATACATTAGTCGATACAAAATTTTATATATTGTAGTAGGGGCAGCGCATCTACTACGCGCCACTTACTATATAATAATCATGTGATGGTAAAATTGTTCAAAGCTAAGCGCGTGTATGCCATTTATGATAGTAAGAGAGTATAGTAGACCGATAAAATCCGAAAGACAAGGCCAATTTGCATGGGGCATGGGGCATTTGCATGCAAAAGAATGAGGTGTAAGAAATAAATAATTCGATTATGTTTTTTTTTTCATTGATTTATTACAGTTTATAAGTTTATAATAATCTAGTGATGGTAAAAATGTTTTGTAGCAGATACGATTTTACCATCACGTTAGTGGCTCAGTAGCATGGCCAGGGTAGACCCATGGCGATAGTAAGAGCGTATAGTAGGCCGATAAATCCAAAAGACACGGCCAGTATCCCAGCGTGCAGGGAGCATGGGGCATATGTATGCGTCATCTCAAACTGGGTCTAATTTCAATGTAGATATGACAGGCGCAAGAATCGCCGCGCTGCAGTGCGCATAGAGCATGGGGTATCGGGCATTAGCATATAATTTTTAAGTCGTGCAAAAGGATGGGTGCAACAAATATATGTTTTTTCATTTATAAGTTAACAATAATAAATGCTTTTATTAACAACAATGTTAAATTTTTTTTTTAATACATTTCATTCCTTAAAATTACTTCTGCTAAGTGTTGTATGGTGTTGCCTGTTTGTGTATATATAAAAATTACTTTACATGTGTGTGTGCGTGTACATGTATGTTGTGTTGTGTGTTTCATCTTATCATCAGCGTCGTATTACATCATACGTATGTGTGTGTGTGTCAGTGTACTTGTTCTTGTCAATCTTTGTGTATTGGTCAACCTATTATCTACTATAATACACTTTTCTAAATGTATCTAAATTTCTTCTTCGACTCCAACATCTTCTTCCTCTTTATCATATATTTCTTTGTCCTGCTCTTCTTTCCCAATGGGTATTCTTAACTTTCCTTCTGTTGTCTTATTGTATCCTGTTGTAGCCTCTTCTTCCTTCTTGTCTGTTCTTATATCTTTGTCCTTTTTCACCCCTCGTTCTTTCTCTGTTGCCATCGTTTTCTCCCTTCTGTCCCATCTTTCCCTTCTTTCTTCCCTGGTGGAAATCCAAAACATTTTCTAACTATTAACTGGCCATTTATATTAGAAACTTGCTATAAAATGGGAATTTCCCTTTTCCAATTTCTAGCTCCCGGTGAAACGGGTTTTTCCCTATTATTCGAACATTTAATAGATTGAAAAATAGAATGAGTTTTGCGAAGACAAACACAAGCTTGTTCTTGAGTATTTTAAAGGTATTAAAACTGATCAGTTTTTTTAGTCCGGAAATGGCTAGTAGAAGGCCTGTTGTTATGACAAGGAGTGAGAGAGACAGAATCTAATGGTAATAAATACATTCTACGTAATATCTTCAAAAGGACTACTGTAAATGGTTTTTCTGTCTGCTCATATTGTTTATATTTTAGTAAGCTATCAGTTACAGCTGAATACCATCCAATTTAACGTCAATTCTTTAAGTAAACTTAAAACGAAAATTTGGAGGTTATGTCCAATCTATTAAATGTGTGAATAATGGGAGAAAAAGCATTTCACCGGGGCCTATTAACTAGCCATTTTTTCTACCTATTTATTGAGATTGTTGGCCATTTCAGATAGACAAATTTCCACCAGGGTTGTTTGCTCAATATTTTATCTATATACACGGTGTCCCATTTTCAACAGACCACGTAAATATCCCGAAAAGTAAGGGAGATGGAAAAAACTTTAATTATAAAAATTGTCGGAGGGGGCCAACTGACGGTGACCTTGACCATGACCTTTAGGTCAAGGATGAAGGTCATTTGAAGGTCAAATCGATTTTTTAAATGGGAACTCCCACTTTTGACCTCGTAAATGGAAAGAGCGGAAAATTTTACGTTCAGATATGATCTTGGATCAAGGTCATGGTGAAGATCTAAATCAATCAATGCATCCGTACATTCCGAAAACTTTGCAAACTAGAAAAAAACATTAAATACAAAATTTGTATGGTTTGGAGGGGGCCAACTGATAGTGACATTGACCATGACCTTGAGATCAAGGATGTAGGTCATTTGATGAACACATTTGATAACAGTCAAAAAGATAAACAAAAGAATGAATCTCAGTGAAAAAATTTTATGAATAAATTTTCTTCTAATACTTTTTCCTTACCTGAACGACAAAATTACAAGAGATTTCAATAATTCATAGCAATAAGTAATTAAGGAGCTTCATACACCTGCACGTCGAAATTACCGACGACGTAAGTTTATTGTACGTGGTTTAGATTAGACATGGCAAGCTGATCTAGTGAAGATGCAGCCTTATGCTCGAGAAAACAATTTCTGTATTCTCTAAGTATGCATGGGCTGTGCCTGTAGAGCAAAAGACTGGCAGTGATGTCACAACAGCAATGAAATCTATCTTGCAGCAGGGCCACAAACCAACAAATTTATAGACTGAGGCAAAGAATTTTACAATGCTTCATTTCAAAGTTTAATGCAACGATGTGGAATAACTCTCTATTACACTTATAGTAATCTCAAAGCATCTATTTGCGAACGTTTCAATTGAACTCTCAAGCAAAAGATGTGGAATGTGGATGCAATTCAGCTTGCGTGGGAAGTATAAGTGGCTTGATATATTGTCGAATTTGCTAAAGGAGTATAATAACAGCAAACATCGCACCACTGGAATGAAACCGAAAAATATAACATTGACCAATGAGGCTGAAGTACTTGCGAAGTTTATTTCACAGACGAAAATAATTATAAAGTCAAAGTTTAAAATTGGGAAAAAAGTAAGAGTGAGCAAAATAAAGCAAGTATTCGAGAAGGGTTATACATCTAATTGGTCAACCCAGATCTTTACGATCAGTCAAGTCATGGCTACTAATCCAGTTACCTACAAGCTAAAAGACTATCGAGATCAACCCATTGCCGGTGATTTCAATGAAAAAGAGCTGCTCAAAGCTCAATATCCAGATGTTTATCTTGCTGAGAAGGTGCTTAAGAAGCGCGGAAATCAGATGTATGTTAAATGGTTAGGATTCGATAGTTCACATAATAGTTGGATAAGTAAATCAGATGTGTAAAGATTAAATAAATAAACATCTGATGTATATAACATAAATTCTTTTATTTAAAAACCTACATTATATTTATAATCTTCATTATAAATTTTAATAGTTTTATAAAAAAGCGATCAAGAAATTTTCAAATGTTTATGCTTAACACTAATATATCAAAATAAATTATAGAACACTTGTAAAAAATTATGATTCATAAATTGTATCTATATCCTACATTACTCTTTTAATTTTTTTTACCCTGCATATCTCGCAAATAGTTGAAGATATTAAAAAATAAGCGAAAAATAACCGTTTCTTAAGAGGGTGTGGTACTCATGTACTCTATTTTACCGGCAGAACACGGTAAATTCTATATTATTAAAATAAATATATCGAATTACGTCTTATAAAGAGATAGTTGCCCTGCGCAATGTAATAATCTACCAGCCTATGCAGTTTTGAGCTCAAATGTCAACGACACCCTAAAAAATTTTGCGAACAAAAATAACCGAAATTTCGTTCGCAAAATTTTTTAGGGTGCCGTTGATATTTGGGCTCAAAACTGCGCAGGCTGGTAGATTATTACATTGCACAGGGAAACTATCTCTTTATAAGATGTAATTCGATATATTTATTTTAATAATATAGAATTTACCGTGTTCTGCCGGTAAAATAGAGTACATGAGTACCACACTCCCTTAAGATTATTTTCTACATCTAAAATTTTTTTATTGTCAAAATTCATTTTGTGATTAGTTTTAACTACATGTTGTGCCACGGCAGACTTCTCATTTAAGCTCTTGCACTACATATTTAATCATTCTAATACTATAAACAATAATAATTGAATTATTATAATTATTTCCAGATTACGTAAATAAGGAATGCAAAGTGCGGCTAGATACTGTCGATTTCACTAACGTCGTCAACTTCATGTGTACCACATTGCGCCATCCAAAACGACAATAAAATTATTATTCATTTAGAGCGATATATTATTAACTATCGTTGCAATAAAGTTAAAATAAAATTTTACTGCGAAACTGGTGTTTTTATTGTTTAAAAAATTGCAATGTAACCGATGCCCATTGCTCATATATTGCTAATGCATTGCCAATAGTTGTTTTTTTTTTATGCGGGAATCGGAAAGTGTGCGCTCACCGCACAGCGCAAAACGAAGAAGAATGGACGCGAAATGAGGGTATATATTTAAGTGACGCGACGAGTTTGCGCTAATGCAAAGCAGCTTCGGGGGATTAATCTTGAGAATACAAGGAGGAGTGTTTCCTCGTTGTATCGGGGGAATGATTTTTCTTTGCGGAGCGTTAATTAATTATTCCTTTATGACATTCCCCGCTTTTTATGTAAGAAGAAAATTTCCGAGGAAAGGGGAAACTGGGATTTTATAAGGTTTGTGCGAGACGTGATCGAGTAACGTCATACATCCATTGTGCGTAGACGAGTGGGTTTAACTAAATTCCAGGTATACTCATCATTATAAAATAAACGATTTTGAAGATTATTTTACCGTGACGTCAAATAAAAGCAGAACAAAACACGTGCAATGTAGTGTCTGTTAACGTCATTATAATTCTCCAACGTCATAACATTTTCGGCTTTCTATCAGTGTGAATATCTCTTTTTAAAATTACACGCGTAACGACAGGTGAATTCAGATCAATTTAATATATTTTCTTTTATTTGTATACGTTACTCAGTATTTATTACTTGATACAATATTTTACATTTCATAATACTTTACTTTACATCATATTATATATTGCAGCAATTCCATATCAACGCATTTCATGCGTTCTCCCCGACGAAAGCAAAAAAAAAGCATACTACAAAAAGTGCGCCTAGCACTGTCCAGATGTATCATGCATTATACGCTTCTTTTATATACGTATACAGAAAAGAGAGAGAAAGTTGGATACACATGGCCCGCAAAAGGGGGACACGCGGCGGACTCTCGATTATTATCTGCATGATCGTGATGCAACGGCGCACCGCGCACGCGTGCACTGTAGCGGCTTTTATGGCGCGAGTCCCGGCGCATGACCTTTTTTAGGAAATTTCTTTCTCCCGACTTTTCGCACTATAATTACATATATATTATATCCTTTTACTCGAATTGTAGGACAATGAACGTTTATCTTATTACTTAACGGCTCGGTGCTCGAGAATCCCGCTCCTAATGTATCCTTTTAAAATCATCGTAAATCTCAATATTGACGTTAATTTAGTATATATACGTGCAGAGATTTTCCATAATATAAAGAATGGAAAAAAAGTCATAACTTTCACTTGTTAAAGTAAACGAACAGAACGAGAGGAAAAAAACTCTTAATAACCATAATTCCTTAATAGGAATATATAAAATTTATGCCTCTCCGAATATACTATAAAACGTGAAATTCATTAAAACCATCAACGAGAGAAAAGATTTATACCGGCGATTGTCCATTATATCGGTATATACACAAACCTTTATAGAATCAAACGTATATAAACACAATTATCGGATAACTTACATCACAGTCCATTGACAGTAACTTAACTCTCGTGAGGAAAAAAGCGCGATTCCCGGCATATATTCAGCAGGCCGCTAATTTGTACGGCGGCAATGAAGTAACGGCCTTGCGTAATAAGGCAACAAAGTCGCTCGCTCGCTGGGTACAATTGCGATCATTTCAATATCGATGAGCGGCGTATATGGACATGCATATACTTATATTATACCTGCCGGCAAACGCGAGCTTAGCGAATCTCTGAGTAGTGCTAACGCGAATGCACAGTGGCAGCGGCAGCAGTGCAGTGAGTAATAGCGCGAAAGGGTCACGGTTCTGCACGCGGCGATGTGGCGGTGTGTTGTGCCTGAGAGCCGCGCTCTCCGCGTACGTAACCTTAGTGTGCTCTCCTCTCGGTATAAATAGCCCCGAGCGAGCTAAGCTATGTACGCGCGAGCAGCCGGTGCATACATGCACCGCCTGAAGAGGCGCGAGAAAATATGAGGTGACACAGAGTCGTCGTGTGGACGAAAAGTCGTGGGCTATTGTCACGCGATAGTGTTTATATAGAAGAGGTATAGTAGTGGGGGTTGGAGCGTTCTTTTTCGGTTCGCGTTATCGATATCGAGTGGGGCTCGTTATCGTTGTTTATGCTTGATGGAACGATACAGTTTGTTTATTTTTAGTTAGAATAAAGTTATTCCTGATAAGGCATCAAAAGTTTTAGATACGATTACTTGTAGATGTAAAATATGTACATATATAAATGTAATTCAAATTGGACCAGCCAACCAGAATTTGGAATAAACATTATCCATGCATATAAAGCTTCGTTCTAACGACAAATATTTTATAAACTGAGCCAAACCTTGCCATATCATATAGTGGAAATGTATCACTTTGATCCTTTACTATTTGATAATGGAATCTTAATTTTGCTATAAGTTTTAAAGTGAATATACACTATTTGAAGTGGAATTTTCAGAAGAAGATATACAACGAAAAAATGCAAAAAATCTAAATCTTGTGTGTATTGCATTCGTCTGGAGCTTACATAATAAGAACAGTTTTACATTGCTAATTCGGACGAAATTTATACATGCACTATTGAGAAATGTCGAGTAAAAAACAACTATTATAAGCATTTACTTTCATTTGGTCAAAAAGAAATTGCTGGAATGCCTGAAATTGCTTCTTGCAATAATGTTGTTGAAATTATATTAATGGTGAATATTATACTATAGAAGCATAATAATAAGTTTTTGCTTTAGAAAACAGAGAAAATAAGTTTCTCAAAATATGCTTTGTATGTAAATCAGGATAATCTCATTAAATATTTCATTATTGTCAGAGTTTTCCAAACTCAATTCGGAGAAGCTCATTAATTATTTATTCGACCAAATCTATTTATAACTAGTTGCAAGAGAAATTATGGAGACAATATTTTCTCAGATATTACTTCGAATGTCATGTTTTAATTTAAAATGAAATATTGTAATTTCATTATGCGCTAGAAGTTTCACTTTTTTATATTTCAATGCAAACGTCGAGAACGTTGATCACTTTTTCTGAAATCACGTGAATTGTTATTTACAGCTCAATGAATTCTATGCATGCTGCAGTACATATTTCTTTACTGATATATAAAAGACGTTACACAGTTCAAGGGCTTTCCAACAAACAGCCATTTCCCTCGCGTCATTCACACGTCGTTACGACGTTTCCTTCGAAGAAACATTCACGTATCTTACGTCCAATTTACAGTTTAAAGTAATCGTAAAGTCATTTGATTACATTCTGTAGATTTCGTACGATTCGAAACAATAATTACATAACGTCCACATCAATATAACGCCGATCATATGATGAACCATTCGCTAACTCGCTATATCGACAGCTATAAATTGATAAACTAGTTTAATTTTAGTCTCCAATGTTTTAAAAACAATGCGTCAAAACGCTATTTCGAATATACGCAAACACACATAACAATCACCTCTGAATTATTTTAAGCCATACACGAGTGAAATACGTCGCCTCCATTAGTACCATAAACGTTTATATAAATAAACAACATGCCTTACGTAAAGAAATAAATAACAGCGCATCATCGTCGTCGTATATAATTAATGAAAAATCGCGCATAAATAGACTCGCGCAAAGGCAGACTGTAATTATAAATAAAAGCGCACTCGAAAAAAATAAACTTTCATGCAAGCGCTTATAGACCGACGCGGCAGTTCATTGATATGACGCACACCGACGGCCGCCTATACCCTCACACACAGAGATCTCCGCAACGTTACATGTACTTAGTAGCGCTAGCGTTATTTTTATCGAGGCGCACACGAAAAAAAAAATCCATATCCGCGCGCACGCAATCGTACCGCCGCGACGCTCATATACAGTAATAATAATTCGCGGAATATGCTGCTCCAGCGTTATATAGCCTGTGGTACAACACCTATATGGCTCTTTACCCCCGGCGTACTTACGTGCCGCGCGTGCATTTTGACGCAGGTGCAGCCAACTCCTCTCTCTGTCTCTCCAAGGTTCTAAATTTACCATCCGCTGCGGGGTGAGCGCGAAGCAAAGGGCGTCATTATACACGCGCCTACCTGTGTGTGTATCTATACGTATACATAACGTATATAGTAACAACCCGGAGACAGGTACGCTGCAGCGCCGCTGCAGCGAGTGTGAGCCAACGAGGAGCAGAGTCAGTGACGTAGACGTCGCCGTGATTTATTCGAAAGGGGCAGGCAGGCCTGACGTCAATTTTCATATAGCCGACTGGCCGGCTCGCACTCCGACGAGAGTGAGTGTGTGGAAGGTACCTGCGTACGCTCCGATGGCTCGTCTACATACACCGGCTGATAAGCGCACCGATGCACAAAGGCTATACTCCTGTATGTTGCGGACCAGGTATTATAATTAGACAAATTTTCTTTTTCCTCGCGTTTTCGGGCTGAAGAGAGCTCGTTGAATTGTTGTGCGCGAGGTATTGGATGTATATAGGTATAAGGGTTGTGATATCCTGCGTCATGTATAAAGAATGCACGCGCGCGCGCGGATTTATTTTGAGACGGGCCTAAAAGTGTGTATGGGTGTATAATAATGGGCGCGATCGACTGATTGCGCGCGCCCCACTCTCGGAATATTTTTAACGCGCGCTTTATGAATTATGGAAGGGTATTTATAGGCGAGCTGCAGAGTAAAGAGCGAGTTTTATGGTTTTATAAAAGGGATGTGTATAGTGTGTGTGTTTTTTAATTGTGTATTTAACGGGTTGTCAATATTCTTTTTTTCTTCTAAAATTACTCAAAGCAATGCGTAAATAAGCGCTTCTAGGTATATATTTATAAAAAAAGTGCCTTCGAAGAGCGCGTTTATAGCTATTTTCATGGTAAATGTGTGTAACGCCTAGGATGCAGAAAAACTGGTTTTTATATGCTTCTTTCAGTTTTATGAATACCTTTACGGCTATATATACATGTGTGTATTACGTCCGTGTAAACAAACTTGCGGCAATGTAACATAATCATCGATGATTTTATTTTACAAACAATCATAAATAACTTGTGTAATTAATAGTAGTACACATAAAATAACAACCAAGTATATTAATTATCTCGATAATTATTTATATTCGCTCAGCTAAGTATTGATAATCACAGTTTACATACACAACGTCATTCGACATCTACACACAGCTTATCAATCACTCCCTTCAAACTATTAGCACCACCCTAATATTCCATGACGCTTCCAGGAACAACCGCTCCGCCAAATACATACCTATACATACAACCCGCATTATATGCGCATCGCGAAGAAGGCGCCCGCGCGGTTATGAATATTTTTGCAATGCAAATGCATCCGGTGTAATTCGAGGTGTGTGCGCCCGCGCGCACACACACACATACACGGGGGTACACTCTCACCTCCTACGTACACGTATAGGGTTGATAAACGGCACTCGGTTAGTCGCTCTCGCGTGCATGAGCTGCATGCACTCTCTCCGCGCGGGGAAAAACTCGGTGGCGTCGACGGCGATCAATATGTGGCCCGCGCGTATTTTATCGGAACGACGTATATACACGCAGCTCCGCACGAGTTTTGGCGACGATGACTGTGGCGGCGGCTGCGGCTGCAGTCCGGTGCCAGTGTGTCGCCAGCCTTGGAGCTTTTGTTGCCTCTTCTTTTTTTTTTCTTTCTCTTCTTTCCCCTTTTTTCGTGCACTACTGCGTTGCTCCTTCCTTTCTCGTCTCTTTCTGTATAACTATACTCTTACAGCTCGACGGCGCGCAACGATATAGCTTTATCTATATATGCTCCTTCCATATATTTATTCCCTTTATTATTGTTCGCGCTGCGGTGGTGTGTGTGTGTGTATGTGTGTGTGTGTGTGTGTGTGTGTGTGTGTGTGTGTGTGTGTGTGTGTGTGTGTGTGTGTGTGTGTGTTGTGTTTGCGTTATACGGACATGCTTCCGGCGCGCGCATTTGCATTCGTGGAGCGAGCTGTTTACTTGCAGGCCGAGAATTTTCGTTATGTAAAGGATTCCCTCTTTTTGTTTCCTAGAGAAAGCTTTGTGACGGTGAAAAAAAAGTTTTCAAGATAACAAGTTAGAAGGATGTTTTGAGTCGTTTGGAGTAAAAATATACTATTTTAAAAAATGTCCCTATTTCTGTATATATGTATGTATAGATGTATGTATATGTGTGTGCGTATGTGTGTGTGTGTATGTGTTGTGTGTGTGTGTGTGTGTGTGTGTGTGTGTGTAACGCTGTAACTTTTTCAATTTTTAACCAATCGTTTTCAGGCAGCGCTTAAAATTTTTCTTTTTTTTGAAGATTTTTGGAAAATAATAATATTATGTAGTTTTTTCGTCCATTTTTTTTATATCGATTTTTCACTTTTTGACAAACAAATTTTCATTTATTTTTAATGATAACATTGAGATATTTGAATCGGACCAAAATAGCATTTGAAAGAGCATAAAAATACCTATATTTTCCAAAAAATAAACCGCTGCCAATTCATTAGCTCGTGGCTTCCTCAAACTTAATTTGCTTATTCCTTTAATTAATTATTAATAACAAAATTTATAATTTTTGCAACAATTTGTGACATAATTATAATTAAATTCATTTATGAAGATTAAAAAGTATTAATTTTTAAACGATGTACAAAATATGAATAAAATAATAGGTATGATTTTTTTTTAATTATGTGTGAAAAATAAATGAAATAATTGATTGTAATATTATCGTCAAAACCTTTTAAAATTCCTAAATAACCTTTACTTCAAATTATATTTTCTTTGTGAAATTTCACACATAGGGTACTTGTCTCTAGTAGTGTGCCTGTCCGTATTCGTGTGCTCTTTCTGGAATTTCCGATGTAAGAAAAAAGTTCTAACCTTAAAAATAATAAATGTGGCTATTACAAAACAAAAGCAGGTACACAACGCTCATGTCGTTTCCATTTTTTAGTATACATAAATGCGTTCCCGAATAATTACGATTTTAAAAGAGGCTAATTTTAGCCTCTTAAAAATTAAAACTATTTAGTTTTAACCTCAAATATCTCTGAAATTCATAAACGAATTCTTTTACCCTAAGAACTCTTCTAATAAATAATATACAAACTCTACATCTTCACCAAATTTCAAAGAAATTAAAACAATTTTAATGTAGTTATATTGTGCGACAACAAAGAAAGTCATTTTCAAAAATACTAAAATTTGAAATATCAAACATCTAAAAAAATAACCATATAATCTAGATGAAATTTTACACAGGTATTGCCTATATTGCATACAAAATAGTCTATAAATTTCAAGCTGATACATGAAGTTGTCATTGAGAAATTACGATTTTGAAAAAAAAATCGTAAAAAAATTTTAGAGATAGAAAAATATCTCTAAAAATTATGAGACAATTCTCTTACCTAAAGGACTTATACGATAATATATAAACTATACATCTTCACAAAATTTCAACATGATTAAACCAATTTTTGTTTTCTCTAGTTATCATGCGAGAAAGAAAATGACTTTGTAAAATACGAAAATTTTCAAAATTAAATATCTCAAAAAGTAATCGTACGATCTTGATGAAAATTCGCACACATATTATCTATATCACATAAAACAATTTTTATAAATTTAGAGCTGATGCATGGAGCCCTTCTCGAGAAATTACGATTTGAAGGAAAGGTTCCCTGGTAGAAAATTAACCATAAGTTGGCCAGAATATGCTTAACCAGCATATGGCTTAGCCATATTCTGGCCAACTTATGATTAATTTTCTACCAGGGTTAAAAAAATTTTAATCTCAAATATTTCTGAAATTTCTCGACTAATCATTTTGCCCAGAGAACTCAACCGAGAGCTATCCAAAATCTACCTCTACAACGAATTTCGAAGCGATTAAGTCAATTTTACTCCCGTAATCGTTAGACATACAAAACTTATTTTTTTCATATTTCAATTTTTTTCTCAAAAACTAGTCGACAAAATAGATTCAAATTTTTAGAGATTATAGCTATTTATATTCTGCATTATCATGATTTTTTTCAAAAAAATTGACCGTTTAGTTTAGGAGTTATAAGCTTTAAAAAAAAGCACGTTTCTGTTAATAACAAAAGAACCGTGATAGCTAGAAAATTTTTTTTTTAGAAAATATAGGTATTTTAATGCTCTTTCGTATGCTATCCATTCGATTCAAATATCTCTATCTTATCATTAAAAAAAGCAAAAATCAATCTTTAGAAAATCGAAAATTCGAAATAAAACAAAAACGCGTCGGCGAATCAAAAAACGAATTTTTGACCCGCCATCACAAAAGAACACAAAAAAATGGGACGTGTCAGGTTAAAATCGATCGAGTAGAAGCTGAGATCCAGGCGTATACACACACAAATACACACACACATACATCCATACAGACATTTTTCAAAAATCATGTATTTTGATTCCTCACACCTCGAAAAACAATTATAACATGTTTTTACAACTCAAAAAATTACTATCACAAAGCTTCCTCTAGAAGGAAGCAATTTACATTAGCTATTATGGTTCTTTTGTTTTTAACAAAAACGTGTTTTTTTTTTTAAAGCTTATAACTCCCAAACTAAACAGTCAATTTTTTTAAAAAATCGTGATAATGCAGAATATAAATAGCTATCATCTATAAAAATTTGAATCCATTCTGTCGACTAGTTTTTGAGAAAAAAATTGGGGGTCAACAAAAATTTCAAAAATTTTCTTTTTTTATAACAATTTCGGTAGTACCGGTCTCTAAGGAAAATCTAAGGCGTTTTTGACTACCTTAACCGGCAATAGACTTTATATATTTACAAATATCGATAAAGTACCATCACTTAAAAAAAATCATATATTCCTGGGTAGAAAATTAACCATATTTTATAGCTAACCTGTTAATTAAATGGAAACATTTTTAGCAAAAATCATAATTCAAAAATAATATAATTCATCTAAAAGTTCTACTACTACTTAAATACATATTTTATGAAGTGTAAATACTATTTAATAATCAATTTCTAGTTCCAAAAAATGAAAATACTTATAATATGCCCTGAAAAAAAATTATAAACATATGAACTAAAAGCTTCGTTTTAAGATCTAATTTGTTCAAAAAAATATCGATCCCTTTGTCTTCTTAATAATAATATTGCTAATATAAAACTTTCTACGAAAGTATAAAATAAGGCAAGTATAGACGTTTTTTCTGGATAATCTATAAAAAACAACACAATTTGTCTAGTCCTTTTATTTCTTCGAATCTCATCTATTTAATAAGCACTCTCTACAAATGGTAATAATTTTTTTCATGACTGTACAAATAATCTATAAAATAATAATATTTATGATTTTGTAAAAGAAATCAAATAAATACGAATGAAAAGTCTTTTAATTCTTTGAGTCATTGTATACTGAACAAATTATATGTAAGTAAGTACATTCAAATTGTTCACTGCAAATTAAACAAACGAAAGTTGTGAAATCAATTATCGATAGTCAAGTAATGCAAACAACTCTCGGAAACTACTGTATGACTGTTCTCAGAAATATATTCAAATTTGTTCATCTTTCTGAGCTATACAAATTAAACACAAGAAAGTACTGAAATCAATTTATTATAGTCAAGTACCAGCCATAAGTTAACTTGACTGACATAATAGAACTTTTCGTATCTAGCGTGTAAAATTACATTTTACGCCCACGTTGTAACTTCAAAATTATTCAGCCAGCGGGCATAAAATACTACTTAGCGCCCAAGAGGCCCAATAGCTCACATACGCTTACAAACCTTTATAGAACCTACGCACTTTACGCCCGTGTGGGCGAAAATTATTTTAATTATATAACTATAATGCCTTCTTTTTATTTCTAAAATTCGTAAGAATTTTTTTAGATATTTACGAAAAGTCAAAGCCTATATAAAAAAATTACATAGTTACCAACACATCACTATTTTTCACGATTCTTTCTCAATTTTGAACTTTCTATAATATTACGCACCTTGGGAGGAAAAGAGAAGTCTAGAGCTGTTCTATCAGGGGTGATCCTCCGATCTCCCATACATACTTGGCGGGCCCGACGATTTGCAGTTTACCGGTGGGCTACTTAAATATAAAATACCAAATTTTTGCATAAATTCATTAACAATATTTATACCTATAAGTCTACTATAAATAATTACATTGGCTTTAATTTTTAATAGGTACCGTTAAGGATATGTGCAGAATCATGATTTACTTTTATTACCTTCAATATTTTTCTTTGTGTCCGTCCTTTTTAAACGAGAATAAAATAAAAAATTCATATAAATTTATAGTCTACTTCTAAAGTGCTTTACATTTTACTAACCGTTTTATAAGCAACCTATTGTGTATCCTTTTCCCGCGTGTAAATATCATATAAGATCTCATATGAGAATTTGAGGCATCGCATATCTCGTATCAAATCTCGATATGCGATGTCATCTGCAATTTTATATATTATGGGATTACATGTGAGATCTCATATGATACTTTCAGGCGGGTTTGCACTTTCTATTTAAAAACAGAGTGATAGATTCACGGATCAGTAGTTAATATGTAGAAGCAACCCATTTATACATTTTATCTGATCTTTAAACATATGAATATTTATATGAAAATGACCATGTCTTACACCTTAAACTGCAAATCGTCGGGCCCGCCAAGTATGTATGGGAGATCGGAGGACCACCCCTGCTAGAACAGCTCTAGACTTCTCTTTTCCTCCCAAGGTGCGTAATATTATAGAAAGTTCAAAATTGAGAAAGAATCGTGAAAAATAGTGATGTGTTGGTAACTATGTAATTTTTTTATATAGGCTTTGACTTTTCGTAAATATCTAAAAAAATTCTTATGAATTTTAGAAATAAACAGAAGGCATTATAGTTATATAATTAAAATAATTTTCGCCCACACGGGCGTAAAGGCGTAGGTTCTATAAAGGTTTGTAAGAGTATGTGAGCTATTGGGCCTCTTGGGCGCTAAGTAGTATTTTATGCCCGCTGGCTGAATAATTTTGAAGTTACAACGTGGGCGCAAAATGTAATTTTACGTAAAGTTCTATTATGTCAGTCAAGTTAACTTATGGCCGGTACTTGACTACAATAAATTGATTTCAGTACGTTCTTGTGTTTAATTTGTATAGCTCAGAAAGATGAACAAATTTGAATATATTTCTGAGAACAGTCATACAGTAGTTTCCGAGAGTTGTTTGCATTACTTGACTATCGATAATTGATTTCACAACTTTCGTTTGTTTAATTTGCAGTGAACAATTTGAATGTACTTACTTACATATAATTTGTTCAGCATACAATGACTCAAAGAATTAAAAGACTTTTTCATTCGTATTTATTTGATTTCTTTTACAAAATCATAAATATTATTATTTTATAGATTATTTGTACAGTCATGAAAAAAATTATTACCATTTGTAGAGAGTGCTTATTGAATAGATGAGATTCGAAGAAATAAAAGGACTAGACAAATTGTGTTGTTTTTTATAGATTATCCAGAAAAAACGTCTATACTTGCCTTATTTTATACTTTCGTAGAAAGTTTTATATTAGCAATATTATTATTAAGAAGACAAAGGGATCGATATTTTTTTGAACAAATTAGATCTTAAAACGAAGCTTTTAGTTCATATGTTTATAATTTTTTTTCAGGGTATATTATAAGTATTTTCATTTTTTGGTACTAGAAATTGATTATTAAAGCCTTGAATTAGTTCTACTATAAGATTGCTATATGATAATATCATTAATTATTTTTGTAGCTTCGCAATTAATTATTGGCACCATGAGCCAATAATTAATTATATTATTCTCAACACTTGAATTTGTTGAAATTATCACTAGAACCCGGTCAAAAATATCCAGCTAGGAAACCCAGTTGGATCTATGTCATATGGGAAATCCAGCTGGATCCGGGTGGATTTACACAGATTTCAGTAGATTAGATTAGACCACTTGTATTAATAACCCATCATTGCTACACGACTTGTAAAATGTGAGAAAAAAAGCTTTCTCGATATTCTTTTATAGTAGAGATATAAGTTCTTGAAATTATTATTGAAACTACTTAAATTAATAACCCCTCATTGCCACACATAATCTTGTAAAATTAAAAATGCAACCAGTTTATGAACTAAGAATCACTGAGAATAAAAGCTTTCTTGACATTCTTGTATAGATAAAACTTGTTGAAATTATTATCTGAATCTTGTCTAGAAAAATATTTACTAAGAACTCTGAAACATTTTGACGTCTCCCATGGCGAGAAATCATATATTAGATTAACTGAGCACTTTTATTCGTTGAAATTTTCACAATAACATATCATTTTTACTTTTTTCAGTATTCCCATGTTCATTAGGTATAATCTTTTTATTGGCACTTGAATAAATATGTATAACAGCACAGCACTGATATCGACTAAGTTTTTTGAAGATGACAGATGCTTTTTAAACCAAGGTTCAGACCAATATTTCAAATCGGCATCATAAATTATATTGTATATTTATAACCTCACATGTCACTCAGCAATATTTTCTTCTATGCAAAAACTTGTCATGAAAATTATGAGCCTCATAACACATAATTATTCAATAAACACTTGTTCTATTCTCAAAACATTTGAAACTGATTTTTAATAGAAGTTTTAAAATTTGATTATAAACACTTCATGTAACACGGCACACTATATTTTATTTATTATTACACAAAACACTGAAAATTATATTGTATATTTATAACCTCGTGTATCACTCAGCAATATTTTCTTCTATGCAAAAGCGTATTATGAAGTTTATGAACCTCATAACACGTAATTACTTATTAATACATACTTGAGCTATTTTCAAAACATTTCAAACTGATTTTAAGTACAAGTTTTAAAATTTGATATAACACTTCATGCAACAAATTTTACCGGTATTTTATTTTTTTATATTACGCAAAACACTGATTAGATGCCATTTTTTAATCACTATGTTATTTGTTATCTATAACATTTGATTATATGTGCACTTCATGCAACACATCATACCGGTATTTTATTTTATTTAACACAAAACACTGATTACATGCCATTTTTTAATCACTATGTTATTTGTTATCAATAAAATTTGATTATATATGCACTTCATGCAGCACATCATATTGGTATTTTATTTTATTTATTACACAAAACACTGATTAGATGTCATTTTCTAATAATCACAACATTTTTATTATCAATATAATTTTCAACTAGATAGACGATCTATGAAAATCACAATTTTCTTTTCTTATTTTGAAAAACTTACTTCAAAACATAATACTTCTTTCGTACTTTGAGTCTAATACTGTCTAAATAAACATCTTAGTTGTTGTTTGTTTTACGTGTGATTCATTGAAAGCAATGAAACTGTCATTTTCTTCATTGACATCCACGTACTCTATTTGCCCTGTCAAATATGAAGACAAATTTTTAACATTCTTCTAAAATTATATCTCATATGAAAAATTTTCATGTTAAGAATATATGGATACACCTTGAAAAATATTGTGTCGTAAATAGTATTTGCCTGCTCTTCCATAATAATAGTGGTTTGGTTTTTCTTTCTTGAGTAGTACTATATTCTTACTATCTTCTTTAATATAATTTATTCTATTCTTAAGCGTCTGTTCTTGTATTAAATTAACTTTTTCTTGTCCATTAATAATAAAATAACTACCAGGGTCATGAGGGCACTCGTTCATTTTTGCTAATTCAAAATTAGATTTTTCAGACAGTACACAATTAGAACTCAACATTATTGGCTATATTACATATATCTCCATATTTCCACAATGAGTCGAAAAAATCTTCTGGTATAATATCTGTAAGATAATGAAGATTAATGAATTCTTCTTTGTTAAAAAATATTTTTTAACAGTTATCTATTTACTTGGTAATATCCTTATATTTTCTGATATACTCTGTAAAAATAAAAACAAGATTTCACAAAGTAACAATACTTATTATAAACTTTATTGATTTATAACTTGATAATAAAAGTTTGCTACTTATCTGATTATAATATATTGCTATTGCCCATTGATATTCACAGCTGCTTACATAGGTTATTTTCCAATCCACTTGAAGATTTATAAATTTCTTGAGACTCGTGGACATACAGAGGATTCGGTTAGCCTACCCTACTTTTTCGATGAATTTGAATAATTAATAATAATTAATGAACTCTTCTTTGTTAAAAACTATTTTTTAACAGTGATCGATTTACTTGGTAATAATCCTTACATTTTCTGATATACTCTGTAAAAATAAAAACAAGATTTCACAAAGTAACAATACTTATTATAAACTTTATTGATTTATAACTTTATAATAAAAGTTTGCTACTTATCCCTTATAAAAATATCCTATAGAAAATCCTGTAGGAAATGCTATAGAAAATCCTGTAGGCATTCCGTAGAAATCCTATAGGAATCCTATAGGATACTCTATAGGCAGTCCTATATGAAATTCTATATAGGAAGTTCTATAGGAAATCCTATGTGAATTTCGCGCTTTTCCTGTAGGAAATCCTATAGGAAATCTTATAGGAAATTCTGTAGGTAATTCTGTAGGAAAAACTGTAGACAATTTTACATGGAAAATCCTGCAGGGAATTCTGGAGTATTTTCGTGAAAACAGTTTAAGAGGTTTAGCATCTTATTTAGCGCTGTAACATCGCACAGCAAAATCAGTGGCAAACAGTCCTAGGTAAGGAGTTGCACCTAGGGACTGCCGTGCACGACTGCTGGCGCTTACCGATTAAGCCCAATGAGCTCAGATATCAAAATCAAGGTAATCCTTGTCACATTGACTCTCCGTAAAGTCGTTCAAACGGTTGAATCTCATGGCTTTACATACCCTCGCGGTTCCAATGTGTTTATGAGAGTCCCGACTGCTGCGCTGCGCTGCGGCATGCGGTAGAAGCTTGCTTCTCCAGAGCCTCGTTTATGTATGTTCGCTGCTATGCCACTATGGGGAGCAGCAGTCGGGACTCTCATAAACACATTGGAACCGCGAGGGTATGTAAAGCCATGAGATTCAACCGTTTGAACGACTTTACGGAGAGTCAATGTGACAAGGATTACCTTGATTTTGATATCTGAGCTCATTGGGCTTAATCGTTAAGCGCCGGCAGTCGTGCACGGCAGTCCCTAGGTGCAACTCCTTATCTAGGACTGTTTGCCACTGATTTTGCTGTGCGATGTTACAGCGCTAAATAAGATGCTAAACCTCTATAAACTGTTTTCACGAAAATACTCCAGAATTCCCTGCAGGATTTTCCATGTAAAATTGTCTGCAGTTTTTCCTACAGAATTACCTGCAGAATTTCCTATAGGATTTCCTATAGGATTTCCTACAGGAAAAGCGCGAAATTCACATAGGATTTCCTATAGAACTTCCTATATAGAATTTCATATAGGACTACCTATAGAGTATCCTATAGGATTACTATAGGATTTCTACGGAATGCCTACAGGATTTTCTATAGCATTTTCTACAGGATTTTCTATAGGATATTTTTATAAGGGATCTGATTATAACATATTGCTATTGCCCATTGATATTCACAGCTGCTTATATAGGTTATATTTTTCCAATCAAATCCATTCCAATTCATCCAAAATGAAATAATCTCTATCTGTATGTGTATATATATATATATATATATATATATATGTGTGTGTGTGTGTGTGTGTGTGTGTGTGTGTGTGTATGTGTGTGTATAATAAGTACTTATCTAACTAATAAAAGTTATTTTCCCCGTTGATCGATACACATAATTCTTCTCATAATTAGTTGATTTCTTGAGATCTTTGAAAAATATATTATTATTAACTAACTCACTAAATGATAACATTTGTATTTAAAAATACTGACATGTTATAGGTAAGGTTAGGCGTCGACCAGATACGGGTGTGTATATGTACTATATATATAAATATATATAGATATACAAGCGTAAAATAGACGACAACCGGAAGTGTCGTAAGAGCTGCAAACCGGATATCTGAACAAGGAGAAGAAAAGTTCGGAAAGGAAACAGCACATAAACAAATTCAGCTCTCTATATCTTTTGAACGAGATAATATTTTTAAATAAAATCTTTTGATTTGAGTAGAGTAATGAAATGGCTTTCGATTAAGAGGAATATGTTATATAGTAAAAACTAACGCAATATACGCAAAAGCGCATTGAATTTTTCGTACACCCATTTCAATGTATATGTAGCACGGGTCGCTCCTTTAGGCTTCTTCTATAACTTGCCTTCGGAGCGCTCCCGCGCTCCTTGATAATGTATTTCGGATTGGTACATAATTGTGAAATACAAGCAATGTTCATTTTTAGCCATAAAGTTAACTGAACAATAGCTAACTTCTGATTGACATTTCTACCAGGGTTATTGTTAAGAATAAATAAAATTAATTTAAATATAAAATTAGTCTGAATAAGGTATAGACTTACATCAGTATTGTGAAACTGTTTTGTTTGATATAGGATGCTACTTAAAGTGGTTTTATGAAGGCTCTCAAGTCATTTGAGTATCCACAAATACAAACTAAAAGTGTCTTATTAGACTTGTGTTATTAATATTCATGAAATTCAGTTTTTAAGTGTAAGACAAGTACATAGTGTATTACATAAAAAACAATTTCATTTTACACAAAGAATTGTTTGATGTACAAACATGTAATTTACGTCGTTAGCCATACACGTGTTTAAAACGGAAAATATGATGTATATTGACGTACTATTACGTCAACCTAACCTATCTCAGTACTTTTACACGAATTTTCATCTTATTAAATAATTATCTCGAAAATTATAGTGACTCCATACATTTTTTATATCATTACAAAGCTTAAAACTTGAACTTTAACGATCTCTTTACTGAACTTCTTCCACATTCGATTTTGGTATTAATTTTGGAAGTTTATACGCAAAGTACATGGTTCTACTATATTTACATGTGAAAGTATACATTTTCAAGAATTTTTTACTCAAAAATGAGTGTGTCAGCCTGTATTGAAAAGAAATATCAAAAAATTGTCAGCATCTGTAAAATAGTATATATATTTTTGTAAATGTCCATATTCAATGACAGTTTCATAGAACTACCTTAAGTGAATGCTAGACACACTTTGCGCCTCTCACTCGATACTACGCTATAGAACGTGTAATGCTCAAAAATTCATACCAAATTAATAAATGTGACTTTCCTAAGCAAATAGTATTATTGATAATTTTATAATGAACAATTGAGCATTATAATTTCATTACTAATAAGGTAATAATGACATATTTTTCTCATCCACCTGAGAATTCTGTCTATATTGAATTTTTTTACCGAAGTACTAAAAATTGTGAATATGCTTAATTAGTTTAATAGGTAATAGATATTTAATTTATTATATTATATCAAATTTATTTGATGGAATACTGTAGAAAATACTAAGAAGCACTCTCTAACCGTTTAAATGTTCGCGCCGCAAGTCAGCTCAGTGCCACTGCACAGGCGCACCGGACCACTTCGCGTCTACCGCTCGTAACCGCTAGGCGGCCTTTTGGCTAAGAGATCGAAGTGTATGAAAAGTGCTATTAGAACGCCTGAATGCAGGGAACCCGTCGGCACTCATACACTCACAAATCATTAAAAAAGAGTTTTAAATTATTACTGACCGAGAAAATTTGATGAAGCTAATGTCCAATCTTGCCACAATTCCAACACGCATCTCTTCTGATTAATTTGGTATTTGTACATGAAGTACATTTCTGATTTTCTGTCGGGACTGGCTTCCGGCATTCTTCACACACTTACTCGGGAGGTGTGCGCGAATACACACCCTGCCACCACTCAATAGCCGAGTCTTCCTGAAAAGTGCTATTGGAACGCCTGAATACAGGGAATCCGTCAGCACTCATACTATCACAAATCATTCAAAAGAGTTTTAAATTATTAGTCACCGAGAAAATTTCAGGAAGTGCCAATGTATTAGCAGCGGTTTTTTTTCGCTCGCGTATATAAAAGGCCATCGTGTCACCGCGTGGTTGTTATTTCGCTGGCGTTGTCGATTCTGTGGGATCTGGCGCGCGGGCGCGCACAGGCGATTTTAATAGTGTTTACGTCTGGAAAGCTGATGCGCAGCTTCGGGCGCGGGTTTTGCTGAAAAGCCGCTTTGTTGTACATCTGGCATGACAAATATTTTTCCGTACCGATGCGAATGTGTGTATGTATACTAGTGAACAAAAAATCGTTCTTTTATCTCGTAAAATTTTAAAACTGTTGTGTTGCTCAATGTTCGGAATGTTATTGTATTTTTGCATCATAATATTACTGGAGAATTAATTATCTCTTATTTTGTGCATGCACACAATATGATATTACCACGGCAAAAAAAACTTTATCAGAAATTTTATGTTTGTCGAGTTATTTAGTTACAGCCGAAACGAAATAGCTAAAAGAAACAAATTAATTTTCATCATTTTATTCCACGAATAATGTTATAAGTATAATATTCCATTTTGGCTCCGCTTCTTCGTATGTCTATTTGGATAAGCTCCGTTCGCACAGGAAACGAGCGCATTTGAAAAAACATTATTAGTTTGCTCTCGAGTTTTTCGTATATATACGCGATCTCGGAACGGATGCTCTCCCGCCATCCACACGACTATCTCTCGTTCTCGCTCGAGCGCAGCTTGACCGTTGAAAATTGCTGCGCAGTAATTTTCGGCGCGTGCCTCTCTCTCGCCGTGAAAGCTGTCGCATTTTTTCCAGAACAGTCTAATCTGCAGCTTTACGTAATTTATTTGAGTGGTAGTCGACCGAGTGATGGAGTCGAAGGAGGGGAGCAGCGAGTGTGTACCGAACGATGCCATTAACGCGTCACCGAGCTGATACGTCGCCATAAGTTTCTCTTTTTCTCTTTCTCGGCTGGGTTAAGGTCGCACGTGGACACGTGTTTGGGCTATTTCTCCACAGTCGGAGTCATTGAGCTGCTAGACCAGAGAGAAAGAGATATAGAGAGTCGAGGCGATTGTCTATTTATGATGAGCTTTTCATCGCGTATAATATATATGGCTATTACATACAGGATGGAGAGAAATGGATTTCCTTTTGTTACGCATCATGAGTGACAAACTTATTTCACCGATGCATGCGCGCCTCGTTTTTTTTCTTTTTCAGAACGTCATGTGGAATTCATTAGTTGGATTTCATTAATATACAGCTTATTTACGACGTTGACTTTTCATAGATGGAAAGCAGAGGAAAATTCTACACACACACACAAGTCGGAAACAAAAATACGATGTAATATAAAAGTTGTTTACCGACGAGCAAGAAGCCCTTGCAATATCCGAGCGCAAGCTCGCTTTCCACGAGAAATCAACAATTTTTCTATACGTATTTGTGAAAAAAAATAATTTTGTTGAATAGTAGTATTATAGGAGTTGGAAAAATTTTATTCCGGAGGAAATCACGGAGCTTAAAAGCGCAGAGCTGTGTAAACAACACGAGTTCGACCTCAGGAAGGCTAGGTCAGATTAGGTTCATACTTTCCGGCGATCAATAGACTAGAGCGCTGCTCATTTAGCTAGTTCATTGTAGAGTTTCAACACGAATATTTCGTAGTATTAAATAATCTATGCCTCGAGCTTCATCATTCCAAATTAAAGCTCAAACCTCGCGAAAGCTGGCAAAATACACGTTCTACTCCCTTCTACCATACCAAAGCGAAAACAATTTTCCAACACCTGCTATTTTTCCCAAAAAAGGCTCCAATTTTCTCAAAAAAGGCTCCAAAATAAACCTCGACCCAGCACCTTCCATCCACGTCACGCGGGACCAACAACCTCTCTCTCTCTCTCTCTCTCTCTCACACACACACACACACACACACACACACGTCGTGAGTCCACCTCACCTCTCTCTTTCTCTCATCTAAAGCTCTATTTATACTTCCGCACGATACGTCAGTCATTTCTCTACGGCCATCGATCGCTCTACCTCCACACACACACATCCATCCGCAAGCTCTGTATATAATACGCGCTTCTACGAAAAAAGATGAGCGCTTCTTTTATTAGCGCGGCAGCGGCGGCAAGGTCGCGAAAACGCGCCTAAAACGCTCGCTCTCGGCACGTGGGGCGACGCGCCGCGCGTGTATAGTAGCCCTGACCCCGGGCGCAGCTGCTAGACGACGACGGCATCCCGACCTAGGCCTCTGACCGAGCGCTCGCTCGCTGCGTGTGTATAAGTATAGGTAAACACGGATCCCGCCCGCCGACGCCGCCGCGCCTCGATTGATTCGACGCGCCGCTGCTGCTGCTGCTATGCTGTCAAGCGAACATGCGCAGCACCAAGCGCGACCGACGGTACGCTGCACGAGAGCAAGACAATACAATATTTCTGTAATTATTGTTTCGCTCTTGTAAATTCTTGAAAATTTCTCTCTTGTCTTGGTCTTGTCAGTCAATGTGAAAAGTATTATCAAGGAGCGCGGGAGAGCTCCGAAGGCAAGTATAGAAGAAGCCTAAAGGAGCGACCCGTGCTACATATACATTGAAATGGGTGTACGAAAAATTCAATGCGCTTTTACGTATATTGTGTTAATTTTTACCATATAACATATCATTCTTAATCGAAAGCCATTTCATTGCTCTACTCAAATCAAAAGATTATTTAAAAAAATTATCAAAAGATATAGAGAACTGAATTTTTTTTATGTACTATTTCCTTTCCGAACTTTTCTTCTTGTTATTTTGTCTTGTCTTGAAATTCTTGAGCATATTGGAGTTCAACAGTCGTGCGACAGTAAGCGAGTCAATCATTAGAATAGGTGTCAAACCCAAATACCCGGGAAACGCGAGGTTCACGCAAAAATGGAGTTACGCAGACAAAAAGTAAGTAGATTATATGAAAAAATTTTAAACCTAAATAGTCGGGACACGCGAGGTCCACGTAGAAGTGGAAGGCATGCAGACGTGAAACAGTAAGCAAATCGATTATTTAAAAAAAAATCTTAAATCCAACTAGCAGGGGGAGGTTTACGTAGATGAAGATAACGCGCTGAACTGAAATAGTAAGCGAGTTGACTATTTAAAAAATGCTTAAGCCCAAATAGTCGGGGGCCGCGAGGCCCATGTAGAAGAGGAAGTCACGCAGACGTGCGACTGTAGTCGAGTCGATTAAAATGTCCTTAAGGGGACTCCGTAGTCAATATATTTTTAATGGAGGGTGGCGCTGTAAGCAGTATAACGCGTTTTTATTATATAAATTAAAAAATTCTTATCTTTTTGGATTTTGGAGACTTGAGCGCGCTTTGAAAATTAATATTTAGTTATTTCTCAAAATCGCAGCTCAAACAATCAACTAATTACCGAGAAAACCTTGAAAAACTTAGCGCGGGTAACATAACCTATAAATTGCGAAATTGAAAGATAATGATTTTTTTTTGCTTCCTCCTAGAGGAAGCTTTGTGATAGTAAATTTTTGAGTTGTTGTAAAAACATGTTATAATTGTGTTCTGAGGTGTTAGGAATCAAAATACATGGTTTTTGAAAAATGTCTGTATGGATGTATGTGTGTGTGTATGTGTGTGTGTATACGCCTGGATCTCAGCTTCTACTCGGTCGATTTTAACCAGACAGGTCTCATTTTTTTTGTTTTTTTTTTGCGTGATGGCGGGTCAAAAATCCGTTTTTTGATTGGGGCGATGCGTTTTTGTTTTTTTTTTCAAATTTTCGATTTTCTCAAAACTGTTTTTTGATTTTTTTTTAATGATAGGATCGAGTTATTTGAATCTGATGGGTAGCGTTCGAAAGAGAATTAAAATACCTATATTTTCTAAAAAAAAAAAAGTTTCTAGCTATCACGGTTCTTTTGTTATTAACAAAAACGTGTTTTTTTTTTTAAAGCTTATAACTCCTAAACTTAACGGTCAATTTTTTTGAGAAAAATTATGATAATACAGAATATAAATAGCTATAATCTGTTAAAATTTGAATACATTCTGTAGGCCAGATTTTGAGTAAAAAATTGAAAAATGAAAAAAATCAGTTTTGTATGTCCAACGATTACAAGAGTAAAATTGACTTAATGGCTTCAAAATTCCTTTTAGAGGTAGATTTTTTATAGTTCTCGGTCGAGTTCTTTGGGCAAAATGATTTGTCCATAAATTTCAGAGATATTTGAGGTTAAAAATTTTTTGACATTTTTTAAAAATCGTAATTTCTCGAGAACGGCTCTATGTATCTGAATGGGGTGGGCGGCATTCGAAAGAGCATTAAAATACCTATATTTTCTAAGAAAAATTAATTTTCTATCTATCACGGTTCTTTAGTTATCATCAAAAACAAAAACGTGTTTTTTTTAAAAACTCATAACTCCAATGATGCGTAACAAAATGAATTAAAATGTTTAAAAATTATATCTATTATAATCTATTATAATTATGAATTATACATTATGAATGCATTATATTCTGCATTATTATAATTTATTTTTGAGTTATGAACTTTTTTAAAAAAACACGTTTTTGTTAATAACAAAAGAACAATGATAGCTATAAATTTTTTTTTTCTTAAAAAATATGAATTATGAAATATAAAAAAAACACGTTTTTGTTAATAACAAAACAACCGTGATAGCTATTTGTTTTATTATAAAATATAGATATTTTACTTCTATTTCAAATGATAACTTTATTTATCAGCTCAAAATTTATATAAATTTGATATAAATAAATAATAAATAAATAAATAAATTTAAAAATTAACAATTTTTAATATTCATAAATGAATTTAATTATATTTTATATAGGCTTTGACTTTTCGTAAATACCTGAAAAAATTCTTATGAATTTTAGAAATAAAAAGAAGGCATTATAGTTATATAATTAAAATAATTTTCGCCCACACGGGCGTAAAGTACGTAGGTACTATAAAGTTTTGTAGGAGTATGTGAGCTATTGGACCTCTTGGGCGTTAAGTAGTACTTCATGCCCGCTGGCTGAATAATTTTGAATTTACAACGTGGGCGTAAAATGTAATTTTACATGCGAGGTACGAAAAGTTCTTATGGCCGGTAGTTGACTACAATTAATTGATTTCAGTACTTTCTTGTGTTTAATTTATTTATTTATTTATTTATTTATTTATTTAACCAGAAAAGTTACAATGCAGTTTACAAAGTAAAATCTATTAGAGGTAAACATTGTTACCTGTACAATAGTCTGGTTGCATACAACTAATACTATATCTATAACTTAAAACTAACAGATTACTCATTCGAGTAACATAAACATTTTCAAAAACTTTATTTCATTTAACAATTTATATATTCTATAAATAAAATCCGCCAAAACGTAATATTATAATCTTCATTTTTCCAAAAGTAAACAGTGAAAATGATATGAAGTTGTGCGTAATGTTACAATTAAATGTTATTATCGAAAGAGCTTTTGTTTTAATTTGTACTTAATTGTACTCTTCTTATAATTTAAAATTTTGAGATCATTAGGCAATTCGTTAAATACCCTCATAGCTTCTACCAGACTATCTTTATCACTAATAGCTTTGGTCATTTTAGGTAGTTGTAGTGATTTTTTTCTAGTATTGCGTTTTATTGTAAGAAAAGCATCTTTTAGATTATTATAATGATAGCATAAGGATTCTAGAGTGAACATTTGTTCTATTTTTAGCGGAGTGTTGTGCACCTGGAATTTATTTTTGGCAATGATTTTGAGCAATTTATTTTGGATTTGTTGTATTATTTTAATTTCTGTTCTACAAGCACCCCCCCCAAGCAATGATGCCATAGTTTATAACATTATGAAAGAAGGAGTAATAAATAATCATCAATGTGTTTGTATCCATAATTTTTCTTAGCTTTGCGAGTATAAATATTAAATATTTTGTTCTGTTAATTAAATATTTAATGTGACTATCCCATTTCATATTAAAGTCGAAAATTAATCCCAAGTACTTGTAACATTCTGTTCTAGTTATTTGCTGATTTTGTATATTTATATTTACATTAATTGGGACACTATCACGATAGTTACCAAAAGTTATAAACTTAGTTTTTTGTATATTTAGGGATAGCTTATTTAAAGCAAGCCATTCCGCCGCTTGATCTAGTAGTTTGTTTATTCTATCCTGCGCCATTGACCACGTGTCTTCACTAGAAATGATGACAGTGTCATCAGCGTAGGACAGAATAGACCCTTCCGGCATATCTCTCAATAGATCGTTTACATATAATATAAAAAGTATCGGTCCTAATATTGTTCCCTGTGGCACCCCACAAGATAATTTATTTTATTTAATTTAATTTGTATAGAAGAATGAAGAAATTTGAATACATTTCTGAGAACATTATAGTCATACAGTTTTTCGGAGAATGGTTTGCATTACTTTACTATCGATAATTGATTTCACAACTTTCGTTTGTTTGATTTGCAGTGAACAATTTGAATGTACTTACATATAATTTCTTGAGCATACATTGACTCAAAGAAGTAAAAGAACTTTTTACTAGTATTTATTTGACTTCTTTTAAAAAATCATAAATATTATTTTATAGATTATACAGAAAAAACTTCTATACTTGCCTTATTTTATACTTTCGTAGAAAGTTTTATTAACAATATTGTTATGTGTTCGTCTACCATCATCGAACACAAGAACAAAAGCGTTGCCAAGCGACTAGTTTGTTGTTCTCGATTCGAGTTAGTTAGTTGATTCGAGACGTTGTTGTTGATAACATGTTTTATTGTGTGTGTTTATGATCTTAAATAAAGTTATATGTTATTCTTTTGTAACTATGGTTATTATTAATTATTGTATGTGTGTGTGAATGTAACAATATTTTATTATTTGTACAGTCATGAAAAAAATTATTACCATTTGTAGAGAGTGCTTATTGAATAGGTGAGATTAGAATAAATAAAAGGACTATAGACAAATTGTGTTGTTAGAATATATTTAAAAAATTAGTTTTTTAAAGAACGTGTTGATTGTTTTGAAAAAATATTTAAGCTCTCATTAAAGTTTTTGGTACAGAGGGAGAGAGAGGGGGAAGAATGAGAGGATGGAAGAGTTTAGCAAATAATGTTTGTTAAGTATACCAAATACAAGACAAAAAATGCATAATTATTTGAAAATATTTATTGTATTATATATTTGTTGTATATAACATAATAAACAAATTTATTATGGTAATATAATTAACGGAATAATTTATTATATGTTTTTCATAATATAATTACATTCTATCATCAAAAATACACGAAAATGTTGATTAAACTGGAAATAGAATGAAATGTTTTGGCCAACTTTTTTGCGAAATAGACCACTGTGCGGCGCTGTCCTCTATACTGTTCTCTCACTTTTCATTCGTGTAACCTCTTCATGGCATTCTTGGTGAAACATCGAGTATTTCTCTCGGGATTGTGACATTTTTATGTATCCCTCACAGAAGGGTTCGCCCAATGCCTCACGTTTAACGGCTTCCCGGATGATGACTCTAGCGGTAGCTTCGCTGGATGGGCGGTTTGGGAGCAGTTCGAATGGCGTTTTGCCCTGTCGGTTGCATGCCTTCAAATCGGCTCCAAATTTAAGCAATAAATCCGCCGCTTCAGCGATCTCAAACTCGCAGGCCACATGCAGTGCGGTCTTACCCCCTTTTGTTCTTTCATTGATGTGGGCACCACGCTTCAGCAGGAGATGGAGAGATGCCGGACAGTTCAACGCGGCTAAGTGCAAGGGAAACAAGCCCTCTCGTGACTTTTTCTCCATGTCTGCACCGTTGTCAAGAAGAATCTTGGTCTGGAAAACAAAACGTTTGTTAATCTATAAGTTGAATTAATTAACAACTCGGTAATTCCTTATAATTTATTGTTTGTAAGTCTCATATAATTATGGGACTTGATATAATTAATACATCCTTGCACCCAAATTCGAGTATATTAATTTCTTTGATAAATTATTTGTGAAAGTACAAACAATAAAAAAAGTGTTCCCATGACACACACACACACACACACACACACACACACACACACACACACACACACACACACACACACACACACACACACACACACACACACACACACACACATACACGCACGCACACATACACACACATACACACGCACGCACACATACACACACATACACACGCACGCACGCACACACACACATACACACGCACGCAAGCACACACAGACGCATGCACGAACGCACTCAATATGTCTAAAACACATTTCTAATATGTTTTTAAAAAAACTTAAACATATAGTATTACGGAGGTTTTTCTAGAAGGAAGTGAAAATGATCGAAAACATTTGTATATATTATTGTATACTCACAATGTCCGTACTCTTAATCGCATAGTGCAGCGGTGTATTCCCGAAAAGGTCCTCAGCATCTATATTTATTTTGTGACTGATCAGCACCTTGACCATCGTCAAGTTCTTGGAGAGTAACGCCAAGTGAAGTGGATTCCGACCTATCGCCTCTACCGCCTCAATAGATGCTCCTCTGGCAATAAGCTTTAGTGCCAGCTCGTTGAAGCCATGCATCACTGCCAGATGTAGCGGCGTAAACTGATTCTCGTCCCGCGCATCCACGATGGCCCCTCCGTTGATGAGATCTTCGACGATTTTGGGATAGACCTTGGTCAATACCGCGAAGTGCAGTGGTGTTTGCTTCCGACTGTCACGCGCATTGCAATTTGCACCGTGTTTTATAAGCAGACGCACGAATTGGACATTACGAGACGACATGGCCAAGTGCAGCAGCGTCGTCATAGGGTCCAAATCAAGGAGCGCGGTAGCGCTCCGAAGGCAAGATTGTGCATTAAATGGCTTCTTCACGTCCGCCCCTCTATAGATAATACACTCCGCCAAGTCGTAGTCGCCCTCTAGCGTCGCTTTCCACAATTCCCTAGTCAAACTCTTCATATTTTTTCCTGTAACCGAGGAAGAGCAACTGTCGGCTAAAACGTATGTCCTTTGACTGAGCTCATCTGGGCTCCTCCAGCCCTATATATAGGACGCCTCGATCTACGTGGGCCAAGAGAAAGGACAACCTTAGGTACGCAGGTAAGTATTAGTTGGCATCAACGCCTGGGTTTTCCTAATGAAGGACAGTAGTCAAATTGCCCTTAGGTATGTCGATGTTACGGGCAGGTAAGTATTAGTTCGTGCCAACGCCTGCGTTTCCCTAATGAAGGAAAGTAGACAAATTACCCTTAGGTATGTCGATGTTACGGGCAGGTAAGTATTAGTTCGTGCCAACGCCTGCGTTTCTTAATGAAGGAAAGTAGACAAATTGCCCTTAGATATGTCGATGTTACGGGATTTCTATAAGTATTTCGGTTTTAGTCGTATATTACGTTCATTTGGGAAAAACTCTTAAGATTTATGACTTTCTGAGTGACAGTGTGAACGCATTAGTGGGTATTTGAGATGTGTTAAATGACGTAAAACAATTTTTATGCAAATTGTAGTCTTGTACTTAATTGTTGAATAGTAACGTAATCTGACAAAAACAAAATAATTACTGTTAATTTCCCATAATATTAGCATTACAATTTTTGCCGCCTCCTAGAGGAAACTTTGTAATAGTAAAATTTTAAGTTTCGTTAAATCGCTCTAGAAACACGAATAGAGGTGATAAAATATCGAATCACATGATTTTAGAAAATTTCTGTATGTATGTGTGTGTGTGTGTGTCTACCGTTTTATCTCAGGATCTATTCGATCGATTTAAACCGGACAGGTCTCATTTTTCTTTGTGTCAATGGGAGAAGGAAATCCTCTTTTTGATTCGCCGATGCGTTTTTGTTTTATTTCGAATTTTCGATTTTCGCAAAATTTATTTTTGCGTTTTTTTTTAATGATAACATTGAGATATTTGAATCGGACAGATAGCATTCGAAAGAGCATAAAAAACCTATATTTAATACAAAATAATTACATTAGCTATTGCGGTTCTTTTGTTATTAACAAAAACGTGTTTTTTTGTTTAAAGCTTATAACTCCAAAAATAACGGTAAATTTTTTTGAAAAAAATCATGATAATGCAAAATATAAATAGCTATAATCTGTAAAAATTTAATCCATTCTGTCGACTAGTTTTTGAGAAAAAAATTGAAAAATGAAAAAATGCGTTGTGTATAAAGCACGATTACGGGAGTAAAATTGACTTAATCGCTTTGAAATTCTTTGTAGAGGTAGATTTTTGATAGCTTTCGGCTAATTCCATTGGTCAATAAATTTCAGAGATATTTGAGGTCAAAATTTTTTTTAACCATTTTTCAAATCGTAATTTCTCGAAAACGGTTCGACGTATCAGCTTCAAATTAATAGACAATTTTGTGTGTCATATACATAATATATGTGCGAATTTTCATCAAGATCGTTCGATTACCTTTTGAGATATTTGATATTTAAAATTTTCGTATTTTACAAAGTCATTTTCTTTGTCGCATGATAACTAGAGAAGAAAAAATAGGTTTAATCATGTTGAAATTTTGTGAAGATGTAGTTTATATATTAATTGTATAAGTCCTTTAGGTAAAAGAATTGTCTCATAATTTTTAGAGATATTTAAGGTGAAAATTTTGTTAAGTTTTTTTCAAAATCATAATTTCTCAATGACGACTTCATGTATCAATTTGAAATTTATAGACTATTTTGTATGTGATGTAGGCAATACGTATTTAAAATATCATCCAGATTATATGGTTAGTTTTTGAGATATTTGATATTTAAAATTTTGGTATTTCTGGAAATGACTTTTTATGTCGCACAATAACTAGAGTAAAATTTAATTACTTTGAAAGTTGATGGAGATTATATTTGATGGAGCCCTGGTAGAAATTGTAACCAACCGTACGCCATCCGTTCGCCAAATCGCAAGGATTTGGCCAACTGTTTAACCAACAGTTAGCGATAAATACCGCTTATTTCGTCACGGAATCACCCTTGCGCTTGGTCAATGAATGCTTAATATTAAAAATCTTAAATAAAACTCATTTACACAACTTATTATTTAAATGAAACTCTCAAAATTTGTATTATTCATAGAATAATCAAAACCCACATATTAATAGTATTTTTCTTCAGATAAATATGGTTAAATCGGTAACGGGTATAGTTTTGTTGGTTCAAATTGAGGTTAGGGCGTGTTAATGTGTAGTGTGCGTGACTTTTTGACGTAAGTCAGGACATGTACAGGTGGATACTTACATTTTTTTTAATTTAAAAGTATCCTATATTTAAAATTTGAAAGAATCCTACATAAAAGGTATTCTACATTTAAAATTTGAAAGTATCCTACATAAATTCTTCGTACTCGTATTGCTCCGTTTTCTACACGGTGCTCCGTTACCATCTGACCTTTACAGTGAAGCAAAACGACGCGATCCCGGCAATCCCGTCACGTGACTCGTATGAGTCTGCGCAGTTAAATACTTTTACCTCATAACACATGGACCTGCGATCGCACTCGTGTGTATGTAATATGTGTGTATTTATGTGCATGTGTGCTTGTCTTGCGGAAAGCGAGATGCGGACAGTAATTTCGGAGCATAGCCCACGTGCTACGCTGTCTGCTTAACCTCCAAATAAATTTACTCCCAACTTCATTCAAATATTTTTTTAATACATTACAATAATTTTTATTATTGTTTATGTATCAAAATCTTTTTACACATCTATATTTCTTATTAATTTCTATTATTGTTTTATGAGTTACTCAATGTTTTATTATTGATTGATAGTCCACCAACCGTTGGTTAACCGTTGGTCAATATTTTTCTTATTCGTTGGCCTAAATTATTGGCCAACAGTTAGTAGATAAGCCATCCGAGTTGGTTTATTTTCTACCAGGGAGATGGTGAGTTTATATATTATTTATTAGAAGAGTTCTTAGGGTAAAAGAATTCGTTTATGAATTTCAGAGATATTTGAGGTTAAAACTATTTTAGCCCTCTTTTAAAATCGTAATTATTCGGGAATGCATTTATGTATACTAGAAAATGGAAATGACATGCGCTATGCACTATGCGCGAGTGTTGTGTGCCTGCTTTTGTTTTGTAATAGACATTAATTATTTTTAAGCTTAGAACCCTTTTCTTACATCGGAAATTCCAGAAAGAGCACCCAAATACGGACAGACATACTACGAGAGACAAGTACCCTGTGTGTGAAATTTCACAAAGAAAATATAATTTGAAGTAAAGGTTATTTAGAAATTTTAAAAGGTTTTGACGATAATATTACAATCAATTATTTTATTTATTTTTCACACATAATTTAAAAAAAAATCATACCTATTATTTTATTCATATTTTATACATAATTTTAAAATTAAATTTTGTTATTAAAAGTTAATTAAAGGAATAAGCAAATTATTTCCTTCTATATCTGTAAATTTATTAAAATTATAGTTAATTATTTGTTGTAAGTTATAATGTTTATTTTGATTTTTAAGTGTAGATAAATCTAATATAATCACATTATTATTATTTGATTGTTCATTGAAATAATTGCAATTTTTATATTTTGTTTGCACGATCAGTTTCTGTTCTATTCTATATTTTAATACAGGAGATTTTAAACATATATCCATTATAAATTAAGGTAAATCTTGTTGACACGTTTTTAAGAGAATTTAAGAGACCTCAACTATCTTTGGTCATAATGGACCGATTTTTTGGGCAACGAACTCAATCTGAAGATATATAAAAGCTACATATGTGCCAAATTTTATGACGATTGGATAATTTTTACTAAAATAATTTTTTTTTTTAAAGTAGAGTTTTAATATTGAATTTTAAATAGTCTCACCCTACAAAATAAAGTATTAAATTTTAAATATTGGAATTAAAAATTAATTAAAGGAATCAGTAAATTATGTTTGAGGAAGCTACGTGCCAATGAATTGGCAGCGGTTTTTAATTTTAAGTAAGACTTGAGCGCGTTTTGTATTGACATTTTAAGTATACTCCCGAAACTTCAGTCCAATCGGTTGAATATTCAAAGAGAAAACTTTGAAAAACTAACTGACTGGACTTCGGCTTCCACTTAAATTTAAGAAACTTTTAAGTTACAAATTTACTGAATTTTAAGAGTAATGTAACTGAACGAAATTTAATATACAAATAGATTAGGCTTAATATAAAAACAATAAAATTTCGGCACAGGTATAAATAAGAACCAAATTTGAACTTTAATTTTTCCCGCCATATGTGTGCCACCGACCGGAGCCTAGTTCGCGTGCCGTCGGTAGACGGCGCACCCCCTTCCTGTGGCCTCATATACCGAAGGAATATAGGAGCGCGTCACCGACCAGCCCGCCAGCCTTTATCACTCGAACATCTCGTTCGTAGATGGTAATCAGCAACTATCGAAGTTTATTGAGTTAATAATCGCGCCTTCGTGTGAGAGTTAAATAATGGTTTTTATTTCGATAAATTATTACGATTAGAAAATGTTAAGTTATTTTCAAGATAAGACAATGATCTTTACATTCTTGACACCACAACCTTGATATTGTATCAAAAACTGTATGTAAATATTGTATCGATTATTGTCTTGAATATTGAGGCAAGACAATACAATATCAAGATTAATCTTGCTATATCATGCAGCCCTACTGCACGCCCCGGCGTGCGCAAGTTCAGTGTGCTGGTGAGCTTGCGGAGGGTGATACGCCCGGTTCCATAAGCATGCGCCGTTCGGCAGGGGGATGCGAATTGAAACAGCCTTTTTCGGTAATTTTTGTTGTACGTACCTAAAAAAATATAAAAATGGATGTTTTATTAAAAAAACGTAGGAAGATATTTAGCAATTTGATATTTTAGAATAAAACTGTTAAAATCGATGTTTTAAGGTGGCTCCAGCGGTCTAGTAGACCTAAAGCTATGAACATTTTTTACAAAAATTCATTTACATATTCCAATCTGAAAACTGATATGACAGGAAGCAGAGTTCTTAACATAACGGAAAATATTTTTATTATAAAAGGCAGTGACAAATCTACAAAAAATTGCATATGACTTTGCAGTTTTTGAAAATTTTTAAATTTTGATATCGTTGACTCCCCCTGAAATTTAACTAGGAAGAAAATGAGACCTTGCAAATTAAAATTGAATGAAAAACAAAAAAGATTTGTATATCTTATTAATTTTTTTTTTTAAAGAACAAAATATACTTTTACAAAATTGGAAATTTTCTAACAAAAATATTTTCCGTTATGTTAAGAACTCTGCTTCCTGTCATATCAGTTTTCAGATTGGAATGTGTAGATGAATTTTTGTAAAAAATATTCATAGCTTTAGGTCTACTAGACCGCTGGAGCCATCTTAATACATATATAGATTTAATTTTTGAATTTCGATTATTTATTAAAAACTTGTATTACGGCTATAAACAATGTTAAGTAGTTTTAGGACAATAAAATCCATATTTTTTTTATATAAAAATGTGCATAATTTTAATGTAAGGAACGTTTCACATTCCTAATAATAACTTTTTTGTTATTGTTTGGCAATAATAAATCTTGTAGTTGACAGTAGTTGATATATAAATGAATACAAGCCAACTACGTAATATGACGTTTTTATCAACGTATGCGTCATAATACATTTATTACATTATAAACGACATTATTTTGTGATTATTATTTTATCTTCTTTAAACCTTAAAATATAATGAACATATCGGAACCAGCAAATTCAATCATAAATAGATACATTTCACAACATAAATCCAAATGTGAAGAAAATATAGGGAAAAGATAAAGATTTTTCATTTCTGGAGTTACATTATAATGTCGAATGGGAAGAAAAATACATGGTTGAAAGTTTTTCTTGAGACATCGTCTTCTATTCTACAGTTGAGTTATTATTGTCCTAACAATTTTGATTTTGTCTTCAATCATCACCAAGGTTATAAAACATCTATCTCTATAGATTAGTGTGACCCAAAACAAAACAATATAACTTTTATTCCTCGATATCGGCCACTTAATTATTTTCCAGAAATAGCCTCATATTATATTGTAGGTCATGTGGAGAGCGTTCATGCTAATTACAATAACTATTATTCTTCTTTAACTTAATTTAAATTGAAATAAAATTATATACATCCAAACTTTATGATTGGCATCTACATATAGTCGCGTGGTACGAAGAAAAGCCAACTTAGAAGAGCCAGACGAAGAAAAGCCAGATTTGCGCCAAAAAAGCCAAAAATGTGTCCATTCTTTGACTTTTTTCGCCCGAAACTGGCTTTTCTTCGTTTGGCTCTACTCAGTAGGCTTTTCTTCGTACCGCGCGATGATATGTGTATTCGGGGCACCGAATAAAAACTGCAAATAAAGTAATTTTATCTTATATTTCTTAAAATCTTTTCGTGCTACTTTTGGTTCCTCATAGAGGAAGCTTTCTAACGGTGATAAAAATTTTCGAGACAAAAAATGTTCAAAAAGATATTTTAAGACGATATATGTCGATATTTGTTGATTTTGAGAACATTTTTTTCGTGTGTGCGTGTGTGTGTGCGTAACCTCTTTATATCTCGGAAACGAATCGACCGATTATCGTCGGACAAAGACTATTCTCTTCGTCTCGCAAAAATTTCAGTACCCTGATGGGTTTGAGTTTTTATTGATTTTCTTTTTTTTATAACCAAAAACGATTTTGAATTTTGAGTTTTTATTAATTTCCTTTATAATCTACTCTCCCTCCCACTCTTCGCCCGCCCTCTCTCGCCCTCTACCCCCCGCTCTCTCTCTCTCTCTCTGTCTCTCTCTCTCTCTCTCTCTCTCTCTCTCTCTCTCTCTCTCTCTGTTTCTCTCCCCCTCTCTCCCAATATCCGCCAAACTCTGTATCAAAAACTTTAATGAGAGCTTAAATATTTTTTTAATACAATTAACACGTTTAAAAAAATTCTTTTTTTAAGTACGTTTTAACAACACAATTTTTGTCTAGTCTTTTTATTTCTTCCAATCTCATCTATTCAATAAGCACTCTCTGCAAATGATAATAATTTTTTCATGACTGTACAAATAATAATATTGTTAATATAAAACTTTCTACGAAAGTATAAAATAAGGCAAGTATAGACGTTTTTTCTGTATAATATCTATTAAATAATAATATTTATGATTTTGTAAAAGAAATCAAAAAAATGCCAGTGAAAAAGTCTTTTACTTCTTTGAGTCATTGTATAATGAACAAATTATATGTAAGTAAGTACATTCAAATTGTTCACTGCAAATCAGACAAATGAAAGTTGTGAAATCAATTATCGATAGTCAAGTAATGCAAACCACTCTCGGAAACTACTGTATGACTGTTCTCAGAAATGTATTCAAATTTGTTAATCTTTCTGTACAAATTAAACACAAGAAAGTACTGAAATCAATTTATTGTAGTCAAGTACCCATAAGTTAACTTGACTGACATAATACAACTTTTCGTACCTACTCATCAAACATATTCAGCCAGCGAGCATAAATTACTACTTAACGCCCAAGGGGCGTAATAGCTCATATATACAGCTCTTACAAAACTTTATAGAACTATACGCACTTTACGTCCATGTGGGAAAAATTATTTGAATTGTATAATATTATATATAAGTACATTCAAATTATTCATTGTAAATCAAACAAACGAAAGTTGTGAAATCAATTACCGATAGTCAAGTAATGCAAACAACTCTGCGAAACAATTGTATAACTGTTCTCAGAAATGTATTCAAATTTGTTCATTCTTCTATACAAATTAAACACAAGGAAGTTCTGGAATCAGTTTATTGTAGTCAAGTACCCATAGGTTAACTTGACTGACATAATACAACTTTTAGTACCTACTCATCAAACATATTCAGCCAGCGAGGATAAAGTACTACTTAACGCTTAACAGGCGCAATAGCTCACATACTCCTACAAAACTTTATAGAACCTACGCACTTTATGCCCATATGGGCGAAAATTATTTTAATCATATAACTACTATGCCTTCTTTTTATTTCTAAAATTCATAAGAATTCAGATATTTACGAAAAGTCAAAGCCTATATAAAAAAATTACATAGTTACCACCATATCACCATTTTTCATTATTCTTTCTCAATTTTGAAATTTCTATAATAATGCGCATCTTGGGAGGGCAATAGAAGTCTATAGAGCTGCTCTAGCAGGGGTGGTCTTCCAATCTCTCATACATACTTGGCGGGCCCGACGGTTTGCAGTTTACCGGTGGGCTTTGTAAATGTAGAATACTATATTATTGCATAAATTCATTAACAATGTTTATACTTATAAGTCCACTATAAATAATTACATTGGCTCTAATTTTGAATTGATACCGTTTAAATATAATATCCCTACATGTGCAAAATCTCATGATGTACTTCCATTACCCAAAATATTTTTCCTTGTGTCCGTTTTTTTAAGCGGGAATCTGATATAAAAAATACATCAAATTTATAGTCTACTCAAAAGTGCTTTAGATTTTACTAACCATTGTATAAGCCACTAATTTTTTATCCTTTTCCAACGTGTAAATATCATGTGAGATTTTATATGAGTATTTCAGACATCAGATCTCATATGAGGTATGATATATGTGATGTCATCTGCAATTTTACATATTATGGGATCTCATGAGATCTTATATGAGATCTCATATGATATTTTCATGCGGGTTTGCACTTTCTATTTAAAAACAGAGTAATACATTCAATACGTATTAGTATTTAATATGTAGAAGCAACCTATTTATTCATTTTATCTGATCTGTAAACATATGAATATTTATATGAAAATGATCATGTCTACACCTTAAACTGCAAACCGTCGGGCCCGCCAAGTATGTATGAGAGATTGGAAGACCACCCCTGCTAGAGCAGCTCTATAGACTTCTATTGCCCTCCCAAGATGCGCATTATTATAGAAATTTCAAAATTGAGAAAGAATAATGAAAAATGGTGATATGGTGGTAACTATGTAATTTTTTTATATAGGCTTTGACTTTTCGTAAATATCTGAATTCTTATGAATTTTAGAAATAAAAAGAAGGCATAGTAGTTATATGATTAAAATAATTTTCGCCCATATGGGCGTAAAGTGCGTAGGTTCTATAAAGTTTTGTAGGAGTATGTGAGCTATTGCGCCTGTTAAGCGTTAAGTAGTACTTTATCCTCGCTGGCTGAATATGTTTGATGAGTAGGTACTAAAAGTTGTATTATGTCAGTCAAGTTAACCTATGGGTACTTGACTACAATAAACTGATTCCAGAACTTCCTTGTGTTTAATTTGTATAGAAGAATGAACAAATTTGAATACATTTCTGAGAACAGTTATACAATTGTTTCGCAGAGTTGTTTGCATTACTTGACTATCGGTAATTGATTTCACAACTTTCGTTTGTTTGATTTACAATGAATAATTTGAATGTACTTATATATAATATTATACAATTCAAATAATTTTTCCCACATGGACGTAAAGTGCGTAGGTTCTATAAAGTTTTGTAAGAGCTGTATATATGAGCTATTACGCCCCTTGGGCGTTAAGTAGTAATTTATGCTCGCTGGCTGAATATGTTTGATGAGTAGGTACGAAAAGTTGTATTATGTCAGTCAAGTCAACTTATGGGTACTTGACTACAATAAATTGATTTCAGTACTTTCTTGTGTTTAATTTGTACAGAAAGATTAACAAATTTGAATACATTTCTGAGAACAGTCATACAGTAGTTTCCGAGAGTGGTTTGCATTACTTGACTATCGATAATTGATTTCACAACTTTCATTTGTCTGATTTGCAGTGAACAATTTGAATGTACTTACTTACATATAATTTGTTCATTATACAATGACTCAAAGAAGTAAAAGACTTTTTCACTGGTATTTTTTTGATTTCTTTTACAAAATCATAAATATTATTATTTAATAGATATTATACAGAAAAAACGTCTATACTTGCCTTATTTTATACTTTCGTAGAAAGCTTTATATTAACAATATTATTATTTGTACAGTCATGAAAAAAATTATTATCATTTGCAGAGAGTGCTTATTGAATAGATGAGATTGGAAGAAATAAAAAGACTAGACAAAAATTGTGTTGTTAAAACGTACTTAAAAAATTTTTTTTAAACGTGTTAATTGTATTAAAAAAATATTTAAGCTCTCATTAAAGTTTTTGATACAGAGTTTGACGGACAATGAGGGAGAGGGGGAGAGGGAGAGAGAGAGAGAGAGAGAGAGAGAGGGAGAGAGGGAGAGAGCGAGAGAGAGAGAGAGAGAGAGAGAGAGAGAGGGGGGGGTAGAGGGCGAGAGATGGCGGGCGAAGAGTGGGAGGGAGAGTAGATTATAAAGGAAAAATGTTTATACTTGCCTTATTTTATACTTTCGTAGAAAGTTTTATACTAACAAAAATTATTATTTGTAGTCATGAAAAAATTATTATCATTTGTATAGAGAGCTTATTGAATAGATTAGACTAGAAGAATTAAAAGGACTAGAAAAATTGTATTGTTAAAACGTACTTAAGAAATTAGATTTTAAAAAACGTGTTAATTGTTTTAAAAAAATATTTAAGCTCTCATTAAAGTTATTTCTACTTTAATTTAAAGAAATTTATAAATTAAATACTTTCGAGGAAAAATATTAATGCTTTCTTTTTAAAGAAAACATTTTTCGAAGATTCCGTAGATATTTCAAAATAAAGTTTGTTATTGTATTATTCTTGTACAGAATGTCTTGAGGGCTGTTTTAAAAAATATTCAACATTTTTCATGGAGTTATTATACATAGTTGTTAAGTAAAAATAGACGAGAGAGATAGGGGTGGGGATTTTTTTACAAAGCAACTTAACAGTGGTTTAGAGAAATAGTAAAAATAATTTAGTTTTGTTAGCATATAAGTTTTGCATGAACTTTTCATTTTTCTTCTTGTTTTTTTTTTTTTTTTGTAATTAATTTTTTCGAAAAGAAAGTTTTCAGTTATTAAGATTATTTGTACAGTCATGAAAAAATTATTACCATTTGTAGAGAGTGCTTATTGAATAGATGAGACTAGAAGAATTAAAAGGACTAGACAAATTGTTATTAAAACGTACTTAAAAAAATAGCTTTTAAAAAACGTGTTCATTGTTTTAACAAAATATTTAAGCTCTCATTAAAGTTTTTGTTACTCAGTTTGACAGATGTTATGGGCGCGAGGGAGAGAGAGGGGAGGGAAAGAGAGAGAGGTCGAGAGAGACAGGGGAGAAAAAGAGGGAGGGAGAGAGAAAAGGAGGGAGAGAGGGGGAGGGAGAGAGAGACTAATACTTGCCTTAGTTTAAACTTTTGTAAAAAGCTTTTTTAGATAGATTTCACAATTTTTGAAGAGAAAATAATAATTACATAGTGTGATAACATTACGAGAGTTTATTATAGTATATTTTTAATATCATTATTTTAAATGGTATTATTTATTTGTACAGTCATGAAAAAAATTATGACCATTTGTACAGAGTGCTTATTGAATAGATGAGACTAGAAGTATTAGAAGGACTAGACAAATTGTTGTTAGAACGTACTTAAAAAGTTAGCTTTTAGAAAACGTGTTGATTGTTTTAAAAAAATATTTAAGCTCTCATTAAAGTTTTTGGTACTTAGTTTAACAGATGTTGAGAGAGGGAGAGGGAGAGAGAGGTGAGGGAGAGAGAGACTAATACTTGCCTTAGTTTAAAATTTTGTAAAAAGTTTTTTTAGATAGATTTCACAACTTTTGGAGAGAAAATAATAATTACATAGTGTGATAACGTTACGAGAGTTTATTATAGGATATTTTTAATATCATTATTAAATGGTAGTATTGTTATTCACAAAAGTTTTAAATTTGAATGTTTCTTCAAGGAGCTCGATAAAGTGATTACATTGTAAAATTTTTTGAAATAATATAATCAAACGTGTATTTTCTTAGGTATGATGATTAATTAACAATACTATTAATTGTAAAGTTATATGATTAATAAATTAAAGAATTTGCAATGAATGATAATGTACACTTGCCTATAAGTTATGAATTTCGTAGTTAATTATAATTATATTTAATAAAACTTTCTAATGTAGCATACTTGTTCGATTTAATCTTGACAAATTCATGAAAATAACCCATAAACATAAAAATATCAATAAAAATGTTGTTCGGAATATGTATTTTAAAAAATATTTAAACTTTTATTTCACTTTGACGAGCAATCTTATTGTATTTATCTTTATTATTTTCAATCGTCTGTTTCAAATCTTTTAAAAAATTATCATGATAAAATAAAATATATGGCAGTCTTATTTCATATTTGAGATTATTTTCAACTGATCAGACTGATTTCAAACTTTTAACACATTTTTAAATCATTATTCTTCTCATGTTTTATTCAAATATTATAATAATGGCATATATCATATATTCTAATTCTATTTAATATTATGTTCCTCTGATCAGCCGTTCCAAATACACTACGTGCACTTGTGACATAAAGTTAATATAAAATATCTAGACTTCTATTCGACTTTGACAACTGTATTAGAAATGAATTTCATACGCCATAATTCATCTTTAGCATTGTACAATTCATTTTTTTTTCCATAACCAGTACTTCTGTTCTTCAATAACAATATCTTGCTCATATATTCACAGAACAGATGGCTCCACTGAAACATTTGGCGCCCCTCACCATAAGCCAATCATTAGTTATAAAATAATAATTTTCAAAACTTGGATTCGTTGAAGTTTTCAATATAAACCACTTGAATTAAGAACCGATCAGACACATCTTACAAAATTAAAAACAAAAGTTTATGAACTAAGAATCATTGAGCCAAAAAAGGTTTCTCGACATTCTTTTATAGTAGAAAATGTAAAACATCTTAATATAATTATTCATTGAATTATCCATGATTGCCACACATCTTGTAAAATTAAAAACAATCAGTTTATGAACTAAGAATTGCTGAGAACTTCTCTGAAACATTTTGACGTCTCCCATCGTGAGAAAATTATAACATTAGATTAACTGAGCATTTTTATTTGTTGAAATTTTCACAACAATAACCTATTATTTTTTCTTTTTTTTGTATTTTAATGTTCATTTGGCATAATCTTTTAATTGGTGTTTAAGTAAATATTTACAACAGAACAGCACTAATATCGACTAAGTTTCTTGAAGTATAGACAAAAATCCTGTTTTTTAACCAAGGCTTTGACCAATATTTTAAATTCTGATTTTAAGTAGAGGTTCTAAATTACACACTTCATTTAACACATCATACCGCTACTATATTTTAACATAATCTTGTAAAATTAAAAACAAACACAACCAGTTGATGAATTAAGCATTATTATTATCTGAATCTTGTATAGAAAAAATAAATATATACTAAAACGTCTCTGAAACATTTTGACATCTCCTACCGTGAGAAAATCATAAAACAGATTAACTGAGCACTTTCATTCCTTGAAATTTTCACAATAACACATCATTTTTACCCTTTTTCGTATTTCCATGTTCATTAGACATAATTTTTTCATTGGCACTTGAATAAATATGCACAACACTGATATCGGCTAAGTTTTTTAAAGATGATACGATGCTTTCTAAACCAACGCTCAGACCAATATTTCAAATCGGCATCATAAATTATATTGTAGTATATAATTTCAAATCGGCATCATAAATTATATTGTAGTATATATAAAAAATATATATCTACTATACTTCTACTCCATTGAAAACTGTATTTTTTATATATTTCATTTAGAAATTTCGTACGCCATAATTCATCTTTCGCATTTACTATTCTTTTTCTATAACCAGTACTTCTGTTCTTCAATAACTCTTGCTCTTTGTATTTCAATAAAATCACTGTTTCTGTAATTGGTATAGTAATATTAATGGCACAGTCCTATTCTATTTCACTTAGATTTATATAAATAACACAACCTAACCTAGAATAAAAAAAATAAAATTAACTTTATAATTTTAATTAAACAAAAAAAATTGTTGACATAATGCTGTTTTACCTTACCTTATAAGATTAAATTTTTCTCCTCATAGTTTGATACATCAGCTGCTCATCAAATTTTAACGACTCCGAAAAAATTTTCTTGACTACTTATCTGTAAATAAAAATTTTCACAAAGTATCAATTCTTTAAAAAAATTACTATTTAACATTTAGTCATTTTAATACTTATCTAAAAAATGTTGTTGCCTCATTGATGCTCGTAAATAAATCTTTTATTCTTTTCGTCAGTCGACTTCCTCAGATCTTTGATGATTATTGAAACGAATATATATATATATATATATATATATATATATATATATATATATATATATATATATATATATATATATATATATATATATATACACACACACACACACACACACACACACACACACACACCTATTACTATAGAGTCATTCTCTACAGTATGCCTGACACCGATACGACACCGAAATACTATAGGGATGTATATCTATAATGTGTGTGTGTGTGTGTGTGTGTGTAGGTCACGTGACAGGAAGTCGCAACACCGGATGAGAGTCTGAAACTATGGAGAAAATTTAGAATCGGAAAGTGGACATAAAAAAATTCAGCTCTCTATATCTTTTAAACGAGATAAACTTTTTAAATAAAATCTTTTGATTTGTGTAGAGTAATGAAATGGCTTTCGATTAAGAGGGATATGTTATATAGTTGAAACTAACGCAATAGGTATATAAGTGCATTGATTTCCTCGTACATCCATTTCAATGTATATCATCGCGCGGTCACTCCTAAGGCTCTTCTATACTTGCCTTCGGAGCGCTCCCGCGCTCCTTGATTTTGTTATACCTTACAGCCATTATTACATAATATAATGAACTTTTCTCGAAAGGTATTTAAATTACCTATATTTTCTTTTTTAATATTTAAATTAGCTTCACTTTGTCATCTGTTACTAAGGAAAACGTTTTTATATTTCATAAATAGAAAGAGTAAAAATAAAAAGTCACCAACCATTTAACATAGTCTCACCGTACAAAATAAAATATTAAATTTTAAATATTGGAATTAAAAATTAATTAAAGGAATCAGTAAATTAAGTTTGAGGAAGCTACATGCCAATGAATTGGCAGCGGTTTTTTTTTGTAAAATATAAAATTGTATCATAATAATTGCTTTTTAATGATAAAAAATAGAAAGAGTAAAAATAAAAAGTCACAAACCATTAAATGTAGTCTCACCGTACAAAATAAAGTATTAAATTGTAAATAATCACATTAAAAATTAATTAAAGGAATCAGTCAATTAAGTTTGAGGAAGCTACGTGCCAATGAATTGGCAGCGGTTTTTTTGTAAAATATAAAATTGTATCATAATAATTGCTTTTTAATGATAAAAAATAGAAAGAGTAAAAATAAAAAGTCACAAACCATTAAACGTAGGCTCACCGTACAAAATAAAGTATTAAATTGTAAATAGTCAAATTAAAAATTAATTAAAGGAATCAGTCAATTAAGTTTGAGGAAGCGACGTGTCAATGAATTGACAACGGTTTTTTTTTTTTGTAAAAAGAAGAATTCTCTATTTTATCAAATGATGCTATTATTGTTATAGAAAGCCGTTCAACGATCTCTTTATTTCAAAACGTCAATTTTCATCCAGAGAACCAAAATATACTATCAGACATTTCACCCTATTCGATCAATTCAGTACAATATTCTCATTTCTCAAGCTTCGCCAATACTCGTAAACTGTACAAGGACGATAAACTCATTGAAAATAATACCACAAAGAACAAAAAAAAAAGCAACGACTACAGCTTAGAAATTAATACGTTCGTTTCCAAGCAAATGACTTCCTCTTCCATCCTTCTTCCCTCCCTACATATATAATACCGGCATCGACTTCCTCGCGTCACCCTCATTTACAAATCAACCGTGTGTGTATGTGTGTATGTATATATAATCGCGCATCCTTAGCGACGGTTCGTTTTGCATTTCCGCGATTAAACGAGGCTCGCTCGCTCGTTCGCGAACTGTATACGTCACCTGTTGATGCAAAAGCAGCGCTGCATGCGTGCGTGCGTATTAGCCGCGTGCACGACGACCCTTTTGTGTCATTCGAGACCGCTCCCCGAAATTCGACGCACAGGGAAGGTCAGAGGAAGTGCGCACGTAAGTTAGTGTGTGCGAAAAATATCGCGATATGGAGGCCAGCAGTGCATTCGACGCGATGGCCCGGGCCGACGACGAGCAAGAGAGATAATGTATGTTAGTGTATCAGCCGGTGTTGATGCGACATTATATATATACACCGCGCGCGCTACTGCGATCGAGTTTTTTTTTGTGTCCGTTGCATATATATCGTGGCGGGCTTTCTTGTCAGGTTTTTCGGTTCGACGGTTTTGAAACCCGAGGTCCGTTCAGAGAACTCGAGCTATTGTTTTAATGAACGAAGAATGTCGTTGATGTTTATTCAAAGGTTCTTTTCTGATTGGTCTTTTCGCAAATTATTCGCGAATGGTGTTTTTACTTAAATTTCAGCATGATTATGTAATGTGTGAAATATAACGTAAAACATAATATTTTATATAATCTTGACAAACATGTTTGTAAAAAGAGCACTGATTCATATTGCAAATAACGTCTATTATCGCCGAAGTGAAGTAAAGAAGTCACAATGGTACCATTTTATCTTCAATTTCGTGATTTGCAAGCGAGAGCTCGCTCTCCATTACAAGCGCAGTAGCTTTCAAAACCGGCTGAAAGCTCCAAACTACACTCACAAAACCGTCTCTTTTCAAGTTTTTCCTCTCTCTCTCTCCCTCCCTCCCTCTCTCTCCATTTGCTCCTCCCTCTACATCTTCACAAAGGATCTTGACTCGGTATTTTCGCCTGCACCTATATACATACGGCATACAAATATCCATCACTCAGCGCTTAAACCTAGCATCTATATATCACACCTGAGAAGACAGCGCCGATGGTGACACTGACGTCAATTGGCCGCAATTGGCCGCGAAAGGCGCAAAAGTCGGCGCACGAGGGGATGCAGAAGGAGTAAGTGAGAGAGAGAGAGAGAGAGAGAGAGAGAGAGAGTTTGCGCGCACGGCCGGAGCGGCAAGCAAGCAAGCTCCATCGATCGGCGAGTCTGTAGGCCGTCTGCCTTTCTCTCTCACTCCCGCACACTCTCGGCATAATATATAGAGCGAGAGTTCTCGCGTGCTCGCGACTTGAAATGTACCGCCTGCGCGAGCGAGGGGGTGCGAGGCACGCGTGTATATATATGTAGGTGGAGCTCTAAGGGCGAGGGATTGGCGCAGGTCGTTTCCGTCGCTTCGCCGTGCGTAGTTCATTGATCAACGGAGCAGAGCTGCGCGCGTGTGCCTGTGTTTCGTCGTGGTGGAAGCTCCCTCGGCCATTTGTTTTTTCTTTCGCTCCGAGCGTCCTTCTATGCGCGGCCTTTTGTTGTTGCGGTGGTATATAGCGTGTGCTGTATGAGTTCGTTGTGCCGGTGAAGAAGCGCTGAGGGGGAGAATCGCGAAACGATGATGCGAGCGGGTTTGTGTCTGTGTTATTTTCTTGGGTAGAAGGAGCGATGAGAGTTTGATGGTTTTAAATACATTGTTATGAGTTATTTTGTATAACTGGGTTTCATTATTTTCTTTATTAACGAGTAGTACTGGAGCGATGATTAATTGAGAAAAGTTCTGTTTGCTATGCAGAAAACGCAAATTTATCAGAATTCTGAAGAAATAACTTTTTTTTTCACGTTGCGTTGTAAAATGAATTAATGAAACGAGGGATTATTTATTTGATAATAGAATTTTTTTTAATATTTATTGTTCAATTTTAACTTTTTTGGAAGACATTTTGTGAGCTTCTTTCGTTGTATCGTATTGTATCACAGTTTTTGTGAGATATTGATTTTTCCGTTGAATATAAAGCGAATTCGGAAAAGTTTCCACTTTTATTTCCTGAAAATTGGCAATTTAAAACGATTCTAGTCTGCGAGGAAAAAAACAGCAACGGACTATACTTAATATAGAGAAATGAAAAGAAATTTTGAAACGTTACTTTATTTTAATATAATAATAGAATACTATTTATTAAAAGAGATAAAATAATATTACTCTTTCCATATAAAAATTTAATTTGACATTATTAAAAATTCCCGATTTCATATATTAAAATTGTTATAACTTTAATTAAATTAGGTTATACCAATGAAAGACGTGGAATGGATATGGTAGATTTACTGATTTCGTGCTGAATAAGTATTGTTGGTAGTTTTATTATAAAAGTCTCATGTGAAATGTAAAAGTTTTATATAAATCGATATTTTAGATTAATTTAATAAAAAGAAATTGCTTTATTCGCCATTTTGTTATTTTTTTTAGACAGTTTATCAATTTCGTATTTAAACGTATTCCATTGATTAAAAATTGATCTACTTGTACGAAATTGAAGGATACTTAATTGCTCCATACAATTTGTAGAACAACTTGGTCAGTTCGACATGAATAAAAGATATACTTTGACTAATGTTCAATTAAACTTCAACTTAAACTATTAATCCTGTAGCTGTAATTTCATTTGCTTTCAGCTATTCTGGGTTATCAATAAACTCCGATACGACAAAAGAAATGAGCTCTCGTAAACTTGCATTTACAACTGGACTAAAATACGACTCGCGTTAAAACCTTAGAAGAATTAGCAGAGATCAGTGCCAATACAATATTGTCCATTTACAAATGTGAAATTCAATACGATGATAATTCGCCAAGGAATCTTGGATCCTTGTAGAAATTTATGTGGGTCATTATTTGGAGACAACAACTTATTTATAGTCTTGTAAATCCTTACTGTTCATCTTTGTTATAACGAATTTTTGTTCCAACCTAATTCCGAACTGACAAATATTTACGTTACTTTTTATGGGGACCGTCTAGAAAACTAATTTCACAAAAAAAAATCTTTAGTATATAAAAACGACTAGATAATAAAATGCTCGTGTAAAAAATAGTAATTAAAAAAACACTCCATAAAAACGAATAGTATTGTAAAATAGTATAAGTTTACTTTTATACTATCCTTTTATTATTTACGTTGTTCACTTCAAGAACTAATGAAAGTAAAAAGACTCATCGTTTTACTAAATAATCACAAAGTATAAATATATTTATCTTATATAAAAACTTATTTTCAATTATACAAAATATACATTTTAATGAATCTTCGGTTAACAATATTCTTGGGTCAAGAAAATTTTTAATTGGTAAAATTAAATGACAACAGATGATCGTTTCGGTTCTGTAACCCTCATAATGATGATGAGCGAACCGGTTTGCGTCGGCACGAAGGTTAATGGTCAAAGGGTTAATGGTCCCGCGTGCCCCGCTCTCCTCTACCAAGAAATCAAATGCGACCAAATAGAAAGGGTACACTGACATTAGGTCTCACGAGTTCGTTCCTGAATTTTTACGTATCCTGTGCAAAAACAAAAAAAAAACGTGGTATAATTTAATACTTTCTTTTACAAGCGTATTCTGAGCTTTTTTTTACAGAATATATAATCATATCACTAAAATAAATATTAAATATCGAGCAGTATTTATCGAAATTATTTCTGATAAAATATCTTCATAATATTAATATAAGGCAGTCGCTAATATCTTAATACACAAGAACCTACTGAAACACTAAAAAATAACGCACGCATCGTCCCACCTGCATTGCTCGTATCTCTCTCGCCTGCAACTCTCGAAATCCGCGTTCCTCGCTAATACAACTCGCAGTCGCGTGCTATCAGCGTGCGCGCGATCGATATCTTATCTCATGCTTATCTCTTCTTTATTTTCGCGCCGGCGCGACGCACACATGCAGCAAACAAAGCTTTCCCCTCCCTTCTTCCCTCTCAAATTTCTCTCTTGCGTGCCGAATATATAATGAAAAATTGTCATTGAGAGCGTGCGCAACGGAGCGCAACGCGATGATTCATCGCCGTCTCGAACATCTATATTATTATACATCACGCGCACATGTATATATACACATCGAACGAAAAGGCAGCAGCGCTCGAGTGTGTAATCGATGCTCTCTTTTTATAGTTGAGGTCAGCGTCGCGCGTTATTATGCGCCCCTACCGCGCACGCCGCAGCGCAGCGATATATAGTGTCGCGCGTGCGTGTGTATATCGCTGCCGAAAAAGTATAATGACGACAGCAGCGCGAGGCACAGCGGAATTTCGCGCGGGCGCGGGTGACATTGACCCTGGCATTGATCCGCCGCGCGTCGAGAAACACAAATAGGCGGCCAGACAAGCTATACGCCAATACATACATACAGACAGACAGATATATATATATATGTATATACACATAAGGCGCCGAGTTAACGCACCGAGCGAGAATTGTATGTGCCCCGAGCGCAAGAGAGACAGAGACAGGATAGGAGTAGGAGGTGTATATACGAGGAGGAGGAGGAGGTGGTACGGAAGAGCGGGCGGAAGGAGTAAGAGGAGGAAGAGGGGCGCTACTCACATACACACACACACACACACTCGAGAGCGCGGGTGGGTGAGCGCGCGGCGCGCGACGGGGGAAAGATCCGACCTTGGGACGACCCCGTCCAAGGTCGCAGACGTAGACGATTACGCCCCTCTCCCACGAGAGAGAGAGAGAGCTTTTTCTCCTTCTCACAGCGCGCGATTTGACTTTCTATTTTCTCTCTCTCTCTCGCGTCGTTTTTATCTCTCGCACGACCGCAAAGAGAGAGGGGGGTTCGTTCGATCAGCCGGCGTCGCGACGCTGACCTCAGCCACGCGGTGTCGACCCCGCGTCTCTCTCTATCTCGTTCCCCTTCCCTTCTTAAAGCCCCGGCGAGCGGAGCTTTTTAAACGAGCCGCGGGCGCCCGGGTTGAAGGATCTCTCGCTCTGCTATCGCGTGCGTATATAGCTATACGTATAATAAAAACAAGTGGGAATGTATATAGCGTGTATACACACCGATACGTGTGGTTGTATCCTTTGAGGATATTATTACTTGTGTTTTATTTAGTAGACGGCTGACCTTTGTGCCAGCCGCGCAACGTTCGTCGACCCGCCGCCCCGCTCGCGGAGAGGTGCGGGTGAAACTGTCTTCGAACCCGGGAGGGCGCGGCACCGCGAGAGATGTATAGGTGTATAATAACGCCGCGCGATGCAAATATTTGCTCGATATAAAATGATTAATGACCGAATGCGGGGAAATATTTTCTGTGTAAGAGAGAAGAAAAAGCGAGAGAGAGAGACAGAGAGAGAGAGAGAGAGAGAGAGAGAGAGAGAGAGAGATTAGATTTTTATTTCTGACTATAGACTCGTGGTCCATGGTAACCAGGGCCATATAAATGTTACATGAATATTTGTACAATAATACTCGCAAAATGACGAGGGTGGTGAGCCCTATACAAAGGTGCTTTTATAAACAAAAATAACAACAAATAGTAAAAATAATAAAATATACAAATAAACAAAAAACAATAATAAAATAAAAACAACTAATAAAATAAAACATAAGATTAGAAATAGTGTCCGCTGACAATAATAACAAAACATAAAATAATGCATATTATTGTTAAACAACGTCCGATGATCATCAATTAACTATGCGAGAGAGAGAGAGAGAGAGAGAGAGAGAGAGAGAGAGAGAGAGAGAGAGAGAGAGAGAGAGAGAGAGAGAGAGAGAGACTTTTTTGAATGAGCGATATTTTTGCAGAAGATATGTACAGGAATGCAAAGGATTGAAGCTGTCGAGTGCGCGCGATTAATTTCGTAAAATTTCTTTGGAATTTTTCGTGCGGACGTGTTTTGCTGCACGGTATAGGTAACTACTCACTGGCAGTGATTAACAGTCGGTGACGCAGAACGATGGAGTTGTTGTGTGCCAATTTTGAAAATAGATTTTTTTTTTTCTTGGCTTCGAAATCCGAAGCGAATATAATTTTTATAGTGTGGTAGATGTGCAAACTTTTTCTTTCTTGAGCGCGCGGTGAAAAGATTTTTCGACATTGAATGATGAATAATGTAAATAAGTTAAAAAGTCGCTAAAGGTCGTAAATGGCCATGAATACTTGAAAAATTTTCGAGAAAAGTTCGAAAATAAGCGCGATACTCGCCGCATGGAATATCAAATCAACTGAATTATTAAAACGCTACGCGTAATCCAATGAATTTTAGAGGTCAAAATCTCGTCATCGCGCTATCGGCGTTCCTTTCGGCGCGCACGTGAGCGAAAAGCAAGCAAGGCGCATACACAGACACACACGCCTTTTAAATTTGCAGTTTCAGCTGCACGTGCCCCGACACTGTCCAAACATTTCGAGCGCAAGATCATTGATCTTGGATGCTTGACAGGGGGAACACATTTTTTCGCGTCTATTATATATATATATATTATAGACGCGAAAAAATGTGTTCCCCCTGTCAAGCATCCAATAATAACAACAATAAGCGTGCGTTATCGCGTCGTTGACTTTGCAAGCTCGTCTCTCGCTCTCTCTCTCTCTCTCTCTCTCTCTCTCTCTCTCTTTCTCTCTCTCTCTCTCTCTCTCTCTCTCTCTATATATATATATATATATATATATATATATATATAGAGAGAGAGAGAGAGAGAGAGAGAGAGAGAGAGAGAGAGAGAGAGAGAGAGAGAGAGAGAGAGAGAGAGAGAGAGAGAGAGAGACGAGCTTGCAAAGTCAACGACGCGATAACGCACGCTTATTGTTTTACGACAGACTGAATGTATACTAATCTGGCAAGGTAGAGTTGGTAACATAAACGAATTTTCGCGAATGCTTGCAAAAATGAGGCTGTCTAAAAGCCTCTTAAATCAATACCTTTCGTGCGTGTCGTCCGGAGTATATTTACAAATACCAGCTCGCGAGCGCTACCTATACACTAATTAACGTGCATCAACCTTTTTATGCAACGAGCGCGCGCTGGCGCGCGGGTCGTCGATCGGGCGGCAGCGGCCGCGTGGGTTTCTAAATTTATGTAAATAAAGTTGAGCACCGCTGAAAGCACGACAGCGTCGCGTGAGCCGGGTCAGATCTATGCATGTGTGTGTGTGTGTGTGTGTGTGTGTGAGCATGACGCTGCTAGCTGCTTTTGCCGCAGTGTGAGCCCGCTTTAAGGCATTGGCCAACAACCGCGTTTCGCTTGCCCGAATTATCAATACAACGATTATAGTGGGTGTTGCGTGTGTATCTATGTGTACATATGTGCGCGTCTGTGTGCGAGTGTGTTTTCTCTAGCGTGGCATTGGCAAAGGTTACTGTACTACCACAACTTCTTTTTCCTCTACCCCCTGCAACGTTCTAGAATATTTATTTCTCAAGCGCGGCTTCTGTAACGCTCGAAAAGTTATATAAACGTTTTTTTTTTCTTCTAATATTACGATTGTCGCTTGGTTTATGAAATAAGTTTGAATGCACGGTTTTTTAAATTTGATTGTGCAACGGCAGAATTCGTATTCTTGAGAATTTGAGGTAATAAATATATACCGATGGCGGGTATATGCCAAGTGAACTCGAGTGTCTGATCAATTGGCACTATCTACTTAAAGTTCAAAGTGGCCGTTCGACGGGTATCCCAATTACAATAAATGTTTAAAAATAACACACCACTTTGACGTAATCCTAAACTCATTTATATTTAAAATATTTCAACGTTATCGACGCAAATTTTGTCACCATAATAATTATATAAACGTAATTTCAAAGTGTAGTAGGTCCAACTTAGTCACTTCACCCTACAAGTAGTAACAGACAAAACAATAGCACATGGCGCCGTGACATTGCAGAGAAGCAGACGGTACCACGCGAGCGAACGGACGTGGCGGCGGCGCGCGCGCGCGTTCTATAAATCACTACGCCGTTTAATAGCAAAAAAAAAACTTAAAAAAGAAATGGGAAGACGACAGACAGTATTATATGCGTGCGCGGGGTACCAAAAGATTCGAGGAAAGAAAGCCTATATAGGAGCGAAAGAAAGGAGAGGAGAAAGAGGGAAGAGTTCCTGTTAAAAGCTCCTCCACGCGCGCGCGGGCCCAGCCCTACGTGCCCTGATATCAATGAAGTTTTTGCGCGTCTGTTGTCATGGCGACGGAGGTGTACCACCCCCACGTCAACAGTGCCAGTAACCCTAAATATCAATCGAGTTCTCTGTGTCTGCGTGTAGACATACATATATATGTGTGAGTGCGCGAGCAACGTTGTAATGTTTCTTTTTCCCTTCAGACGAGCAGGTGATAATACCACGTGCGCGACAAAGGTGTCATCATTCCGCCTTTAATATATCCGCTGCCGTCGCCGACGTCTGACGCCCCCGGTAGTAAAAGTTCACTCGGCTGGCGTGATTCCGTGAAAGCTATATATACTGTTTCCTTCGTTAGAGCCACCTTATAGGCCGTAATAACAATTGCGATTACTTTTCTCTCGTTGTCTACAAAGTAGCAGTGATCTCGGTTTTAATGAAGGACGTAAAAAGTGATATTTAGAGGGGGTGGTTTAATTTATTAGAGGGCTCTGTTTTGTCGTTCTACTTGCGCGCACTGATTGGAGCTTTATTATGACTGTGTATATCATTAAATATCTATATACTTGTACTATTTTATGGATGTACCCTTTTAACTGGTTCGGCATATTATTTAATGTGGATTTTATAAAATTTTTATACCTCGATAATAAGTGGGGATTAGGTATGAGAGTTCTTTATGAAAATCATGATATTTTATTCAAAATATTCTTTTAAAGCAGCGTACGTATAAATATTTGCTTTTATCTCGTAGTACTGACGTCTAATTAACGTTTTAATTAAGATTTTTTTACTATATGAAATTTCAAATTGAAAATATACGTTTGCATGTTTAAAAAACGAAAATGAAAATAGTTATGAAAAATCGCATATTATGAAAAAATTCGAATGAAGGTTTATGCATATGATTCTGAGAGATTGTGGAACGAAAAAGGTCATTCTCAAATTTGTTTCGTTGATCACTCATTTTCCAAATATTTAGATAAGATAATATCGATGTTAATGAGTTCAAAATCATGTAGTTTTTATTTGTGCAACGTTTCGGTAGCTGATTCGTTACCCTTATCATACACTAAAGATTTCTGTTACCGAAACCTTGCACAAATAAAAACTACATCATTTTGAACTCATTAACATCGATATTACCTTATCTAAATGAAAAAGGTCATTGCTTCGTTGAATATATTATACAAAGAATGACGCAAAGTTAGTTTATTTTTCTCGCCTCAGTCTTTAATGTATTATTTGATTATTTCACAATCATGCTTATAATTGTAAAGATTTCACACATTTTCAATTAATATGCATTCGAAAAACATTAACGAAACATTTCATAACTAGAAAACTTTCTTAACAAGGTAAAATTATGTTTCGCTAAGTGAACATTTGCATGTGACACGATTCTATTTTCATCTAATACGTAAGAAATGCTTACGATATGATAAATTATTTTTATGGTATATGTTTATAAAATATTCTCTACTTCACTTGTACAGCTTAAATTACCCCAAACTGAGTCTATATTTATTATATTATTTGCAAAAATAACTATTAAATCGGAAGTTGTCAATTTATTCAGGATAAACTATATAAAAATGCACATATAGTATAACTTGCAAATCAGCAACGCGTTATTTTACTGGCTAATTCAACGTTTTTCAACGTGACTGTAACACTTTAACATTTTATCCTTAATTCCGTTTCAAAGCAATTTTCAAGTCAAACAACGCCGTTTTGCATTAGATACCGTCTGTCTCTCACTGGAGCCCCGGAACGAACGTGCGCTATCCGCGAATCAGACATGCGCGCGCGCGCGCGCAGAGCACGAAGTATAGGTAGACTTGAAAGCAGGTATATGCAGCTTTTCAAGGTGTCACATGGGCTTAAGCTCCCACGGCGCCCTGCACTCGCCCTGTCTCACGGGATTTTATCTTCTTCTTCTTCTTCTTCGCTACAGCAGAAGCGCCGAGTGTCAAGCGAGGAGAACATGGTCTTAGGTATAGTGATATCACCTGATACACTATATATACTCGGCCCGTGAGCGCACACAAGTCCATTCAAGTTTTATGAAAACGTCTTGCAGCCGTGTGTATAAGACCCCGGTGCGTGGTATAAGAAGTATTTGTAGTGTCTTGAATAAGTTGCGGAGTTCGTTCATTACGAATGCGATGGAAATTCTGATGCACGTTCGCGTTGATGTCGTATTAGAGAGTGGCTCTTTACTTTGTGTAGCGAGATGGAAAAATATCGCATTATATATGTCTCGCGAAGGAACTCGAAGAGATATGCGAACTGTAAATTTACATTCGTGTCTTTCTCAGGATCGTATATGATGTCTAAATAATATTAGTAATTTATAACCACAAAGTTTAGTAGAAAACATACATTGTAAAGTGTAATTTACGCATATATTTAAGATGGTAAATTCGAGAGCATTAAATTGTTAATTTTTTTTTTTCGACATTTACATCGCATGATAAACGTTATTTTTTTTTTACTGCCATCAAGTTGCTTCAGCTAACGTTTAAATCAACGATCCGAATTGATTTATTTACTTGCCAAACTAAAAACTGAACAAACTAAACGATACATTATATTTTTTTTCTACAGTTTATACGAAGCAAAGCGTCAATTAACACTCCTATACAATCTCCACCAAGAAAAAGCCTCTCCTCCAGAACTGCAATCAACCGCAGCAAATTCTTCCGAAAATTCGCACGACCTCGACGCGCATCCTACACGCGCCGTCCAAATCGTTCGAAACATCTTTCTTTCTCTCCCTCCCTCTCTTCCTCTCTAACTCCCTCATCTAAGCCAGCAACCGCAACAGCTGCACTACGAGACGCTTATACATCACTTATACCACGAGAGAGAGAGAGAGAGAGAGAGAAAGAGAGAGAGAGACAGACAGAGAGAGAGTTGAGAACCACCGGCCCACGGCGGGTTTGCGCGAATCCGAGCGCAGCGCATCGATATACCGCTCCCGGGGGCCGATCTTGTACCTTCGCCTTGAGCCCCACTCTCTCTCTATTTCTCGCGTGCGGGCGAACTCTCCTGAGAAAGAGAGTCCAGCCGGAGCAACTCTCCTCTCTCTCTCTCTCTCTCTCTCTCTCTCTCCCCTCCATCGTCTTCCGGCGCGAGTAGATTCGCCGCTTGTTTTTCGACTGTGAGAAAGAGAAGGAGGGGGGGGGGGGAGGGAGGAGAACTGACTGACCTCGAGACATGCACCGACCGCATCCAATTTATTTCAACGGCAGCAGCAGCAGCAGCAGCAGCAGCGACCCACACGTGGCAGCGCAAACTGCTGCTTCGGCTGCTGCTGCTGCTGCTGCTGTGCCACCATAGACCAGGAACGTAGAACGCGATGTATAGGATTCATTTTCGCACGACAAGAGGGAGAGTGGGCGAGAGAGAGAGCTCACTAATTATTTTCGATAATTTGCTTTCTCTTGCGGGGAAAGGGGGAGCGGGAGAGAGAAAGAGGCTATTGCTTTATTTTGCACCGCGCCGTAATGACTGCCTTCGCTCATCCACGCGCGGCCGCGTGTATACGCTCGTTACATCGAATAACAAACACCTCGAGAGGCTTCCTTAATTCTCGCGCACGCGACCCCTTCAAGTGAGATCTGAATTATATTTCTTTCGCCACTCTCTGCCCCCCCCTCTCTCTCTCTCTCTGGTGCGCGCCCCTTTCGTCTTAATTTGAGGCAGATTTCTTTTTCTTTTTTCCATATGGTAGGATGCCGACGATGAAGTGCCATAACGATCTTTATGAGGCTCCTCAGTGCTGTGCTGAATTCTCTGGGTTGAAGAGTTTTAAAATGATTTGTTGCGCAACTGCACTTTAATGCGTTTTTCTTTATTTTGATTTGAATATTACGTGCGTGTGTATATATTTTTAATAGATTACGAGTACTTGGGAAAGTTATTATTTATGAACATTCATGTCGGAGATAAGTTAAACATTTATTGTCGTTGTGTATAGAATGAATGTATGCAGTGTCAATCAAACTGGCTATTACTGTTTATTATACCTGTTCAATAAATGCAGTATCAATGTTCTGTTTCTCAAAATAATCTTTATATATTATGTACTTTCTCGTTTCTACATATATGTCAGTTACAATTATATTATAGTTAATTAATCTTAAAGTCGAGAAATGACAAAGACGTAATTAAACGGTCATTTGATATCAAATGGACTTGATTTATTATTTTAATTATAGTACTTTTCTCGTCTCGTTAAGGTAATAAATATTGTTTAGAAACTATACCGAAAATCCATACCCGCGTGTTTCTACTTTCGAAGTTAACGAAAGAATCTCGTGTTAAACATTCATTATATTGCAAGACGTTTTAAAGTGTCAACACAGATTAAAAACGTGACACGCACGTTTTCCTCGTACTCCTTCCAGTTCGTAACTCAACAAGTTGTTAGATTTCTTCACATTTTACAGTACAACTTCTACTTTCGTTTGACTAAAAATTGCCATAAGGGCTTAAAATAACCAATATACGGTTTTTTATAGATCGATTGATAAAAGTTGTCAATTTACGTTCACCAATTCATTACATATATTACTCGCTTCGCTTAAACCCATAATTCAACGTTGAAAAAGGAACTACGCGCAAACAGCAAAGAATTCCGCTACTACACTTTAAACGGCGGGCAGGCAATACATTATTCACAATTTTCCCCGAAGCGTCGAAGGAAATTCTCTAAAAATACAGGCTGAAATGTATATTTAGTTGCAAAACGACGTACAACGCACACTGCAGCAGCGCGCACATACATCGCGAACCTCTGGGACGCGTATAATATAGTTTTCTTGGATGAGTGCGAACTCTCAAAATACACTGACAGAAAAAATCTGGTAAAAATTCTTATGTTGTCGTGTAAAAATTACCATGTTGGAATCGTAACTCGACCATATGTAGGATTTTTAGCAGAATTTGCAATACACGTAGGAAAAATTCCAAGTCTAACATGGGAATTTTTTCATAACTGATTTTAAAGAGCGAAAAAAATTATTTCACCTTTTTTTTTAGGAGTGGGGGAGGAGCGAGTATCAGACACATAATTATTATATTTAGACAATACAGAAGTTATTTTTGAATTAAACATGATTAAAGAAAATTTATTAAATAAATTAAAAATTTTTGACGACATCGAGACTCGAACCTGGAACCCTTGGCACGGTAGTCGGGAGCGCTAACCACTTACCTATAAAGACATATGTCCTACAAAATTTTGGAACTTGTATATCCCCAAACGTAAGATATGCGCGCTAATTTTATAACAAATTATGCTTTAACTCGAATAATACTATTCTCTATTTTAGCGTAATTTATTACAAATGTTATATATTAAGAATATTGTTTAACATTTTATAAATATTACCAATACCTTAAATTAAACAAGCTCATTTATTTATTAATGAATTTGTATTTTCGATATAATAGTTTTTCACAACCTTCCTTAAAAATATTACAAATAAACAATTATTTTAAAAATTGTCTCATCATAAAAAATAAAAAAAAAATAAATAAAAACAAGTATATTGGATTAGAACGGCACATATTCAGTTGTTGCGTTTAGCGTTTGTGTTTTGTCTCGATGTTGCCAAGGTGGATTGAGTTTGTTGACATGTATCTGTCTGAATCTTTCCTATTTTGACATTGAAGAGGTCAACTTTTCGTGCACTCGCGGGCTGTTTACGATTGAACGTGTGAATTCTTATTCTAAAACTCTCTCAATTTTTACCATGCTAGCCTGGGAAAATGTACAAAAGATAAAGTTCCATTAGCCACGTGTTAATTTTTACTATGCTGGCATAGGAAGTTTTACTTGTGACATTGGACTTTTTCATATAAAAGATAGTAAATTTTTCGATTTTAAGCAGTTGTGGGCAACTTCCAAGAGCAACATAGGAATTTTTCCCCGGGTTTTTCTGTCAGTGTAGAAAAACGCGTATAGCTGCGTCTCGTGCATATACGCCGCGGTATCGTGTCATTCGAAAGCAATTCATCCCAAGAAAGCTACAACGACTTCCTCTCTCCCCCTCCAAATACTCTATTTAGCTCCGACTTCGGCCGACGCTACTGCGCGTCAAACACACACACACACACATACACAGCCACCGCCAGATGACAATTATAATACACCCGCGGCCTCGGTGACACTTTCGCTTTCCCGGCGATATAATAAATTTTGGCATCAGTCGACGTACACATGTAGGCCCGGCTTGTGCGCGCATTATATTATTTTCGATACCGTGTGACATTGCGCGAGGCTGCTTTTGGAGCAAGGGCGTTATCTTCTTTCTTTCTTTCTTTCTCTCTCACCCGGTGACGTCGTCACCGGGACATCCGACCCCTCGGTCCCTCACGCACCGCATGAGCAACGCGGAAAAGGCGGCGATACAGAGAGAGGAGGGAGATAAGAGGAATCCGCGCGTGGGGCCACTGCATTGTTATACAATGAATGGGAGAGAGTGTGCGTGAGCGTGCGCGCGGTAGTATATAGTAGCCGCGGGAACGCCCACGCGATCGGGTTAGAGAGTCACTCGTACAGCGACCGCTCGTCGCTGCGGCGGCGGTGCAACGGCTCGTCAAGGTCACGCGCATGCGAGCATCGACGTTTCGCTGCTGCTACACGGAGAGCTCAATTTAACTATGATAGTACGGGATCTCGTGCTATAGAAGCATCAATTTTTGTTATACTTGACTAGCATAGTAGAGCAGGCTACCGTAGGAGGAGATACCCCCATGCGCCGAAAGCAGAAAGTTTATACCACGAGAGTATGGAATTCGTGCAACGGTGCCAAACGAAACTCCTCGATTGTAAGAATCTCATACCACCGTGGTATGAACCTCTTGCTATTGACGCTCGACAGTTTCCAAGCTACACTGGTATGGTGGCGTTACTCTCCATGCACGCATTGTTTACTTCTGTGGCAGCGAATAGTATGATGTATTAGCACGAAGTAACTTTATGCTGCCGTAGCTAAAATGAGCGCTCCGTGTATGTATATGTATATCAAGGAGCGCGGGAGCGCTCCGAATGCAAGTGTAGAAGAAGCTATTCATTCTTTGAAATGGGTGCCCGATTTTTTTGTTTAGTATATGCTTCTAGACAAAGCGAATTAACGAGAGAACGAGACGCAACGTGCGAGAGAGTCTGAATACGCAGATAATGTACACACCACGCGCGGTTCTGCCGTGTGCTGCTGCAGCAGATAATTTCGCACGCGAACGACCGGAGCGTCTTTTTTTTTCGCGGCGCATCACGGTCCAAGGCTCCGGTTAATTACGCCCGTGGCGCTGCGTGTGCCCGGTTCGTAAGTTTACGGGTAGGATGATGATATTTTTGTGGGAATTGAAGGCGTCGTAAAGACGGAGATTGCTCGGGAGAATGAGGGAGCTCGAAACGAAAATTATTTTTCGTTTATTAATTAAGCGGCGAGCCGATGGACGGGTCTGGGCTCCCAGAACTTTATTGAACACTGCGCGGTTTTTGCAATTCTCGCGGCATTATCGTATTTACATCGAGCGCTTTCAAAGTGGGGTTTACGCTTAATTAAGAAAAATTGTCAGGTGAGAGATATTTTACGATCGGTTGGGCGCAAATTTATAGAATTTATAGGTTTTGTAAAGCTGTTAATGACAATTAAGTATAGCAAAAGGGGAGCACTAGGGAGACAAGGTTTTTTTATAGGGGCTATTATGAGTTTGATTTTTTATTCTTTATGAGTAAATAAATGACAAGAAAAATTTATAATGTATTTTGGAAATGCATTTGTGAGAAAAAAAGACGTTTACCAATCCACCCTGACTTACGAATGAAGAGTACCCCCATTTACATAGGTGAAATGCCACCGTTCCTGGAATTCCAAAATATTTTGGTAGCAGTTCAGGCATGCAAAATGATGACTCCTCACGGTATTTTTAGCTCCCCCCCCCTTCTCCCCTCTCTCCCCACCACCTAAAAACTGATTTTTTCATAAATAATTTGTTTAGCAAGATAATTGCTTTGAAAAAATCCGAAAAAAACACGAGCGTATTCTACATAAAAATACACATCTTTTCAAATTTTTTCATGATTTTAGAACCTCAAAAAGTGACATAAAAAATGAAAAAAAAATTAAAATGGCTTTACAATTGAGCCATATTGAGATATAGACGTAAAATTTTGTGGAAAAATGAATATTTGTACTCTTTATGTGCCTGATATTTTCAGATTTTTTCGAGTGGTGAGCTATACACGGAAAAAAATTTAGGATCTCCAGACCACCGGTATATATGGACTCCGTGCAATACCATCGATTGTCTTAATTTATGACGAATTTGGAATTAAGGCGCATCCAAAGTTGAACCTGTAAGAATCCAATATCTTCGGAGTCTTCACGATTCAAAAACGTATGTTCTGAACTCCAATTCGGTCAGCCCCAGACTCCGAGATTTTCGGTATTGTAGCGATTCCACTTTGGACGTCTGAGGCCCCCATCTCTGGTATCGTGGCGCGACAGCGTTGAGAGAAGGGGAACGGTCCGCATTTGCGCGCGTTTTTCTCATTTTTATATATATGCGTTTCATCATTATATATCAAAGTATTATTATAGTATAATATAGCACACACGTTTTGAACCGTTTATATATATATATTATATTAGTATATTTATGAAGCGGCGCGCGTGAAATACGTCCGAATGTATAGTCGACCCGCCGAGATACCAAGAATGGGGGCCTGGGGACTCCATCGGGCGGATTCCGACGGTACCGAAAGTCTCGCAGTCCCCGCCATTCCAACATGGCATACACATAATCCCATTTTGAGATCCGTACACAACCGAAATTGTTGGAGTCCACGCAATTCAATTTGGAAGTGACTACATTCAATTTTGGACGCATACAGATACGGTATTTTTTGGATTTCTGTTAATTCCATACCTCCGACATCCCAGGCTTCCAAATTTTTTTCCGTGTACCTAAAAATGCAAAAAACCGCTTTTTAAAGCTGTTCGGGATTGAAGTACCCGAAGTGTCCGCCAGATGGCAAGCACCGACGAGCAACCTTCAATGAAAAATACTTCAATGAGTATACATATAGAGGTCTGCGGCAGCCACTATTCAGGTGCTTTATGCACATGCCTTCTTACTTTTCCCCTATACTTTTGCCTATGCTTGTTGCGTACATTTGCCTACACTTGTCTTAGTTGCGACTAAGACATATTATTGCCTTTACTTTATTTATTACTTTGCCCTTATCGATTTTACCTATACTTTGCCTTATTGCCGATACTTTGCCTACATTTATTGCCTACAGTTACATTGCCTATACTTTGTTGTCTTATTTGCGAATAAGACACTTTATACTTTGCCTATTTTATTTGAACGCATTTTACGTTCACACCTTTTTCGGTAATCAACTTTTACTTGCGAGTAGAGTTGATTGCATAGACTCTTGAAGTCTAATTTTCCCGTTTATTTCTTCTCGTTGACAAACTCTAACAATATAAATAACTCGTACACGTTCATTCGTGCACAAAAGCTATTTTTAGCTATTTTTGGCCTCTGTCGCCTTACCAAAGGCAGTTACCATAATACGAATAGCATCATCGTATTTTACGGAAAAAATACACAAAAAATCTTCATAACACTTATTGCCAATATTTTTCGGCTATTCCATGGAAAATAACAACGGTATATTATAGAATATTATCGAATAATAAAATACAAAAAAGCATATTCTTCTCAATTTTTTAAGCATTTTTTAACTATGAAGAAGCTTAATTATTGGTACTTAACATTGTATACTGCATTATCTCAAATATTTATTGATTTTTTGAAAAAATTAGGTTTTTTAGTATCTTAAAATTCCGATAGTACTCCATGGTACCGAAAGAATTAAAAAAAAGATAGAGGAATCATAAGGTATTTCGTATTAGAATCTTAAAAGATTTCGTGAGTTACATATAAATACGAAGTCTCAGTAATTATTAATAGATCTTTTAAGGCAGTTACTTTTTTTTTAATTTTTTAGGTCACTTTTTGAGGTTCTAAAATCATGACAAAATTGGAGAAGATGTGTATTTTATGTAGAAAACGCTCGTATTTTTTTTTTTATTTTTCCAAAGCAATTATTTTGCTAAACAAATTATTTATAAAAAACTCAGTTTTTAGGTGGTAGGGAGAGAGGGGAGAAGGAGGGGGAGCTAAAAATACCATGAGGGGTCATCATTTTGCATGCCTGAACTACTACCAAAATATTTTGGAATACCAGGAACGGTGGAATTTCACCTAACCCTTTAATCATAGATGTAATAACATGCTCTTATGGAAATTAGCATTATCTTATCAATATGTTATCCAATCCAACATTTTTCCAACATTTGATCATGATTCTGGTACAATTTTTCACGTTCAACTTTATATTTGCACGATCCCCATGACGTCAACCAATAAATATAGAACCCCGTGACGCCACAACAAAGTTCAAATCCAATCCACGAGTGATGAATCACGCACGCGTGTAAATTTATAAACCAACATCGACGTCCCGCGCATCATCCCCCCGCCCCGCACACTTCGCGAGCAACTTCCACCCCCAAACTCTCCCTCCGCAATCCCGCGCCAGCCGGCGCATCATCCAGCGGACGCACGAACAAAGAATAAAGCTCGGCGGAAGCTTGAAAATAGCGCGAAAGCCCATTATTATGAAAATTCCCGCAACAGCCTCTCCCACGCAGGACGACGCCTCGTCGCATCCAATTTCGCATCTGCACCGCACGATAAATAAGAAGAGCGAAAGAGCGCGGGAGAATGTGCGTATTCCGGCTGGCATGCATGCGCGCCAAAAATTTCATAGCGAGAATTGGACGCGCTCGCGCTATATACACTGCTCTGCAATGGGAATAATCGTGTAGCTGCTCGAAGACGGACGCGCGGAACGAGAAAGACTGCGGACGCAAGATGGAGGCAAAAGGATACTGCGTGGTCTCTTTATTCTTGATCAATACGCCCGCCGCGGGAGCTGTGCAGGTGCCCCCCGTCGCGCGCGGATTCTAAACGCATTCTCGCGTTAGGGTTACGCACTCGACGGACCCGCGAAGCGTGAGCGACACGCGCGGTATGCGCGCGTATCGGCGCGTGAGATCGCAATTCGTGCGCTGTGCGGAATGTTTATAAGTAAGACACAGTGGGCGCGAAGAGGTTGGGTTTGTGTGTATAAGCAGCGGGATCAGGCTGCGTTTTCCAAATTAGGAGGAGGAAGAGGCTGGATGGGTGGCCTCTCGGGTGGCCTCGGAAAGTTTTTTTGTTTGTGGTACAGGTCATCGGTGTAGAGTGGACGGAGAGGAATGACTTGGGTTTTTTTTTTCTTGGCGGTGGGATTAATCGCGACGGGATCTAGAGTGTGTAATAAAAACTGGAGGATGGGGTGGATGTGGGATATCGAGAGTACGGTATGGTAATAAATATAGCTATGTCTTTACGGGGCTGACGTATGCATCGCCCAAAGTTTATAGTGATATTGGAATTTTATGGTCAGTCGTAATAAAAGCCTTATGTTTTAATTGAAATGTATATTTTAATTAATGAAATCTTATTGATGATGAAAAAAACTAAAGAGAACGGCTGCCCCGAAGCAAATCCAAAACATTTTATAACTAATAACTGGCTACTTATATTGGAAACTTATGAAATGGGAATTTCCCTTGTCCAGCTCTATAGATATTATCGAATCATTTCATTGATTGAAAAATAGATTGAGTTTTTCCAAGACTAGCGCAAGTTTGTTCTTGAGTATTTGAAAGGTATCAAAGCTAATCAGTTTCTTTATAGTCAGAAAATGGCTAGTAAGAAGACATTATTACGATGAGGAGTGAGAGAAATATAATCTAATGGCCATAAATCCATTCTAGGTAATATCTACGAAAGAACTGCCGAAAATGTTTTTTCTATCTGGATATATTGTTTACATTTCAGTAAGGTATCAGTTATAGTTGAATGCCATCCAAATTAACGCCAAGTCTGTAAGTAAACTTAAAACGTGAGCTTATACCATTGTATTCCCAATCTATTAAGGTGATGCGATACTGACACTATTACCCAAAATTTGGTTCCCGTTTTTCTCATTCAATTTTTAATTTTAAGAAAAAAACTCTTTGATACGTTGTAGTTCTTTATTAAACTTAAAACGTGTCAAAGAGTTTTTTTCAAAAAGTTTAAAATTGAAGGAGAAAAACGGGAACCGATAATTGAGTAATAGCGTGGGTATCACATCACCTTAATAACTTTATCGTGTTATTTTGATTTAAATGTTGGACACTCGATATACTACATCACTTTTCATTAAAAAGTTTAAATACTGCAAGAAAAATATTATGGTAACCAAAACTATTATAATTTTTATTATGAATGCATATTGCAACGTAAATAATAATACTATTTTGTTGTCTTATTTTGCTAAATGGAATAGCTATTAAAATCACACTTTTAGTATTAGGGCTTTGAACCATCATACAGTACTTAATTAAGCTACAGTATATTATTCATGCTTTAACATCTTTAAAATTGTTACATCGATTGGTTGCATGAATAGATTTCCTCAAAAATTGATTTTCATCCGAGGGTAAGTACAAAAATTACCATGCAATTAACATATCTTCTCAGAATTCCAATAGAATATCCCTAGTGGAAATCCAAAACATTTTATAACTAATAACCAGCAAATTTTATTGGAAACTTGCTATGAAATGGGATTTTTCCTTGTCCAATTTCTAGTTCCCGGGGAAAAGTAATTTCCCCCATTAGTCGTACATTTAAGGTGATGTGATACCCACGCTATTACTCAATTATCGGTTCCCGTCTTTCTCCTTCAATTTTAAACTTTTTGAAAAAAACTCTTTGACACGTTTTAAGTTTAATAAAGAACTACAACGTATCAAAGAGTTTTTTTCTTAAAATTAAAAATTGAATGAGAAAAACGGGAACCAAATTTTGGGTAATAGTGTCAGTATCGCATCACCTTAAAATGTGGAGATTTTCGTGATTTCATCACTTTCAAACTTATATTAAGTATGTTCAACTCTTTATAAAAAATACTAAAATTAAATGTAGAATGTTGAATAAATACTATACCAATTAACACCTATTACTCAAATTTTATAAGGCGGTGCTTCGAGGTTTTTTTTTTTTTTTTTTTTTTAATGTCGGTACAAGAAGCCTCGTATCGATATAGCTTTACCTATTTTTATTTTCTAAAAAGTATTTTAGGTTTGTTGTTGAAAGACATACTTTCAAGACAATTGTTGCGACCGATTAATATTATCGATCAAATGGAACTGCCCGTGTGTTTCCTTTAGACCTTCGCCTTCCATCCTCAGTCTCCTATTAGTTAGAGCCGGCACGTTTCGTATATGATATCCGCCAAAATAGTACTTTCTGGATTTCTTTACTTCTGAAAGGCGATATCACAATACATAAAGTCGAAAAATAGCGTAAACAGAACAATATCCATAAATTAGACGTGTGAAACTCACGATTTATTAAACAGTTATTCAATGCTCAAGGAACAGCGAGCTTTATATTTTACACAATCTTATATATTATTATAAACCTCTTGCGAGTATTCGAGCAAAACGAACAGACATTTTACAAGAGAAACGCGGTCTGAAGCCCTTTACATTTTTATAAAAGGTGTATACGTTCTGCAATATGATTAATGTAATATTATTATGAGGTTATACGCAAATATCTGCCATTTATCACCTTTAGATTATTGGAGTCGGACATTGCATCAGAATATATTATGAACGATATTTTTTAATTCATTTAAATTTAATTTCATTTTATTCGTCTTCGATAATTTGTAAAAGTCACCAAGTACAAGTTTATTATCATGAATTAAATAATCGATCACTTTCTGATAACGAATACTGCAATAAGATTAACATTTTTGATAAAGTATACATTTCACACTTGCCGCAAACAGAATAAAAAAGAATCATTAAACAGAAACTATGCAGCCATTGTTTGACAGTAATTACGTCCCAACTATGCTCTACAATTACCTCTCTCGCAAAAATAATTCCTCGTACCCGCATTAACAAGGTTTCCTAAAAAAAAAAAAAAAAAATAAAAAAGTGCTAACGCACCGCAAAAATTCTACTGAGAAACGCCCGTGTGACAACTGTGCTCACATTTGCCCGCTCTAAAGAAACGAAGAAGAAGATCGCAAAAAGTCACTGCTGCGCGGACAACGACGTTCTCTTTCGTGAATCGACATCTCTAGGTCATCGATACCTTCGAGATGCAGCGCACGTATTATGAGAGCGCAGAGGAGAGCTTTTGCACATCACTCGCGTGCACGCGCGCATGAACGACGCGGACAAAGGCACAACGAGCGCACATACTTATACCCTCGCGCGCGCTCGACAGGTGCAATTGTCCGATGTCCGCGGGGGCATTTAAATGCCCCCGCGGCTTAAAAGCTGCGCTATATAGCCATATACGAGGATAACGCGCTCTCCTTTTCACCTCTCCCTCTTTCTCCACTCAGCGCCCCTCTTTTACTCCCTCGAACTGAATTATAATTGCAGGAGGCTGCAGCGCAGCGACAGCAGCATCGAGACACATACACACATGTATATGCATTGCAGGTCTGTGTCTCTCTCGAGCGCGCGCATATGTAATATACGTACATGCACATCAGACGCGCGCAGACACACACACGTACGGCTCTCGAGACGGGCTATTAAACCAGTCACGATCGCTCGCTCGCGCGGCCTTGAATCGCAATTGCACACATTGTATTATATCGCGCAGCAGTGCGCTCTTTCTCTTATATGCACTGTGCGCCGCAACTGTGCGCTCTATGTGTGTTACGTAAAAGCCTGACTGCAGCCTTTTCCACTCGGCTGCTCCGTAGAAATGTGCATAGCTTTGCTTTGGGATAGTCGCGTCTATATGTGTATATAACGCGCGTGTATAAAGAACGGCTGTGCGAAGTTTGCGCTACTACAGGCGCCGCGGCAGATGTGCCCTGTATGTGTAGAGAGAAGGCTGCATGCACGCGCGTGCGAGAAAAAAAAGACGACCGTGCTCGCTTATCTATAGAGCACATCTGCTGATTCTAGGCTTCTTCCTCTCGTTAATCGCTGCAGCGCGTTCCTGTATATTATATGCTCGCCAGATTTTAAAGGACGCGAGGAACAAGAAGAGGGCTGCTCTTTTGGGTTCTTTTTGTTCGCTCGGCATAAGTGAGTCGACATGTGCGTAAGTCGAGAGAGGGAACATATATGCGGCCGGCTGTCCGTCTGTTCGCTATAGCAACGTTATCGCGATGCCAGCGTGGAACGAAAGTCGCGCCTCTATCATTGAGTATGATTCTGCGCGGATATCACGTGGAATTCGCGCGCGCCGGTGCGGAGTGACTGCGGATGGAAGAGCGACCGACGGGCGTTGAATTCGAAAGTAATTTTTGAAAGTCGACGTTGTTTTGTTAATTAGCGTAACTAAGGATATTATGTTAGTTCGTTAAAAATGCACGGCTAGAGAAAATTGTTGGCATGGTACATAAGAAAATTATATGAGGTGAATAAAATGTACTTAAGTAGGGTGACCAGTATTGGAACAGTTACCAGTGAATGAACGTTTTGATATAATACTTAAAATATATTATATAAAATTTAAATATTTAAAATTGTAAAATTTGTACATTTTGTGTATCAAATATAATCGTGATTTTGAAATCTTTGAGAAATTTCCTTTCATTTTATATATTGTACATGATATGAAATGAATTGCCTTGGATGAAAAAAAAATTATTAATCTTGCGATATCGTGATGAGAATTAAATATACGGCATTCGCTATAAGGGTGACGCAGATGCACTGTAGGCATATGCTGAAGTTTTTTCAAAATCGAAAGTTTTTGTGCTAAAATCTTACGTCTAAATGAAGTTTTATACTTACTAGTTGACGATTCGATATTATTTTTAATAAAAAAGTTAATTATTTAAATGTAATTTACGTGTTCCAACTTTGGTTCATTTTATACTCCTGAATCTAGTGAATGGACGAACACTCTTTGCTGGGCCGCGAGTCTTATCTCGGCAACCCAATGGACGAACGTTATTCGCACCTCATGCTGTACTGTATATCAAAAATCAATAATGTTTAATATTTAATGTTTAGTTTTAATACATAAAGTCTATCATTATCATCCTTGTGTCAACTTTCAACATTCAGATTCCAAAATTACTGTTACTGAACTTACACAAGTATATACAAAGTAAGTGTTCATTCACTGGTTTCAAAGTGTTCAGTCACTAGCACCACGTGTTCATTTACTGGTTTTTAGAAGATATTTACAGTTTTCTTTTAAACAAAATTTTTACTTTTATTCTTTATCTAAAATTTTGTTACTGACGTAAAGTTTGAAGATTTTAAAATACTAATTAAAAAAGATGTTTACTTTTAATCCATTTTTAAGACTCTTAATTGAATAACAAAAATTACTATTTCCTCATTTGTTCATTTTCTGGTGAAGTCACCCTATAATAAAATTAAAAAGCGAACGATAAAAAATTCATTCTACTCATAATTATTTAATATCTATACGTTATAAAAAGTTCCAATTCTTTTCAAGTAAAATTTGAGACAATTGCATTTCTCAATCTCAATAGGATGTAGATGAAGTATAAGAATCGCAAAGGAGAATACCAATGGACGAACAGTAAGTATATAGGAACGCAGACTATCGTACCAAATCAATCCTATTGAATAAGAACTTGTCAAAACATAAAATGGAGAAAATAAGTTCATCAGGGAAATAGTGACTGTAAAGTTGCAATAAAGAAGAGTGATGTGTGCTATAAAATAAGTATAGAAAAATAAATATTTCATATGGCATTCAATAGTAAAAATAAAAAAAAAATAACTTTAAATACTTCCTTCTTTGTATACAGGTAAGTTTGTTACTTCAATGTAAAAGATTACACGCATTTTTCATGATTATAGCAGCTTTATATATCTGTGGCTTCCAGGAATAATCACTTATCTCCACTTTTCATTATTTCAAGTAAATCGAGTGTTTTAAATCAAATAAGACAAATCAGATCGAATGCAACACTGCCACTATGACTACTAATGAATACTAATCTAAATAACATATTTTTTACCATAGTAACTACACCAAATAGCGTTCATCTTAGAAAACGACTTTCACTTATGTGGTTATTCCGGGAATAAACAAAAATTTCAGTGGAGTTACGTGGGTTTTCCAGTCTCAATGACAATTATATTATTTTTCGGCAAGTATATACATGATAAATATGAACTATCGCTCATGGGAGTTTGTAGGAGCAAATGTGTGTACTCTTTCTAATGCAGCTACCTTGCTATCCTTATAAGAATAAGGAACGTTTGCCTCTCTTATTGGAAAAGTGGAGTCGTATCGTTTTTTTCGGGAATTATTCTTTAAAAAAATGTGAAGTTATGTTGTTTTTCCGGGAGTTATTCTAAAAAAATGGAGATACGTAGTTATTCTGGGAACATCTTGAAAAAATGGAGTTATAGCATTTTTCCCTGTGTTGATTCAAGACAACGAGTGCACTTTCGTAATTTCTGTCACGATTACGTGACAGAGGACTGTTCGAAGACACGAAATAAGGTATAAAACCTATTTTGAAAAACTCGTCACTTACGTGGTTTTCCGGAAAGCCACAGATAGATCCTTATTGTTATATTAGTAAAGCGCTCGTTGGCATTCTCGTTTGAGAAGTATAATGCATTGCTAATTTTATTTTAAATCAAAACACTCAATAAACAAAGAAATCTGATCGCCATCATATCCTATGCGCAAAACATTATTAAATTCTCAATTAAAACTTCATCGCGTCGCTCATACAAATGAGCTGTCTAAGAAAATTGTAGCAGCGGACCTCTTAAATAATGCATCGCGGCGCATCCTCGCATCCAATTAATTCTTGCGCCACATCTCGTAACCTCGAACCATCCCACCGTCCAGTCACCCAACGCGAACCGAGCCGAAAAAAAAGAAGCGCGTATATGTATCTCGGCCACGTAACAATCTCTTTCTCTCCCTCTCTCACTCACTCGCTCCAACCCGGCGACGATCTAACGACGTAAATAGCCCGCCACTCGGCAAACAGCAATTTAGCCCTTTTTTTCGCCCAACTCGCATACACACAAGACGACGACGACGAGGCATTATGTGTGCCGCGCGCGCTCTCTCTCTCTCTCTCTCGCCCCTCGTGAAATTAGTCCGCGACCTTGAAGACGAAAAGGGATATGCAGCGCGCGCGCGCGCAGATGTTTCGCGAAAAATAGCAGCCCGCATCCGCACGTGGCGAGCGAGCGAGGGATCGAGAGACGATAGTATACAGTTTCGCCCACAACCTTGCGCGCGCGAGTCTAGTGTAGTAAGTGGTAGTATAGTAGGTAGCAGCAGGCTCCCAACTCTGCAGCGTGTACTTGACCTTGATCGGAGCGCGGGCCAACCTGCCGAAGGCTTCGTTGTCCAGCACCTGCCTCGATTCGCTGGGATCGTCGCGACTACGCGCATGAGGGGGAAGGAGAGGGAGAGAGAGAGAAGTCAGGAGGGAGAAGAAAGGGAGGAAGCGTGGGTCTGTGTTTCTAAGCTGCTGCAGGCGCGTGTGTAGGCACCGGGCCCGCAGACTCTGACATTGAACTTGGCTCGCGACTTTACGATGGGAGCCTGCGGCTTGCAGTTGTTGCTTCTTTTATGTTTTGGCGACTGGTACGATTGTCGCTGTAGGCACCGGTGTATATGTATGGGTATACACGTGGCAGGGCAGGGAATGAAATATGGGTTGAGATTTCGTGGTGGGAGTCGTGGGATATATATGCGTGCATTGGTAACAATAAGTGGAAGTAGAGGTTTGGAAATTTTTGTTATTTCTGGTCGAATTTTGGTGCAAATCTGTAGTCGGTGGTGGTCGTTTTTCGCGACAATCAATTTTGTCTTTTTCTATGTATTTTCAAAAATTAATGAGTACTTTCTCAAATGCTTTCAATTTGCTCATAAAAATTTGCAGTACTTATTAAGAAATATAATAAATCGTCAAAAAGCTAATTATGCACAAAATATGTTACAAAATATAATAGTTTCCATAGAATAAATTTAATGAGAAACAAGTTTGAAAATGCATATTTACAATGAGGTTATTCTTATTGATATATAAAAATATTTACTTATGCAAAACATAGTGAGAATAATGATTAACAAGTTTTAATTGACTTTCTTTAACCATGCTATTTTATAATATGATAATGCTATATATTAATGAAACACGGCAGTAAAAGAATTAGAAAGTTTAATTTATTAAATTTTTAGGTCAGAACAAAAAAATACATTAGAGTAATAGCAATGTAGAACATAGACAGTTGTTTTCAAATGAACGTAACCATTATAAATGTCCGTGAAATTTCTTATTTCTTCGCGGAAATTTATGGTCGAGGCAAGATGAAAAATACCTCATAAATTTTCTGCATGTAAAGTTAATTTTAAATTGCTATTAAAACGACAATGGCCATTTAATAAGCGTTTAAAAGTGACTTTACATATTTAAAAATACTTAATAGTCTCATTAACCTTACAAATTGAAGACGTAGATACAATAATAAATCATTAAATTAATTTTGAATGAACTATAAAAATGAAAATATATAAGTTGTAGATACTTATTTCTAATTTATTATTATTATTTCATCTTATATACAAGTAAATGTATAACTAACAATTTAGTAGGCTATACCATATTTAACATTTAAAAACTTAAAACCACAGTCCAACCTTCTCAAACCAATGCAACCTGCTAAACCATTGGAAAACAATGCGTTTTTACCAAGTTTTTTACATACACGCAATTGTCAGACGGCACACACAAGATACACACTTACACAGGCGAACTCTAGCCGTAAACTACCACGCGAAGCACGAAAATAACGAGCCTTTGTGCCGCACGAGAGGAAGGGCGCCACACAAGACAAAAAAACTTTTTTTTGAAGAACAGAAAATCAAATTCATAATTGGTTTCCTCTCCTTCTTCCTCTCGCACACACATAGAAGTGCACGCGTGGGAGTTCGTATGATGCACATTCCCTCTCTCGGAACCGACAACTCATCCCACCGCTCGTAAATATAAATTCCGCAATAAGCGGCTGTGACAGTTTCTCTCTCTCTCTCTCTCTCTCTCTCTCTCTCATTCTCTCACTCTTCTCCCTCTCTCTCTCTTCAGTAAAAAGTATAAAACGCGTGCCTATAGCAGCAGCAGCAGTAGCAGCAGCAGGAGCTCCCAACACTGCTGCTGCGCTTCTCACGCACACGCGTATACAATTCTCTCAAGTTCAAAGGCGCTCACTCGCTCGCTCGCACGTGCATCCGAAAAGCAGTGCAGTGCGTTCGCTGCGTGCGTCCGCTAAAATAAAACCCAGCGCGGCGGAAGAGACGGCACACGTCGGACTATACGGCGCATTGTGCGTAACATACAGGCGCATGCAGAGAGGGTCAGTCAGCGCAAAAGGGGTGAAAGCGACAGGTCCGCAAAGCTCCCCCTTTTTTGTAACGAAGCGCGTACGCGTGTAATCCATATATATATATATATACATACGCATACATGTATACGCGAGTGAGAGAGCGCTTATTGATTTTTGCGAATCGGAGCAGCGCTCGCGCCGGTGCAGTGGTACAGGCGGCCGCGGTGCTGCTGCTGCTGCTGCTGGTGGCGATTCTGCGCCGATCGTATCGCCGCGAAGAAGGTGGATGTATAGAGATGGAGAGTGGGGAGAGAGTCTCGAGAGTCTCGACTCCCGCGTGATGTCCTTAGGTCTCGGACAGCGCGGCCTTGAGACGCCAGCGATGCTCAATGCTCCGGGTCTCCCTCTCTCTCGCGAATAACGTGGAGGCGGAGTAAAAGAGAGAGAGAGAGAGAGAGAGAGAGAGAGAGAGAGAGAGAGAGAGAGAGAGAGAGAGAGGAAGCGAGAAAGTGAGTCGAATCCACTCACGGACCGCCGAGCGCGTTGTATGGGTATAAGTATATACCTACACGTTTTAGGTGAGCTAGGTGGAAATTCTTTCAGGAAACCCGCGCTTGCGCCTTTTGGTGGTGAGCTGTTCTCCGTGAAATTATGATATATTTTAGGAGTTTCGCGTCGAGTTGAATGCGTGAGCTACTGTCGATCGCCGTCGCCTGCCAGACGGGAAACTTTATTGGTTTCTATAGGTATAGGTAGGTAGGATTGAATTGTGCCTGGGTGAAAAGTAAGTTTCGATAATACTTGCAGTAGGAGGGTTTTGATTGTTTCAGGGTATCGTCGTTCTCTTTGGTTAAGGGTAGATAATTTATAGAAAGGAAAGGATTCAGTTATTGTCTGTTAATAGGTAATGTTAATTAATTAGAGTCCGATATTAATGTAAATTAATGAATCGATATTAATGATATCATCTATTTTATTTAATTCAATTTGCACATGAATAAATTGGAGGAAAAGAAAAGTCAGATTTTGGTATAATAAAATCAAGCAATATTTAAGAAGATTTACGTCAATAACATTTACTATTTATTCAAACGCTGTTTGATTATTCATATATTAATATTAATTAATGCACAATAACTGTGAACGTTTTGTATACGATTATTACATAAATTATTTATTGTAAATACAATAATTTTGGTGATTATAAAAACGTACTGTATAATCTGACGTTTCATTAAAATTGGAGCAACTTATGTGATCAGTAAATGTTCTGTTTCATAATCTACTGGTAATCTGTACAGAAACAATCACGTTTCTAATAACAGGATTATGTGTAGGTAAAACGTGTGTCATTACGTGAATTTTAATCACAGCGGATTCATTAATTTCCAGAAAATTGATTATCTATCAACACTTAATTATTCATTAATAATGTATACTGTTAAAACTTAACAAAATTCAATTTCGATCGAAAACTTGTTTACTACATCTATTTTACCCTGTTAGATTTTAACTCAATAGTCGGAAATTCGACTACACATGCGTATAGTGCATGTGCAAAATGCAAAATGAGGGGCAACCTTTTACGACTAGATTTTAGAAACTCCAATTGGATTTCGAACACTTGGCCTTCTAAGCGATCGCGCAAATGTACAGCCGTATGTATATATAATCAGATATTTCATGTGAAGTGAGCAGCTCAAAATTTTAAAATCGCTCAATTTTTTTACTCTTCGTTTTTTATGAAAAAAACATGTTCCTAAAATTTTAGATCGATATTTGCATAAATAAAAAAGGTATGCAACATTGAAAATTGTTATTTTTTACAATTTTTGGTTAAAATCCAACTTTTGTCCAACTTTTGTCATTTTTTTTACTCAAAATCTTGAAACTTTTTGTATAGAACATTAATTAGAAAAAAGTTTGCATTATATTTATAGAATGTGCCAGTATTCTTTTATGACCCATTTTGACAGCGAATCCACATTGCATGATCTATGACTTATGACTATTATACCAATACTCGTAGACTTCCCTGCTGATTAGCTGAGCTTTGTGAATGAACCAATCAGTGGATGAGTCTACAAGTATTAAGCTCATAGGTCATAGTCATAAATCATACAATGTGGATTCGTTGTGAAAGTTTCTGATTGGTTGGTTTTTGATATACCTTCATCGACCAATAGTAAGGACTACGCTAGGACCAAATTTCTCCAGCAAATTTTTTTTCAAATCTTTAGATCAAATACTTTAATTAAAAAAAAATTGATTATTGGCCGAGCTAAGGAAAAAATTCTACATCACATTGAAAATTGATACAAACCATAAAATTGTTAAATCATGCGTATGGCATTCTGTGATTGAGTATTCTTTGAAGACTTCATGTCACCTATCTTGCTGCCAAATTTTGTATTGGCAGTAAATGTACATTAAAAAACTAATTTTATTTGTCGAATACTTTATACAATATATTTAGCAATGTGTTCAAACCTTACTTACTTTGAATTTTCTGAATAGATATTATAACTGACTGACATCAGAGATTCAAACACCCTGATAAAGAATTTATTCTAAACATGAATGAATACTTACTTAATAATGTACAAATATTTTTCTGAACATTCGATAGAGGTTTTCCTGAATATAAATATCTGTAATATTGGATTATCAATAACATAATTAATAACACTACATAATATTTACATTATAATAACACTATTAATAACACTACATAATATTTACATTATAATTGTGGTTTTAAAATATCCAGCAAAATTTTTTCCAATCAATATTCTATACAAAAAGTTTCAAGATTTTGAGTAAAAAAATGACAAAAGTTGGATTTTAACCAAAAATTGCAAAAAATAACAATTTTCAATGTTGCAGTTTTCATATCTTTTGCTTCCTCATAGAGGAAGCTTTGTAACGGCGAAAAAAAATTTCGAGACAAAAAAATGTTCAAAAAGATGTTTTAAGGCGATATATGTCGGTATTTGTTGATTTTGAGATAATTTTTCTTCGTAGATGTGTGTGTGTGTGTGTGTGTGTGGTTTTTTTTTTTTTGGAGGAGGAGAAGGAGGAGAAGGTTAGGAAAAATGCATTTACGCATACGAGATGTTATGTAAGACTCGACTATTTCTGGCAATACCTACTAAAACCCCCTGCTGCTGTTCTATAGCAGCCCCCCCCCCGACTGTAATTGCCCCCGCGCAAACCGCCGTTAGACATTACTTCGCGGAGGGCAGTCGCAGCCTTTACGGCCCTCTACCCCGCCTGGTCCTCTGTGAGATGGTTTCCTCTTCTTTCTTCTTCTCGGTTTATGGAGTTCAATCTGTCCACCACCTCGGTGACGAGACCAATCACAGCATCCCATCCTCTCTGCGAAGAGAGTAAGCATCTCCCGATGCCCTCGGAAGTTAAGGGGCCTTCCCATAAGGCCTGAAACCTTTCTCTCTCTTCCCGAAACCTGGGGCATACGAACAAAGCGTGTTCAACGTCCTAATCACTTTCAGGACATGTTGGGCACTCCGCGCTTTCGTACACTCCAATTCTCTTCAGGTAGCTGCGAAAGCAGTCATGCCCGGTTAGTACCTGGGTGAGATGAAAGGTCACGAGTCCGTGTCTCCTCTCCGTCCACTCTACGACACATGGGATAATGCGATGGGTCCACCGACCTTTGTCTGCTATATCCCATCCGCGCTGCCACTCTTCCACAGTCTTCCTGAACCATCGGTTTTGACGTGGTCCCTGGTCAAGTTCGCCCTCTTCTCTTATCACTCCTTCGCGATATACCTCAGCTCTCTCACATGCCATTAGGTCCAAGGGTGGCAGTCCGGCGACTACCGAGAGAGAGATGTCTGATACGATACGATAGGCGCAGTCCACTCTCAGCGCGATTGTCCTGCAGGCCCTTCGGCAAGCTGCACCATAGCTTGGGTTACTACGTATAGCATTAGCCCAGATGGGGGCTCCGTACAGGATCACGGAATAAACCATCGATGAAAGAAGCAACCGTCGTGGCTGCTTCGGCCCTCCTATGTTTGGCATGATGCCTGCGAGTGCTCGAGCCACTTTTGATGCCTTTAATCCTGCGTTCCTAAGGTGGTCTTTGAACGACATCCGCGCATCTATTGTGACTCCTAGGTACTTCATGGTGTCCCTTGTCTTGATCTTCTCGTCGTTGACCGTGAAAGTGGCGTAGACTCTCTTTTTTGTTCTGGCAATGAGCACTGCCTCGGTCTTTTCGGCAGCAAGACTGAGTTCATGGTCGCCCAACCAATCTCCTACTACCTCGATTGCCGTATCTCCGAGGTATTGCACATCTTCGATGGTTTTCCCAACGATAATGAGAGCAATATCATCTGCGTAAGCTACTATCGACACCCCATGTGGGAGCGGTTGCCTAAGCAATCCGTCGTACAGGATGATCCAGATTGGGGATCCTAGTACAGAGCCACTGTACCTTCGAAGAGTAATAAACGTCTACGAGAGATTTGTTGTGCGATGTAAAGATACAGGTACGTGTAAAGTGTAGAAGAAAGTTTTATTCGTGTATTTATTTCGTAGAAATATTTTGCGAATCTAATCGTAGACACTGGCTCGTCCCCACTAGTTAAATTTAAATGCACTCTAATGAAGGCATCATTATGGTTATGTATTAAGCCCAGTTAACAAAGGTCTGTAATCGATGTTTTCAAGGGAATGGTTGCATTTTTTATATTACATAAAAGACACCATCTAAAAGCGATGGTCTAAAATGCAGCATCCAAAAACACCAGGTTCACCGTAATTTAGAAAAAACTACCCCTCCAAAACTATTTTTCACCTACACTGAAAAAAAAGTATATGAAATCTGACAATATTTTTGGTCTGACAGCAATAGAAGTATAGCTGTTAGGCTCATACCGATACCGTATAGTTGTGACAACTAAACTGGTTTTATTAGTTCGGTTTCGCTCTCAAAAGATTGAGTATTGCTGTGACGACAATACTAAGTTGTTTTTGAGCACAATATATATAACCTGAAATTTATATGCGCAAACGTCAAAGATGTAGGTTATGGGTAAGAACTATCGATAATTATAAGCATCGAATGCACGGTCTAGATCTTTGGGGTCGCCGATGACGATGTCAGGATGGTCCGCGGCGTAGTTTTTTGCCTCTAGGTGTTGGAACCCATCGAATGCGTAGTCTAGGTCTTTGGAGTGGACAATGATGGAGTCTAGGTGATGCGCTTCGTAGTTTTTTGTGTTGATATCAGGGCGCATTTAATACGTCGTCCTGGTATTAGAGGTAGCCGATGACGATGTCTAGGTGGTGCGCTCCGTAGTTTTTTGCCTCTAGATGTTGGAACGCAACGAATGAGTGCTCTAGCTCTTCTGGGTGCCTGATGATGGAGTCTAGGTGGTGCGCTCCGTAGTTCTTTGCGTTTAGGTATCAGGGCGAATTTAATACATGGTCCAGGTGTTCGGGGTAGGCGATGACGATGTCTAGGTGGTGCGCTTCATAGTGTTTTGCCTCTAGGTGTTGGAATGCACTGAATGCGCGATCTAGGTATTTGGGTGGCCGATGATGGAGTCTAGGTGGTGCGCTCCGTAGTTTTTTGTGTTTAGATATCAGGACGCATCAATACGTGGTTCAGATGTTCAGGGTAGCCGATAACGATGTCTAGGTAATGCGCTCCGTAGTTTTTTTGCCTGTAGGTGTTGAAACGCATCGAAAACGTGGTGGTCGATGAAAACTACGGAGCGCATCACCTAGACACCATCATCGACTATCCCGACCACTTAGACAACGCATGGAATGCATTCCGACATCTCGATGCAAAAAAAACTACGGTGAGATCCACCTAGACTCCGTCATCAGCCAGAACATCTAGATCACGCATTCGGCGAGTTCCAATACCTAGAGGCAAAAACCTACGGCGGGCAAAAACTATAAACTTCGTCATCGGCTATCTTAAACACCTAGACTAAGCATTGGATGCGTTTCGACACGTAGAGGTTAAAAGCTACGGAGCGCACCACCTAGACTCCGTCATCGGCCACCCTGAACACCTAGACCACTTTTTTTCACCCAGATATCCATAATTTGTGTACCAGTCGTAGAAAAGACGAAGTGGAAATAATCCGCGCGCACTTGTCGCGTCTTCCCGCGTGCTGTGCCCGGCCGTTTCTGTATGGGAACCAACGTTTAGTTGACTCAAGTATCGGTATTGTTCTCACAGCTATACTGATTTTGCATATAGCGCGAATATCCGATTTTGGTTGTAGAGGAACACATATTGCGGTGGAAATAGTACGAATTCCTCTCAGTAAAATACTCCGTATCCCAACTTTGGTATTGCCGTGCGCACAATACTTTTTTTTCAGTGTATAGCTCGAAAACGACAATAGATATCGAAAAAAATCCCAAATTAAACTTGTAGAGCGTAACATTTTACACAAGAATGTCTGGTCACTGTTTTGTTTTTCATACAATTAAGCTTGTAAAAAAGCACAAGGAGTTGTAACCATCAGCGACAGAAGAGGAAGGGATAGTGAATGGAATCACTATTAGTTGCTGTATTATTGTCCGAGTTCGTGCGCAATGAGTTTTCTTGACTCTCGCCAGCGTTTTTCAGTTTCTAGCAAATCTGGCCCGCGCGCCGGGAAACTTTTTTCTTATGTCTCCCTCTGTATTCCTGTGGACGTAACTGGTCAAACGAAACCCAACTTTTTTAATATTGGTTTTTCATACATGTTGTACGGAACATTTAAATTTTCAAGAAAAAATTATTCTTATAGCAAAAGACCGCTGTTATTTGTTTAAATTGATATTTCTTTAAACAAATGCATTTAAATCAAAGTTCTTGTAATTTTATCAAATTGTAACCTCGAGATTTAGATTCTTCGAGTCAAAATATATAAAAACCAATGGTCCGTTTTCCCAATTGCATCTACAGGGATAAATGGAGCAAAAAAAAAACATAAGCAAAAAATTTTCCGGCACCTGGGTTAGTTAGATTTGCTAGTAACTACTCCGCCTCCTTTCTTTTTCTGCGGCGCCCACATTTTGCGAGTTCTTCGCGCTTTTCTGAAACTTAATTTTATCAAAAACAAAAAAGTAATACGTCATTCTTGTTTAAAATTTAATGCTCTACAACTTTTGATTTTGACTTTTTTCGAATCTCCTGTCATTCTCGAGTTACAAGCGAGAAACATTAGGGGCAAACACGGTGTTTTTGGAAGATGCATTTTTGTTTCCTCCTAGAGGAAGCTTTGTGAAAGTAAAAAAATAGTATATTACTCAATTAGGCAGGTAAAGAGTTGGCCAGTCCAGAGGTCGTGGAAATTGCGACCCGAGCCGAAGGCGAGGGTGGCAAACACGTGCTCTGGGGTGGCCCTCTTTATCCCCGTGTTGTATATACGATTTTTCACCATACCCGGACCGAAAATATCACATTCGCGTTTTTAAGCCGGGAGCGAAAGTACCACTTTCGCTCCCGGCTCAAAAACGCGAATGTGGTATTTTCAGCCCGGGTATGGCCGGGTATCATGATAATGCAGAATATAAATATCTATACTTTGTAAAAATTTGAATTCATTCTGTTGGTTAGATTTTGAGGAAAAAAATGAAAAATAAAAAAAATGAATTTTGTATGTCCAACAATTGCGGGAGTAAAATTGACTTTATTCTCATCTCAACAAATATGGCCACTTTTTTCCCTGAAAAGCAGGACAAAAGTTAGATTTGTTTCCCTCTTTCAACAAATTTAAAGTTTACGGGAAATATGACGATATTTCCAGTAAAAGAGGGAAACACACGGGCAACGGTACACGGAAGAGAATAAGTGAACGCAAAGAGCAAACTGTTGCCAAATGCTGCACCACCGTCCGCGTCGATGCCCTGCCGGCCGCCGCCCATGTTTACAAACACTCCTCATATTTCCATCGGTCCCACTTTCCAAATAAAAAAGTGGCCACAGTTGAGATGGGAATAAAGTACTATAATCGCTTCAAAATTCTTTGTAGAGGTAGATTTTGGATAGTTCTCGGTCGAGTTCTTTGGGCAAAATGATTGGTCCATAAAATTTCAGAGATATTTGAGGTTAAAATTTTTTTAACCTTTTTGTCAAATCGTAATTGTTCGAGAACGGCTCTATGATGTATCTGAATCGGATGGGTAGCATTCGAAAGAGAATTATAATACTCAAAAGATACGTGTTTTGTAGAGATATACAGTTTGTATATTATTTATTATACGAGTTCTTAGCCTCTAAATTCGAATAAGTGGAATTCACTCTCAATAATAAGTGAATATTCACTTATAGTAAGTCCAGAGTCGTTTACTTATTCAATGTGTGGACGAGTTTGGACTTAGAATAAGTGAATATTCACTTATTGAGAGTGAATTCCACTTATTCGAATTTAGATATGGTAAAAGAATTCGTTTATGAATTTCAGAGATATTTGCGGTTAAAACTGTTTTAGTCCTCTTTTCAAATCATAATTTTTCGAAAACGGCTTTATGTATAAACATAAAATTTATAAACAATTTTGTGGATGGTATAGGCAATATAGGGTAAGTGACCGTATCAGTGTGCTCTTAAAGCAGACGACAATCCGTATTAGTGACACTTTTTAATTAACGATTATTAACTAATAATACATCCAACCGAGTAATTTATAGAATAAATCGTCTTTTTACTGTTTCTTGTAATAGCCATTTATTATTTTTAAGGTTAGAACCTTTTTCTTATATCGGAAATTCCAAAAAGAGCACACAAATATGGACAGGCACACTACTAGGGACAAGTACCCTATGTGTGAAATTTCACAAAGAAAATATAATTTGAAGTAAAGGTTATTTAGGAATTTTAAAAGGTTTTGACGATAATATTACAATCAATTATTTTATTTATTTTTCACACATAATTAAAAAAAAAAATAATACATATTACTTTATTCATATTTTATACATAATTTAAAAATTAGTACTTTTTAATCTTCATAAATGAATTTAATTATAATTATGTAATAAATTGTTGCAAAAATTATAAATGTTGTTATTAAAAATTAATTAAAAGAATCAGCAAATTATGTTTGAGGAAGCCACGGGCCAATGAATTGGCAGCGGTTTTTTTATATTTTTTACACTGACATAAAGTTAGAACATTTTAAAATATTAATCAAAAAGATTTTTGCTTTTAATCCATTTTTAATTCTCTTAACTAAATAATAAAAATTGAATTTTCCTTATTCATTCATTTACTGTTGAAGCCAGCCTAAGTAAAGATTCCAATTTATGTTATTAAACAATATGCATTTTTCAAATATTAAATTTATTATATTTTAAAGCAAAAATTCATTTTAATAATTTCTTTAATAGATATTTATATAGTTAATTAAAAATAATGTAATGATTCTATTATAATATGTATATGTTATTATTGTTATCATGTATACATTTTGTTTTTATACAAATCGGTCCATTACGAAAAAAGATATTTGAGGTTAAAAATTTTGTTTAAAAATTTTCGAATCGCATTTTCTTAGAGAATATTTGATTTATCGACTTAAAATTTTAACCACTTATTAAACTCATTGAATACTATATTCGGTTAAAATTTCAAAAGATTATCTTCTTTTGGTTTTCAGGATAATCTCTTAAAATTTTAACTAACCTGGTAGAAAATAAACCAACCAAAATTGCTTAACTGCAACGGTTGGTCAATTTTTTTGGCCAACGAATAACAAAAATACTGACCAAGGGTTAACCAACGGTTAGCCAACGGTTGGTAAACTAATTAAATATTTAATAGCTTATGAAACAACAACAGTAATTAATAAGATATATAGATACGTAAAAACGATGTTATTTGTAAAAAGCAATCAAAATAACGGCAGTGGATTAATAAAAAATATTGTTAATTGTAGTGGAGTTGAGAATAAAATTATTTGAAGGTTAAGTAGACGTAGCATAATACGTGGGCTGTACTCCGAATTGCTACCAGTAAGGTGAGCGCGCATACACGGAGAGACTTTTGGTGCAAATCATGCTTTAGCCGTAGTGCGACGGCAGCGCTGTGAGTTTGGGGCAGCAGCTATTCCAAATAGGCGTAACTGCTGTTCCAAGCGGCTGCGTCGTCTGCTCCTTGGTCGAGCCGTTGCGCGTTTTTGGTGTAGCAGTTGTTCCAAACTGAAAGTACAAACGAGAGGGCGCGCTTGGCGCAACGGTCGCACTACGGAGTGCAGCAGTTGTACCAAAAGTTTCTCCGTGTATATATATATATATATATATATAGGCATTCGCCTGACTGCGCAGACTCACGAGTCGCACTGTGGGATCGCGTGGTTTTAGTTCACTGTAACGCGTATACCGTCGCGTACCGTCATGTCACCGATCATTTTGGAATGAAACTATTCATGTTATTTTTTTTTAAATAAGACCTTTAAGACATCCATTTGACTCCAAAATTTAATCAGTTCTAAGTTTTTTAAGAAACTGTGTTTATATTATATTCATCTTCGAGATGTAATGCCAAAAAAGTAATTGATAATTTATAAAATTAGTTAATTTTTCTAAAAAGTAGCTATTTTTTCAAATCCGCGATTTTAAATAAAAAAAATAACTCGTGATTAGTTTTAAAATACATTATTTAGAAGAAAATAAAATGTACTTTAAGAATATCGGTCTCCATTTTGCATATCTTTCGAACAAATTGAAAAAAAAAAATTATTTTTGAAAAAAAAAAGTTTGCAAAATTGTTATTTTAAACAAAATAAGACCTTGAAGTCATCCGTTTGACTTCAAAATTTAATCAGTTCTAAGTTGAGACATACCCAAGATGCATGTGAAAGATCAGCTGATTCCCTCCATCCGTTCAAAAGTTATGACGGGGCCAAAATTTGGCTTCACACATACATACATACATACATACATACATACATACATACATACATACATACATACATACATTTTCTAAAAACATATTATTCTGACTCAGGAACCTCAAAAACATCGAAATTCATCAAAATCTGTGATTCGAAAATTTTCACCGTTACAAAGCTTTCTCCTTGAGAAAGCAAAACACCATCAATTCCGCAAGATCAGAAAACAATGGATTTATTTGCAAAAGTAAGTGTCCTATGTAATATAATTTTTTTATCTTTTCTAAATAAAGCAAAGCATTTGTAGCAAAGTATTTGTCGAAAATCTTACTAAAATTCATTATCGTTAGACTTGAAATAATTACTAGCTTTAATACAATGATGTGAAGTAGTATATATTTAATACATTCGAAAACTATTAATTTTATTTATTAAAACGATTTTTTTTAAGGTTGATTATACATCCAAGTAAAAACACAAACTACCCCCCCCCCTCCCCCCTTCCGCGCATCGACTTTCATCACGTAATTTTTACCGCGTGCAGACCGTGTTTGACTATACATATAAACAAAAGCGCGACTTTTCTTCATACGTGATACGTATATTACTCCTATGTGGTGGAAAATACTTTTTTGCGATTTACACGAGAACGTATATATATAGTCACATCGTTTAAGTGGTATTTATTTCAAATATCGTATTTTTTTTACACCGTCATTTTTTATTATTTTTAGAGTAGTGTATAGAGACTCATGAAGGGTTTCCATCGTAAATAATATTTTTAGATCACAATTTTTGCGATAATGATGAAGTTGAGCCGAAGAACGTCCATAAGTCGTTATTCCGGTAACTGTGCAGTTAAGTGGTTTAGGGAAATTCTTCAAATAAGATAAATAACATAGTTATTTGTACAGTTAAAACATAGAATACGAATTCTTTTTTAAATATGTATTCCCGCGCATGCGCCTCCCAACGGAATATGAGTCAAGTCAACGGAATTCGGTAAACCGAATACCGAACGTTACTCGGTTACTGTTTATGCACTCTCGCCCCATCGCTCGGCAATCAAAGCTGTTGTGTTACATTCTATTATCTATTGCCTTTCATCTTTGTTGCTATAAAAATAGGTATGTCAGAATCTGTTTATTGTATAGTATTAACTTGAAAACGGTGCTTTTAATTAAATATAAATACTCAGTTAAGTGGTTTTTCCGGACACAGGTGCAGTTAAGGTAATGCACTTAACTGATATTAGCTCTTTGAACGCGTTTCAGATCTCCGGATCAAGTCTACCTGAAAAAGGGTAGTTAGAAGGTATAAATTCCGGTGCTAACGCAATTTTCACAAAAAGTTAGTTAAGTCGTTATTCCTGGAAGCCACAGATATATATTATACAAATATAGTTTATTTTTAATGAAATAGATCTTACCGGAGTCTGTAAACCCATTTGATCCAAAGATATTGAGATTTTAAAATTTGTATCCTGCCGTAACCTACAGGCTAAACTATTTGATATTTTTTAATGGGATACGGGCCAAAATCTTTGATTTTTATATCTCCTTTGACTGAAGCATCCCTTAATTTTTCCAATTAATATTTTTAAAGTCAAAAATTTTATTTAAAATTCACCATTTGTAAGGAATAATAATAGAATAAATCGCATGATATCTGCGATTTTTCAAATTTCGTCTTAATTTTCCAATAGATTTATCTGAAATGTGACCGGGAATTAGATAATAAATTTGCCTATGTGCGTCGACTCTCAGAATTCAAGAAAAACCTTATAACAATTACTATTCAATGAAAAACATTGTGGTCGGTAAGGCAGAGAACTCTGTCGGTATAAGGCATTCCCTTAAAGTATGTAATTACTAAATAATAACAAGAAAAAAAAGAATTCAAAGGTTATGACTTTTTAAGGTTATAAAAAGTTAAAAATTTTGTCGGGATTTCAAAAAATAATAAATTTGTGATTAAATTATAATAAATTAGTTTACCAGAATTATCCATCGTCAAGATTCTTTTTATTCAATCTTTAATTAATTTAAAATTTAATTATCGTTCCCTAGACTTTTCTTAAGGGGGTGCCGTACTATACTAACATTGTTTTATCGGCGGAATATGTAAAAGTAATTAATATAAATAAAAGGATAATGATTTATTGATTTGACAAATTCAGTTGACCTGCGTAATGGTGTAATACATCATTCTACAAAGTTTCGAGGCAAAAAAACGACGACACCTTTGTTTATTTTTGAAACGAAATTTGGTTAATTTTCGTTAATTTTCGTTCCAAAAATAAACAAAGATGTCGTCGTTTTCTTGTCTCAAAACTTCATAGAACGATGTATTAGAGGATTACGCAGATCAAGTGAATTTGTTTAAGACACAAATCATTATCCTTTTATTTATATTAATTATTTTGACATGTTCCGCCGATAAAACAGGGTTAGTGGTAAAGTAGGACTATTACACCACCTTAATAGCATTCGTTTGAAATTTCCACACAAAATTCACGTTTTCTTTTGTTTAAAGTTTAATGTTCTTAAAGTCATAAATGACAGGATAACTTATAATTATAATAGTTTTATTGCAAATATTTATAGATAAAATTTGGTGCGATACAATTAATTATTGGCATAAAATTTAAAACAAGGTATCAATTCATTAGTTTGAGGAAGCTACGTTCCAATGTATTGGCAGCGGTTTTTATTTACTTATATGTAAGTTCAGTAACAGTAATTTTACAATCTGAATGTTGAAAGTTGACACCAGGACGATAATGATACACTATATATTAAAAGTAAATATTAAATATTAAACATTATTGATTTTTTATACGTTCACCAGATGCAGGAGTATGAAATGAACCAAAGCTTGAACACGTAAATTATATTTAAATAACTTTTTTGTTAAAAATAATGTCGAATCGTCAACTAATAAATATAAAACTTCATTTAGACGTATGATTTTAGCACAAAAACTTTCGATTTTGAAAAAACTTCAGCATATGCCTATACAGTGCATCTGCGTCACCCTTATAGCGAATGGCACATATCTAATTCTCATCACGATGCCCCAATTTTAATGATTTTTTTTTCTTCCAAAGCAATTCATTTCATAGCATGTTCAATAAAATGAAAGGAAATTTCTCAATGATTTCAAAAATATGATTATATTTGATGTAAAAAATGAACAAATTTTACAATTTTGAATAATTTAAGAAAATGTTCATTCATCGGTGGGTTTTCCAATACTGGTGTAGTCACCCTACTGCTAAAATTTAAATATATAATTTTAACTTCCAAAAATCTAGCACATTAGCAGTTTAGACATAAATAAAACAACTTCATTCTTTTTAGAAATGTTAATTTCAATTTCAACAGTTTTTTACAGTTTGCATATAATGTTTCAAGTGTATTTTATTCCCCATCCAGAGATAGAAAGTAAAACAAAATCAGCAAAAAAGGCGTATTTATTTAAGTCTGCAAGCATCGCGGGTTATTCGAAACTCGAATAAATTTAACTCGGTGTCATCCCGTCAGTAGAGCGAGAGAGACAGACAGTGAGAGGGAAAAGAGAAGAGAAAGCAGAAATGAGAATAATACGTGGAAACGAAGTGTGTATACATATATGAATATATCCATCTCTTTTCCTCCTGTGCGTCGGGTCTGCGGGGTAGGGGTATTGGATTCCCGCGGTAGAGTGCGCTCGAGCTTATGGCGCTGTTGAACAAGCGTCAGGATGGCCGAGTGGTCTAAGGCGCTGCGTTCAGGTCGCAGTCCACTTCTGTGGGCGTGGGTTCGAATCCCACTTCTGACAAATTTTTTTGCTATTTTTTATTTTATCGAATACATTTTTTATGAATATATTTTATTATTATCTGTAAATAACAATTTAAATGCAATACACGAATTTTTTTTTTACGATGAATGGTATTTGTGTTAATATAGATCTTCGGGAATGTTTCTGAATGACATAAAGTAAATGTTATTTATAAAAAGTTCATAAAATTGTATAATCCTCATTTTCCAATTTATTTAGAAGACATATTCAACGTTTTAGTTATAATTAATTAGGATTAAAGTAATAAGATAACAATGCATTTGCAGCCCTATAATTTAACATAAAGTTAAATAACATTGTTACTTGTTTTATCATGTAATTTAAGTAATTTTATTGTTTAAACAAAAAACAATAAATAAATACTTGAATTTTTTAATTTAACTAAAATTAATGTAAAGTATTTTTTCGAAAAAGACTGATTTCACTTACCAAAACAAAAAATTTTTTATTTACTAGTTGTCGAATGAAATTTAGATTTTACTGACGTTCTCGCTGATGTTAAATATTTAAACTCAAACTATGCTATTAAAAAAGTAAGTAAAATATTTTTATATTGTCTCAAAATAATTGAAAATGGATAAAGCTCTTGTTAATTTATTCAAAATAGCCATCATATAACATTACTTATTTATAAGTAGTAAAAATCATATTTCAAACAATCACGTAGAAGTTAAAAGTAATTTTTATTTTAAAAAGTTCAACGATTGTTTTCAATTAATAACGGTCTATTGTCTCGATAACATAGTTGAATTAATATAAAAAGCCATTTTATCAAAAGTTATACTTGTACAAAACTTATTCAGAGAGATAATTTAATCATTTAAAGATTTTGCAAAGTTTGACAAAAGTAATTATTTGCTGGATTCTTGTTTGACTAGTCTGGCGCTGAGACTACCTTAAATCAGCGCAAACAATGCTGAAAATATGTATAAGATAAATCTCTTAAATTTTTTCAGAGAACCAACACAAGTTGCTTTTATAAATGTTCAACAACCGGCATAAATTTAACTAACTCCGAAATTTATTTTAATGTTCGCAACAAGCCAAATATTTTGGCTTCGCAACTGCCCACGGAACCATTTAAACGACGTAAATGCCGTTCTCCGCTAATTGATATGAACTCTCTGCATATATTTTCGTGGAAAACAAATAGATTCGATAATTTAAAAATAAAAGGAGCCAATAATACCGATATCGCGTAAATGACGTCACACGAGCAAGATAATAAAGTGCTTACTTTTTCGCATTCTGTGGTTTTCTTTTTATCTTAAGAGGGAGAGAGAGAGAGAGAGAGAGAGAGAGAGAGAGAGAGAGAGAGAGAGAGAGAGAGAGAGAGAGACTGTAAATACCTATCGCTGTGCCGTATATATATATATGGGAAATCGCGAAGAAGAAGAATAAGAAGAATAAGAGTAAGGATTGGGACGGGGAGGCGGAGGAGGGAAGAGAGGCAGCGGTAACCTTGAGAGCCGGTAAAGCAGAGACGGCCATCTTGCTCGCTCGAGAGATGCACTTTTGTTTTTTGCTCGAGCGAGCGAGAGAGAGAGACTCACGCTCGCCGTCATTCTCACTACCACCTTCCACTCTATACCTCCGTCTTTCTCGCTTCTAGAGGTTCTCTCTGTCTATCTTCCTCCGCGTTCCGTCCTCTCTATTTTAATCTCCCTCTCGCTCTCTCGGCCCGTCCGTGTTCTCTTTTATCCTTCTCTCCCCCTCGAGTGCCTTTCAATCGTTCTCTCTCTCTCTCTCTCTCTCTCTCTCTCTCTCTCTCTCTCTCTCTCTCTCTCTCTTTTTCTCTCTCTCTTCTCCTCCACCTCCTCGTCCTCTTCCCCGTCTTTTTCTCTTCTCTTTTACTCGGCACTCTCGTCTTCTCCATCCGTTCGTCCTACATGCCTCCTACCACAGATTACTCGGGGAATGCGAGAGCCCAGTTCCGTCCTTCCCCGACTTGTCCCTTGCCTTCTTCCTACTTCTCTCATTTCGCTGATGTTTTTGCCCTTCCTGCGACTCTTTCGTAATTTTCCTATTCACGTATTACCTCTCTAATTTTTTTGCACCTTTCTCGCTTCCACAAACATGACGTTATATTTTTCAGGAGTTAACAAGTTTTTAAAACATTAATTAGTTCACAAATCTCATAACAAAAAATAATTGTTTTCACTAAAAATATGTTAATTTTTAATTGAAACGAATAATTTTTATTTACAAAAAACATACCACATAGTATAACATTATGCTGTAAAACCATTAGAGACTTTACCCATAGACAATGTTATTGAGTAGTGATTATCTTCTCATATGACAAGAACACACTTAAAAAGTAGAACAATAATGATCGTATATTGAATTTATAGAACATTGACACCATGAATGCATGGTCGTTTAATTCTGTTATATCTGACATCCATTGAAAATGATAATTAGTTGAAAATAATAAAATATCGCCTTTTTAAATTCAAGAGTAAAATGATACCTACTTTACCGACACTTCTAAAGTGACAATTTCAGTATTACTATCCCTTTATCTTCGTAGAAAATAAAATATTTAGAAATTACGAAGAGACCACTGACAATAATTAAAACTTTTGTTGTTGTAAATGAAAAACCCTCACATAATACTCTAATCAAATTTCGGCTGTAAGTTCTGTGATTTACATATGAGATCGGAGAAATCTTGCAATATGATTGTATCATTATTATTATTATTTTTTTTTTTAATTATCTCTATAAATATTAAAGCTGCCAACCATTTCTTCGGCAAAAAATATCTCTCTTGTTCTTATACACCTGCAAATTTGGCAGAAAAAAAAATGTTTCATTACGTAACATGCTAAAAGCACCCGACCACAAAGAACACTCCAAAAGAATGCCACTCGATTCACAAAGCATCCAGCAGCGCGCTATTCGAGCTACGGCAGCCGCCACCAGTGGGAATGCCACGACGCTGCCTCCGCGAAACCCCCAATTTGCAATTTTTGCTTTTTATGCTCTCCCTCCTCTCTCTCTCTCTCTCTCTCGGCATCTATACGAAACGTGCGCGCCTGCTGTCAGGAAGGAAGAGGGCACGCGCGCGCGCTCCCGTCAAAAGCGCACGAGCGCAAAAAAGAAGAGAAAAAACTTATTCCGAAAAGATTCGTTCGCCTCACTCACAAACACCCACACACGCATATACCTACATGCATACACAGGACTGATTGGCGAAAGTCACCGAGTGGTGTCACCGAACGAACGAGCGCGGGTGCGATGATGATGATCGTCGTCATCATATCGTCCGTCTCACTCGACAGCAGCAACTCTCCGCTGCATTATCTATATATATATATATATATACAGGCTGTCATGGTATACGCGCGCATATATGTAGGTCAACGAACGTCCACCACGTGAACTCTCTCTCTCTCACACTCTCTCGTCTCGTGAAGACGCGTGCAATACCACGCCACAATAGCATCACCATCATCAGCAGCAGCAGCAGCAGAAGAAGAGAGCTCCGCCGCCGCGAGCCCTGACCGTCGCTCGCCCGCGCGCGGTTTGCACACCCACGCGCAAGTCGAGTTTGCACATCGCGCGCGGGATGAGAGGACCAGTGGATATAATGGGAGATGAGAGAGAGAGAGAGAGAGAGGGAGGATGTGGCACACGATGGTTAATTGATGAGCTTCGGGACACGAGAGAAGTCGTGACGCCGCGGTCGTGAAACTCATTAATAAATTACGATAATGTATTATAAGGGATTGGTTATTGCGCATAATAATAATTGGCAATGCAGCTCTTTGTTGGTTCTCGCACTTGAGCGTGTATATATGTAACCTTGAATGATGTTTGCGCCGTGGGCTGCGGGCTCGTAAAAAGGTCTGTAATTGAGATAAAGTGCAAAAAAGATTAATTGGCATTATTTGGGTAGAAATGTTTAAAACAAAAATTAAAGCTTTGAAAAATTGGTTTGCTTTATATACGAATTTTAAAAATGTTTTCGTGATTGTAAAGGCAATATGCAAATAGCTTTTATTGCAACTTTTAGCTTTTTAAAATAATTATTCAGAAATATGTGCATATTGCTACATAACATCAATGTTCTTCTTTTGTGAAATATGAAATCGTATTCAATTATCACAAGAGATGTACTTTTCAACATTTCATTTTTCTTTTTTTGTTTTCATTGATCGTATTTCACTTTACAAGCGGATGCATTTGCGTGATTTTCATACGTGCATCTTGTTAGTGGCTTGTGGAACACCTACACGAGCCGCGAGCTACAATTTAAATCCGTTTTATTGCTAGGCCGAGGGCGGTTTACGTTACTCTTCATGGCGAGTTATTACGATTAGTTGAATTTACACCATCAGGTGTACATGGTATATAACATTTGAAAAATTATGTTAACGCTTTTCGACATTACATAAATGATATTTATTAATTTTTATATGATAAATTATTATTTTTAATTAAAAAATTACTTATGGAAAGAATTAAGGATGGATTTGATAACATCAATTTATATGCCAAAATAATAAATTAAAATTAAAAAGTAAATCGACTTTCCAAAGAATTATAATATATAGTGGATAAAGAAATCTGAGCACAAAAGACCTTTTGAAATTTGTAATTTAATCTTGAAAAATATGGCAATCTCATTTGCTCTAGTGTGTAAAGGAACGAGCTAATGCATGAGAAAACGACTTGGCAGCCATGAATAACCTTGAGCGTCTTAAAAAAAATGAAAGGACGTTGGAGATTCCGAGAGATATGCAACTGAAATGTATTCCAAGGGGTCGCGTGTCTGCGCTTATCTACCATTAATTATCAAGTCAGGCGAATTAAAATACCTGCCATCCCTTTGTGGAAGTTGGCCTGACTTCGCCCGACGCTCGTTGCAGCAGGTATATATCTGTGACTTCCCGGAATAACGACCTAACCCACTTGTACGTGTTTTCGAGAAATCGACGTTTTAAAATTTCTGTCATGACACTTCATATGTAAGATCGAAATGCGCGAGATGAGTCATAACAATGTAAACATTTACAAAGGTATCGAATATCTTTCGAACCCCACTATCAGCTGCTAGAATACATTTTTATTCTTTGTATAAACAAACAAAACAATGCAGTTAAGTCGTTATTCCGGTAACTGTGCAGTTAAGTGGTTTAGGGAAATTCTTCAAATAAGATAAATAACATAGTTATTTCTACACTTAAAACATAGAATACGAATTCTTTTTTAAATATGTATTCCCACGCATGCGCCTCCCAACGGAATATGCATCAAGTCAACGGAATTCGGTAAACCGAATACCGAACGTTACTCGGTTACTGTTTGTGCACTCTCGCCCCATCGCTCGGCAATCAAAGCTGTTGTGTTACATTCTATTATCTATTGCTTTTCATCTTTGTTGCTATAAAAATAGGTATGTCAGAATCTGTTTATTGTATAGCATTAACTTCAAAACGGTGCTTTTAATTAAATATAAATACTCAGTTAAGTGGTTTTTCCGGACACAGGTGCAGTTAAGGTAATGCACTTAACTGATATTAGCTCTTTGAACGCGTTTCAGATCTCCGGATCAAGTCTACCTGAAAAAGGGTAGTTAGAAGGTATAAATTCCGGTGCTAACTCAATTTTGACCCCCAAGTAGGTTAGGTCGTTATTCCTGGAAGCCACAGATATATGGCGGTGGTGTAAAAGCCATTGGCGTGGCTAAATATCAGTACACTGAGAGAAGAAAACGTTTGGGTGAAATATATTTATATAATTAAACTTTTTTTTATAATTTATTTAACTTAATCAAATTAAAATATTAAGTCAATGGTGTGTGTATTTAACATTAATTTTTCATGTTTTATGCAATTAAATTTACCTATAATTGTCAAACATACGACGTTTGACTGAAATTTATATAGCATTGAGACCGTCAGATGACGCGTTTGATGTATAGGGTCAGCGCCTTATAACCTTCTTCCCGTGATAACTTCCTCTTTCCATTCGGCGGTTTGATGCATTCATGCCATCACGTATATTTGTTAGTTTCTTAACTGAGTTTGTTAATGCGCAGTGCAAAATGGAGCAGTTATTTGAAGAAAAAGGATTGGGACAGCATATTAGTGTATTGAAAGGTAAGAGAAAAAAGTTTAAAGCACAAATGTTGATGCACGTGGGTAAACATAACCTACAATTTTTTTTCATATAGAATACTTATCAATTTAACACAAATATTATTTTATACTTAGAAAAAATAATAAGTAATTAAAACTGAATATTTTCTATAATTCAATCAATTACACTACTTTTTGATCAAATGCAGTTATAGTTCAATGAATCAAATGGTATATTAACTATTAATATGTCACGTTTGACTGAAACTTCCCCGTATATTTCATTAAAATGTAGCATGTTAACTGCAACCGTATGTATCTTTGGTCCGATTTGAGTAGCCCGTAAGTTAATAGTAAATAAACCTTATTTAAATGAAACGTTTTCTTCTCTCAGTGTACGGAAGGTTAGTTATTTACCATGCGCGTGAATGTGACCTGACATGTTGTCGAATTTCTGAATTCCATGTCGAAAAATTACGATTTTAAATAACTCCGAATTTTTTAATTTAAAACGGAAGAATTAAGAATGTGATAATTGATAAAAACTTATAAAATAAACTTAACAATTTGAAGATCAATTTGAATAAATTTTTTTTCGAGCCGTTGTAAAATAATTGGTTATATAATTAATTTTGTTTTTCAGAAAAAGAATTGAATAAGGACTTCCGTTTTATCTTTCGTGCTAAATACACGTGTTAATAAACTGACTGAAGAAGTCAATGAACTTCAGGGTAAACATCTACTGCAGAGCTTACTAGATATCTAGTAAGATCCCAATCTAGTTCATCTAATTTACTATCAGAATTTACAATAGGAAATTTGATTATCGTCAAAGAGAATTAGCGCTTCTATTTTAATAGATTAATATCTAAACTAATAATTGATTTAAATTTGAAACGCAATAAATTTAGTTGCATATTATCATTTTTGACGTAAATACAATATATTTAATATTTGTGTTTTGTATATCCATTATATGTTTAACACTTAAGTGGCATGGTTAATCACGGAACAATAATGACAACTAATTTTGTAATAGTGTTTTTGCTTCCTCCAAGAGGAAGCTTTGTAATACTCAAATTTTAAGTTTCGTTAAATCGCTCTAGAAACACGTATAGAAGTGATAGAAGTTCGAATTACATGATTTTAGAAAATGTCTGTATGGATGTGTGTGTGTGTGTGTGTGTGTGTGTGTGTGTGTGTGTTTGTGTGTGTGTGTGTGTGTGTGTGTGTGTGTGTGTGTGTGTGTGTGTGAGAGCGTGCGTGCGTACGTGCGTGCGTGCGTGCGTGCGTGCGTGGTGCGTATACCGTTTTATCTCAGGATCTATTCGACCGATTTTAACCGGACAGGTCTGATTCTTTTGTTTTTCTTGTGTGAATGAGGGAAGGAAATCCTCTTTTTGATTCGCCGATGCGTTTTTGTTCTATTTCGACTTTCGATTTTCGTAAAATTCATTTTTGCGTTTTTTTAATGATAAAATTGAGATATTTGAATCGGACAGATAGCATTTAAAAGAGCATAAAAAAACCTATATTCTCCAAAAAAAAATTACATTAGCTATTGCGGTTCCGTTCTTATTAACAAAAACGTGTCTTTTTAAAAAGCTTATAAGTCCAAAAATAAACGGTCAATTTTGTTGGAGAAAATCATGATAATGCAGAACATAAATAGCTATAATCTGTAAAAAGTTGAATCCATTCTGTCGACTAGTTTTTGAGAGAAAAATTAAAAAATGAAAAAAATGCATTTTGTATGAAGCACGTTTACTTCAGTAAAATTGACTTACTCGCTTTGAAATTTCTTGTAGAGGTAGATTTTGGATAGCTCTCGGCTAAGTTCGTTGGGCTATAAATTTCTAAATGATTGGTCAATAAATTTCAGAGATATTTGAGGTTAAAATTTTCTTAACTTTTTTTTCAAATCGTAATTTTTCAAGAACAGTTCGATGAATCAGCTCCAAATTTATAGACAATTTTGTGTGTGAAATTGATAATATATGGGCGAATTTTCATCAAGATCGTTCGATTACTTTTTGAGATATTTGATATTTAAAATTTTCGTATTTTGCAAAGTCATTTTCTTTGTCACATGATAACTAGAGAAAAAAATTGGTTTAATCATGTTGAAATATTGTGGAGATGTAGAGTTTATATGTTTATCGTGTAAGTCCTTTAGGTAAAAGAATTGTCTCATAATTTTTAGAGATATTTAAGGTTAAAATTTTTTTACGTATTTTTCAAAATCGTAATTTCTCAATGACGACTTAATGTATCAGTTTGAAATTTATAGACTATTTTGTATGCGATATAGGCAATACCTATGTAAAATTTCATCCAGATTGTATGGCTAGTTTTTGAGATATTTGATATTTAAAATTTTGGTATTTCTGGAAATGACTTTCTATGTCGCACAGTAAGTAGAGTAAGATTTAATTACTTTTAAATTTGATGGAGATCTAGATTTGACGGAGGTGTAGAATTTGTATATTATTTATTACATGAATTGTTAAGGTAAAAGAATTAGCTTATAAATTTCAGAGATATTTGCGGATAAAACTATTTTAGCCCTCTTTTCAAATTGTAATTTTTCGGGAATGGTTTTATATATCTGTGGCTTCTCGGAAAAACCACGTAAGGGACGAGTTTTTCAAAATCGGTTTTATGCCATATTTCTTATCTTTAAACAGTCCTCTATCATCTAGCCGTGACAAAAATTACGAAAGTGCACTCGTTGTCTTGAATCAGCACAAGAAAAAACCACATATCTCCATTTTTTAAAACATTTTCCCGGAATAATCACGTATCTCCATTTTTTAAGAATACTTCCCGGAAAAACCACGTAACTCCACTTTTTAAAAAGAATAACTCCCGGAAAAACCACGTAACTCCACTTTTTTTTTAGACTAATTCCCGGAAAACCCATGTAACTCCATTTTTTTTTAAAGAAAAACTCCCGGAAAAACCACATAACTCCACTTTTTTTAGAATAACTCCTGGAAACCCCACGTAACGCCACTAAATTTTTTTTTTAATTCCCGGAATAACCACGCAAGTGAAATTTGATTTCTAAAACATGAACGCTATTTTCTCTGGTTACTATGACAAAAAATATGTTATTTACATTAGTATTCATAGACGCAGTGTTGCATTTAATCTCATTTGTCTTGATTTATAACATCGATGCGAAACTTGCGAAACTAAAAACTTGATTTACTCGAAATAATGAAAAATGAAAATAAGTGGTTTTTCCTGGAAGCCACAGATATATGTTACTAGAAAATGGAAATGACGCGCGATACGCGCGCGTGTTGTTTACTTGCTTTTGTTTTTTATTGAGGTTAATTTACAGCGAGCTCTGCAGAAACATGAAATTAGTCAGATACTCTGGCCAATTATTTTGAGTTTAAACTAATTTTTCGAACAATCGCGATTTGAAGTGAATATAGTAAGAATTACCCTCTCTCAATTTTCAGATAAAAATTTAAAGTTTAAACGGTTATAGTTCATGGCCATATAATTTAATACACACTCATTTTGCCTTTAGAAATTTATGTAAATGTTTTATTAGATGCCACTGATATTTGTGTTTGCATAATATTTTATTTGCTTTTTTTCTTTATTAAGATGGTGTAATACTCATACTTTATCATTAATCCTGTTTTATCGGCTGAACATGTCAAAATCATTAATATTAAAAATAATTATTTCTGTCTTAAACGAATTGAATAAAATAAGTGTGAAATAACAAAAAATTTAAATAAAAAAATATGGAATTTACAAATATTAATAAATCATTAATTCATTGAAAAAGTAAATTGGAATCGTTCAATGAGATTGCAGGATTTTAAAATTGACTAGGCACGTTCGAAAAGAATCAACTTCCCTCGGGTCTAAATAACTGGAGTAAAATTATTGTAATTTTTCATTTTTTGATAATGTGAGTAAATTTAAAATTTTACTCGGGTAAAACTGACCGCAAGTGACAATTAAAGTGGCTTCGGCGCGCTGGGCCGTATCATTGGGAGGCTCTTTAGGGTGCATTGTATTTTTACTTAGAGAATCGATCAAATTGCAATAAAAACAGTTAATAGTAAGTTATAAAGTACTCTTAAGGCCATGTGAAACCGTGAATTTCAATATTTTTTAAATCAACATTCAAGCGTTTATTCGGAAAACAAATTTTGTCAAGCTCTCCGTACACATAAACACTATATCCAGGAATTTTTTTGAGTGATTTTATTAGCATTTTCGTTAGATATGCTCGTTTGAAAAGTAGGTCAATTGCAGATTCCTACTTACCGACAGTACGGTTTTTATTTAATTCAATAGATACTCATATTTTTTTTTAAAAACACGTTTGTCAAGCGATCCGTATATGTTAATACTATACTCAGATTTTTTTTTAGATGATTCTATTGGTATTTTCATGAGATGTACTCGTTTGAAAATTATGTCGGTATTTAACATCACCTTAAGCATTTAAGCACCCTACAATATAAAAGATAAAAAAGTTATTCATCACTATCGATCAAGTACTACGGCTCTGGGAGTGTGTGTGTGTGTGTGTGTGTGTGTGTGTGTGTGTGTGTGTGTGTGTATTTTGTACACAGGAAGAGCGGCTTTTCATTTTATACGTAAAGATTTCTTCGAAATTTTGTCGGCGATCTTTATTTTTCAATACATCATTGTAAACTATAGGTGATGAATAGTTATTTACAAGTAAGTTTTTAAGGGGATGTGAGTACCGACGTTATTTTTTAAACGGGTACATCTCACCGTCTTATTCCAAATAAACGTTTGAATGTTGATTTAAAAAATATTGAAATTAGGGTTTCACATCATCTTAAAGTACTTATGTATTTTGAACTCGTGCCAAGAAAATTAATACTTGAAAACTGGACTCTCCCATAAGAGCCTGTAATAAAAATACGATTTTCAAACTTTTTTTTCTTTTTCATTTACTCGGCGACCCTACTCGAGACACACGCTATTAAATAGCTTGAGATTTCATCTTTCAGGGGATGTGAGTACCGACGTTATTTTTCAAACGAGTACTTCTCACGAAAATACCAATAGAATCATCCAAAAAAAATTGTGAGTATAGTATTTACATATACGAAGCGCTTGACAAACGTGCTTTTCCAAAAAAAATGATGAGAATTTATTTAATTAAATAAAAACCGTACTGTCGGTAAGTAGAAATCTACATTTGACATACTTTTCAAACGAGCATAGCTAACGAAAATGCTAATAAAATCACTGAAAAAAAAATTCCTGAATATAGTGTTTACGTGTACGGAGCGCTTGACAACCGTCTTTTTCCAAATAAAAGTTTGAATGTTGATTTAAAAAAATATTGAAATTAGGGTTTCACATCACCTTCAATTCAGATTTTTATTTTTTGATTCTTATGTTTTTAAAAAAATGCCGGAGCCACCTTAAATTTAAGGTAGTTGACCGGACAATGCCGTCATAAAAATCACAATATCGGAAAAATTGTGCTATAAGCATATTATGTATGGTGGAAACTCCTTATTTATCTTTGTATACTATTGTGTAAACATTAACCCTAAATTGGAATCGTCCAATGAGATTGCAGGATTTTAAAATTGACTGGACACGTTCGGAAAGAATCAATTTCTGTTGAGTGTACACTAATTTTTAAGAAAATTTAAAGAAAATCAATTTCCTAGTGAACTACCTTAAATTATATTTGAGTTTGAACTAATTTTTCGAATAATCGCGATTTAAGAAGTGAATATAGGAAGAATAATTACCCTCAATCAATTTTCAGATAAATATTTTAAAGTTTAAACGTTTATGGTTCACGAGCATATAATTATATATACAGTCATTTTGCCTTCACAAAGTTATGTAAATGTTTTTATTAGCGCTGTCACTGATATTTGTGTTTACATGATATTTTATTTGCTTTTTTTTTATTAAGATGGTGTAAGAAATGATAAAATCAACAATCAACGATATTTGTTGAAGAGGAGGACGAAAGTTATAACGGACCATTAAAAAAAATCAAAATTAGAAGTATAATTTCAATTTTTATAATATATACACAATTATTTATAATAAAGATATACAATTATTGAATAATAATATATTTATAATGTAAAAAATGGATTTATTATATATGATTTTGAACATGTGAGTAAGTTGATCTCAGGGTAGATAGCAATTTTTTAATTTTATATTTTAAAATATTACTTTTTTTTTAATAAAAGAAGTGTCAAATAACAAATAATTTCATTATTTAATAATTGAAAAAAAGTATAATGAATAAATATATTTTATGTTTAAAATATATACTATATATAATATAGGAACGATACGTTTATTTAGAGGAAGCTACGTGCCAATGAATTGGCAGCGGTTTTTACTATTGATCCTGTTAAAATAAAGGACAACTACTGCAATATGTTTACATTTTAAATATATTTCAATTGACTGTCATATTCATTGTAATATATCTTAATATTAATCAGCAAAGCAATTATTTCATTTTATTTATTTATTAAATTAATATAAGAAGAGTTTTATAATACTAATAAATGAATAACTAGTCTTATTTCAAACAACAAACCAATATAGAAAAGACATTAATATAAAGTGATTTCTATATTTTTTTTAGTTTTTACCTTTGAAATATTACACCCATCAATTTTTGTTTTATCCACAAAACACATACGCGCATGAAAATATAAATTAATACTATATAAAAGTTTAGTATCGTCAAGTATTTTATAATCCCCCTGTTGGATTATTAAAACAAATGCTCACGCGAGTAGTCGAAAAAAAAAACTAAAAAAAAAATAAAAATTTCACCCCGTTAATTAAAGAAAAAGTGCCACATAAAGTAAACAATAGCCGTAGCGCTGTCGAATATTCTATGGTAATGGCTATTTCAATCGATACTTCGCTTTCAGTCAATCGTCATGCACCGCGCTATACGGGGGGAGGAGGGGGGAAGAACAGCGTCCAGCGCGTGTGTAGTGGGGGAAAAGAGGGTGGGAGGGAGGGAGGAAGAGAGAAAGAGCCCTCGAGGGCAGACGGAACAGAACTAATCGATCAAAGTGGACCTTCGCTGCGAAGGCCCACTCTCGCTCTCCCGCTCTGAAATATTCAACCCTTCTACGCTATATTTTGCCTATCCGCACCGTATATATATGCGTTTCGGGCTTCATAATGGCGTTTCGCGTAAAAAGATTAATGCATCTCGCTCTCGGAAACACTAGCTCCGTGCGCGTGTATGTTTTCGTTCGCACGAAGCTGAATCGAAATGTATACGCGGAGAAACAGTGTAAAAGAGAAAGAGTGAGAGAGAGAGAGAGAGAGAGAGAGAGAGAGAGAGAGAGAGAGAGAGAGAAAACCTTATTAAGTCCCAGGAGAGGGTCCCTTATGGTGTGTGTGTGTGTGTGTGTAGAGAGAGAGAGCGAGAGAGAGAGGGAGAGGGAGGAGCGAGGACTAGTTGGCCTTGACGCGAGAACGCCTTTCGAAAATTCGCGCTCGTGCGCACCTCGCTGCATTCGAAAATTATTAGACTCAGTGGTAATGCGTATAATTTCGAAATTTTACTGCGCTCTGCAATGAATTATGTCGCGACGCGCATTTGCATTATTATTTCGGTGGCTGCATACGCTAACGATTATCGGGCGTTTAAACTTATTTTCTTCGATTTGGTAGTGAGAACTACTCACCACCGAATCGAACAAATTGTTGTGTACTTTTTTTTAAAAATAAAGTAGAGATGAAAAATACGTTTCTGTTTGGTCGAGTACAAATGCAAATGTATATTTGAATATTTACATATCTCCATTTTTTATTTAATTTGTCACAGCCAGTAAAAATTCTCTATTTCAAGTTTGTTGGCGTTCAGTTTCAGTGTGAATACCTATATACTATACATTTATTTTATGTTTGAAATTCCCATACGCTTTTGTTAATTTAATACAGCATTGTTTTGACTGGTTTAATAATAAACTGATATTTATTAAGCTATAAAAGGTTGGTGAAATAATAATCCTAAATAAATACAGCATTATTAAACAATCGAACATAATTTGAAAATGTAATTAATTTTCCTTTCTTAAATCATGATCATTGTTAATAACATTTATCTTTATATTTTTAATCATATAGTTTCCAACAAAATTAGTAGCATCTCAGTATTACATGCTTATCTTGATCTGCACCCTCCTTTACTACTAACAGTCACGAAAAGTTTCTACGGAAAAATCACTTTGCAGTCGTATCGTAGGCGTTAAAACTATGTATCAGAAAATTCTTTTTAACTAAGGAACCCATTACTCAAAGCTGAATATCCACTAAAATTAAAATAAAATTAAAAGAAAAGCTCGTAAAGTATTAAATTCGTTAAAACTTAATTGCAATAATTTTTGCTCCCAATATAAAAGTATATTATTTACTCAAATCTACAATAATATCACCTGATTTTACATAAACAAAAGAAAATCAGCTAGATCTGCTGAATTTTAAATGCAAAACGTCAAGCTCGAGTCTCCTGCGCAGTTCGGATCCGTGCGAGCACGGGGCAAACAATAGAGACACACTGCCACCCCAACAGCTACGCGTCACACAGCTAGATTTCCGGGCCGAGTATATTAACCGCACCCCCTTCGTATATATGCACGCACGAATTCATCGGGTCCTCGCTCATAGCAATAAAAGCCCATGCGCACTCATAGGGCATTAAAAAGCTAGAAACTATAAATCGAGCTCCAAAGTAATAGACGTTCAGCCGCCCATATAAAAGCTCGCTACTTCTTCTCCTCTCCAAATGACTTCTTCATCGAACTCGTATATATAACTACTACATCATATATATACCAATACCTTCCCGAAGCTTTCACTCCCGCTCTCCTCCGCATAGCTACACCAAAACTCACCATGCACCGTCCACGAGAGCAGGCGAGCGAAGGTAAAAGGAGCATCTCCCAGGGGAAATTATTTATCGAGGCTCGCGCAGCTGGACACGAGCGCGCGCGTATACATCCCGATACAACAACCTATACAGAGCAAGCATGCGTATATATACGTGCGCGTGTATATGTGTGCAAACCGTGACACAGAGACCTTAAACACGCGCGCGCTAATGTGTGTGTGCCTTGCATCCCCCTGATGCGCGCGAGCGAGAGGGAAGAGGGCCGGTTTTATTGATTCAAGCGCGCGGGGAGAGAGAGAAGGATCGCGCGTTCTACATACACACACGCACGCGCGCGTATAACAGCTATACACAGCTCTAGAATTCGAACTGAACGCGCGGCTTGTTTTGACGATAATGGCCTCGTCGGCTATTGACCAGCGGGACAGAGACGGAGACATGCACACAGCGTGCAAGCAAGCAAGCGCGGGTCAGTCAGCCGCAGCGCACCGGAGTTGTCAACGCGCCAAATGCCGTAGCTTAGCAGCAGCTTGCGTTCCCCCTATATACCTATGTGTGTATGTATATGTATACATATATGGCACACACATGTACACACATATATGGATCGAAGGTAGTGTGCGTTGGGCGCAGCTAGCGCCAAGGTGTGTAGAGCGAGGCGAGGAGCATCGCGGCACTGCGCGGGGAACGTTTACGCGAGTGGCTCCATATAGCCCAAGTTGGGAGGAAAGTCGAGCTGACAGTGGTGGTGCGCGGCTTGGGGGAGTCGAGAGGAGAGAGGAGCTGAGCTAAAGGTTTACGACGCACTCGCGCGGGTGCGATAGCGCTCCGCGGCTACGGCGTAATTGGTTCATGTCCTATGCCCGAGGATTTTGCATTCGTTGAATATTATTTGCGTTCCCGCGCCGCCTGCTAGCGTCAATGGTGCTGCGGAGATTGTTGGATTGATAAATGTAACGAGGGGGTTTTGGGTGAGGTTGGATTATAGGTTTTATTGGGAATGTTGAATTTAGTGTTACGTATATATAGATGTATGTGTTATTGTATTTATTTAAAAATAATGTTTTAATTGTTAATGAACTTTTATAACTGAATAAACTGCTAAAAATCCTTTTGAATTTTTGTAATATTACTGAAGTTTGAAATCAATTCAGAGAAATGACATTCTCTTTGGGAAAATTAAACTCGTTCAATGAAGTATTTTGAGTCTTTTATCCAATTTTGCAACAAAATTACACGTAAGTAAATAATTATATTAGGTTTTATTATTTTCGCGTAATTAATGTGTAGATTTTACAATAAAAAGTATTGATTGATCGGTGGGAATATTCAGGCAATTTTTCTAGGAAAATACTTGTAGATTAATAATTTTAATTAAACGCATGCCTGCGGTAGGGAGGGGAGTTCGAAAATGTGCGGGTATTTAACATCTCCTGAAGTTCCTCGGACTATCAGATTATTGCTAAAACATTCTACATATATGGTATTCATGAATATTTCAAAAATATTTATAGTAAAAAATTTTGATATACATCGAACATTTGAAACATTGCTTTAACTTCATGTATGTGTAAATTATTTTTATTACAAATTAAAAAGCTATCAAAAAATCAGCAATTAATGAAAAAAATTCATGGAAGTTTTAATTATTACGGCATTTAATACTTTTTTGAAACTCCGTGCGAGAAGTTCGATTTCCCGCACGCTGCGTTAAACGATGCGTGCAAAAATCTCACTTCTCGCACGTCGTGTCAAAAAATACGGTTCGACACTTGTGTGAGAAGTTGATTTTCTCCTCGTGTGACCTTTTCACCCTCGCTTCGCTCGGGTGCAAACAGTCACACGAGGGGAAAATCAAATCCTCGCACTAGTATCGAAATGTACTATTTTTTGTATAAAATCTGAATACTTCACAAATATTATAGTAAAAAATTTTGATATACGTCGAATATTTGAAACATTGATTCAACTTCATTTGCACCCTGTGTAAATTCTTTTTATTTCAAATTAAAAAGCATACAAAAAGCCCAGCAATTAATGTACAAAAATTAATAGTAGTTTTGATTATTATGGCTTTTAATACTTTTTTTTTTAATCTGAACAAGAAACTCATTTTTATCATTTCCCAATAAATTTATATATATTTTTCGTACGTCAATTGCAATATAACTATAACAAAAAATTAATATACATAATAAAGTAAGACTTAGTCTCTTATAACAACATCCTTTAAAACATTTGCCAGTCGATAAAATCCAACACATTCATACAGAGCATAATGAAGACTCTTCCAAAAAGATCGAAAAAAAAGCCAGTCATAAACTAAAAACGCAATCCTCGACTCCATGCCCTCGTCATCCGCGAGACAGCACGTCTCAATTTTTTCTCCTCCTCGCGCGGCTGCCACATCAGCTCACTTGATTATTTGCTCAATATTTTTTGCCACATCTCGCCGATGCCGGTCTGCTGCACGCGCGGGTTCCGATGTATTTTCGTTTCCATATACTTGTGCGAGAGTAATATAGGGAGAACATCAGGCGACAATGCGCGGTTGAATAATTACGCGCGAGCGGCTTCTGCAGGGTCAAGCTTTTTTATATCAGCCATTATTCGTGATACAGAATATGGATTGTCTCTGGTTTAAAAATACGGTGGGCATAGTGAAGTTGGATTAATGAATTTTTTGGGGATTATGCACGGAAAAAAATGATTGGTTACTCGAAGCAACCTTTTCTTTCCGTGTGATTTTACTGTACAAAGTATATTAAAATGTATGTATAAGTTGGGTGAGGAAAAATGTGAGGCAAGGTGGATCGAGTATTTATTAAAATATTCATACAGCTCGAAAGTAATAAAAGTAAAATGTTAAAATGCCAAGTAAATCCTTTTGTTTCATATACATTTTTTAAATTCAATCAAATTCAATTTAAGAGTTTGAACCCGCCATGCCTCTCATGGACCAGCAATATTTATGAAGCTCATTATTAAATAGATAAAAGTAGATAAAAGTAGATAGTTTAGTGAGACACTGATTAGCAGTACCAGCAACTTTCACAAAAACTTTTTGAAATATATGTTTCAGATGATGATTTTTTTAAATGGGTGTTTATTATTTCTGTTTACTAAATCAAGTATATTATCAGAAATCACTTTAACCCTGGTAGAAATCGTCCATTTTTCTCCCATTTGTGAAACGATTTTTCTCCCATTTTCTAGCCATTTTCTAGCGATTTCGGTCAACTCGCCATTAAATGGCTAGAAAATGGGAGAAAAATCGTGTCACAAATGGGCGAAAAATGGACGATTCCCAGCAGGGAACAAACCCAAAAAGAAATTATTTACTGTGATATCTATACAAAACCTCCAAACTACATGACCAACGCATACCCCCGAATCCAACCACTAATCCCTTCTCTCCTCAAAATCCGCCATATTCCTCCACGCCGAAAAAGTGCACGTTACGTAAATTAATATTCATGCACACCTGCACGTTTCACTCCGAGACTCTCGCGCGCGTCTCGTCTCGCGATATACATTTTTCCGACAGCCTCGCTCCCGGGCATTATTATACATGTAATACCCGGGAGCGAGATTTATCGCCAACCGAAGATAAACAACGGACGGCGCGAGGGAAAATGACGGAAAACGCGCGCCTCTAGCGCATTATATGTATAGTTTACTGGGCTGTGCCTCGCGCTGATTGTCCCGGATACAATTTTGAGCGGGCAGCTGCCGCGAGATTTTCAATAATCCCGAGAGCATTAGCCTCTGGACAGTCTACTAACCCTGATTTCTCACTTTCCAAAAGTTACGGGCATAATCGCGCGCGGAAGAATTGTTTCGGAGGAGCGATAATGAGCTTATATACTCGTGTGGATGCGAACGGTTATGAAGGAGGTGAGCTGAGCGAAACTATAAACATTCTGTGGGGCTTTGAAATTTTTAGGGATTTAAATTTTTCGCGCTTTTGTAGAAAATTTTACGACGTATACGTTTATACTTTATTGTGGCTTGTTTAGCTAGTTAGTAGTAAACATTCTATTTTATCTGAAAAATAATCCGTCTTAAAAGTGTCAGATTTTTTATTAGCAAACCGAGGATGAAATTTTTATTTAACATCGTGATAAAAATCACAACGGTGAAGGTACAGCTTACCTATAATAAATAAAAGCGGAAATTAAAAGTATTTTAACATCCAAATACTTGCAGTTTATTATATCATTCATTATAAATTGTATGATTTAAATTTGGGTTTCATCGCATTACTCTTCAATTTACAAGAAAGGCATACACATAGGTATCTAATAATTTTAATCAAATTTCACTTTATCACTCTTCTCTGCAACATTCAACAAGGGGCAATGCTAACAATTCGTTTCCAATGTCCAACAGTCGCATGCAGAATAAATCATTCCGCGGCGCAATAAAAACACTCCCCGCGACCAATCAACGGAGCGAAAATATTGCGCACTGTTTGCGCGGGGAGGTATAAGCGCTGAATTGTTTCGACATCCATACACGTATATACAAATTCAACGACCCAGAGCATCATATCGCGCGGTGACAAATAATAATAACGTAATGAGAATAAATAAAACGAGCGCAGAGCAGCGAGGAGGTCGTGAACATTGCATATACTCCCTCAATTGCAACCTTCGCTCTCGTTCGTTCATGCATCACGAGGCGGTAATTGTCAACAACGAGCTAAATTTTCGGACGCAATTAAAATTTGCTCTCGTGCGAAAATTGCGCTGCACGTACGCCGCGGGAGCATATATAGGAGGACCGCTGAACCGCTCCTTTATGCGCACTAGAGCCTCTGAAAACGAAAAAGATGCAAAAGGGGGGACGAAAGAGCGAGTGCGAGAGAGAGAGAGAAACGGCAAAATTCCAGCGAGCCGCTCTCGTTTCACCTCTCCTGCAACAGCAGCAGCATACCGTCCTCTTTCTCTCTCTCTCTCTCCTTCCCTCTCTTTCCCTTTCTATCCGCCGCTATATACCCACACGCAAGCACGCACGACATACGCAGGCACACGCGCACACACAGACACAAGTAATCCGCGGGCGTGCGGCGCGGCGGGAAAGAGAGAGAGAGAGATACAAGAGCGAGCGGTCGACGATGGCGCCGCGAGTTGGCGGCACGGGGAAGCGGCCGCCGGTGCAGAACTCGGCTCTTGGCACCACAGTCGCGCGTTTGCACTCAAAGCGGATAGTGTGAGAGTGGAGGTTTGCCGTCTGTCCCAGTGTCTCTGCCGTCTCGCACGACGGAGAGCGAGAGAGCGAGCAAGCTAGAAAGAGATAGCGATAAAGAGAGAGAGAGCGGAAAAGAAAGAAAGAAAGAAAGAACGAGGCAAGGCCGGAGAAAGAAGCCGGACGAAAAAGCCGGAGACAAGCCGAGAGCGGACGCAGCAGCAGCAGCAGCAACGCTCTCGTCGCCGTGTATATATACACACCCCCGCATTATATACAAACACGCGAGGCGCACGCGCACTACGACGTTGTGTATGCGAGAGAGAGAGAGAGAGGACCAGACAGAACGAGAAGATATATATATATAATAGTGTGAGTGTGTCATGTGAGTGTGCGTGTGCGCAGTACGGTATGTGTATAATACACAGCACAACGCGGTGTCTGTGTGTATTGTTATTCCTCGCCGTACTCTTTACCGCGCCGCGCCGCGCGCACATACATACATAAAAAATCGTGTTCAGTGTGGAACAACCGAAAGCGCGACAGTGCACAGTGTCTGTGTGTATATATATATATCTCTATACGTGAGCAGATCGTCTCGCAACGACAGCAAAAAAGAATACGTATATAACGCGAGTGAGCTTAGTGTGTGTCGTCCGCACCGTCGTCGTCGTCGTCATCGTCATCGACCGCGCGCGCGAGGCCACCCCCGCGACAGAGCGGCAGTGACACTCGCGGCTGCGACGCCGCGATGCAGCAGCAGCACCAGCAGCAGCGATAATATCGAGGCGAACGCGCGGCGAGTCGTCGCGTGTAAACAAACTGCGCGCAGCAGCAGCAGCAGCCATCGTGCGTGCAGTGTGTACAACGCGAGCTATTGTAATATATACATGTAGCACAGTGGAGAGCGCTGAATAATATACATCGCGAATAATATATCTATCTATATATTGTGTGTGTGCAGCAGCGGGGCGGTCCTGTTCTTCTCTCGCTCTATGCGCCCGCGCCGCTCCCTGTTATCGACGAGCAGCAGTAGCGGAGGAGGAGGTAGAGGAGGAGGAAGAAGAGGAGTCGACAACGGAAGAGTGTGCCGTGCACGTGTTGTAGCAGCAGCAGCAGTCACCGCAGTCGCCGACGAAGAAGTGCAGTGTGTGTGGACTCTGGTGAGCTCGGTTTAACGGAGCCGTCTGTATATACGGGGTCGAGGACGGAGTGGAGTGGTGAGGAGAGAGAGGAGAGCTCTGCTGTTGTTGTTATCGACGTCGGCGCGCTGCTGCTGCCGTTGCACACCCCCCGGCGCGGTGGATGTGAAGCAGCGGCCAGACTTTTGTGAGTATATATATTAAATTTCGGAGCTTTTGAACTTTATGCGCGGACGCGAAGGTTGGATGGGAAGGGATGAGGTCGATTGATTTAATTAATCGTTGTTGATGTGGTATAGGGCTTGATTATTCTGATGGGAATAAATTGGTTAGTGATGTGGTGTTTATCGTTAAGAATGTTTTAGAGGATTCTATTGTAAATTAGAAATGTTAATATTTATGAATGATTGACACTGTTGATAAAAGCGTTGATGATAAAACTGGGAGACATTAAAAACGCATTTTTTAAAGTAAAAAATAACGGCGTTACTATATGTACGACAGATTTGTCTACCGCGACAAAAATAGTCATCGTTTCAGTAACGAGAATTTTGATATAACAGGCAAAAAAATAGTTTCCAGACAAGAAAGAATATTATTTCTTTAGTCAATTATCAAAAATTGTCAAAATTTGTGTAATTTTAAAAATTTTCAAGTATCCTTTCATCTATTAATACATGTTGTACATTTTTTGAGGTTAGGAAATCTGTCGTACATATAACAACGGCCAAAAAATAATCACTTTCAGAGGCAAAAAGAGCAGTATATTTGATTTTCTATTTTTAGTACAGAAATAATAAATTCACTAGATTTCTTTTCGATCCACTGCTAACACACAATTCCGACCCCGAAACAAATCAAAATAATATCAGTGCTCCCGTAGCCATGAACCCAATGTACTTTCGTGTAAACACACAAACACATCGCACGCCGTCCCCTCCAACTCCACGCGCGCGCGCGCATCTCTTTCCATTTTTAATGGACCCTCGTTTTTTTTCCTTCTCTCCCCATGCAGTCTCTCCTCGAAAAAGTACCTATATTGACGACACAACGACGTGCACACGCAGACGACCGAGACGCTGTTTGGTTTTTCTATTCGCACGGCGTTTTTTATGCACGCGTGTTCGCGTCAGCCAACTCGGAATATTCGATTGTATTACGGTACTCTCTCTCCTCTCTCTCTGCCGGTTTTTTTTCTTCGCGTGCGCGTAGAAACGAACGTCGTTACACACAAAAGCCTCAGGGAGAAATCAAAGGTCTATCTCTCTCTCGCGCTCGGTAGCGTTTTATTTTGCTCAGTATATACCAGCAATATCAAGAGTTTTGTAACCTTTCGCCGTCGTCGTCCGCGAGAAACTATGATATTGGCTTGCTCGAAAAACAATGCCGCGTCCGTCTTCGTGAAGGGCAAATAAGGAACGTGTCGCGAGATTATATGTGCGATGCCCTGTTTACTTACTCGGCAAAATGAGGATATTGAGGAGGATTTTATTCGAGAGCGAGAGAGTTTATGCCGTGATGGGGAAGAGAAAAAAAAACGCGCTCCAATTTTCCGATAGCCGTGCAAAGTAGAGCGTCTTTATCGATTGTCTAATCACCGTTTGTACTGTCACGTTATCTAAGACTAACCTCAAAAACCCGAGCGCCACTGTTTACACTCTTGATTTTGCTCTAGAGGAAGTCGTGATTCTAATCTGACAATTAAAATTTTAGGGGCAACGAAATTACGAATGACGTGCCGTATTTTTTTGAGTGTAATCATTTATATATTAGTCTTCTTCGCAAGAAAATAAAATATTAAATGTTCTTATCGAAGAAAATTAAGCAGGCTAGGATTAAGTTATTACCTTTTAAAAAAATCAACACTTTGCGTTGCGCAGTATACTTCCTACTACTAGACCGGTGACTATAAGAATAAACTTTATTTTTAAACTTGTCGACTTAAAATAAATTATAATACGAAGGAAGTAATGAAAGATTAAAGTTAAGCCGGGACAAATAAGACATGAGGTTTTATGGATATCAAAGCCAAGAAAACGAAAACAAAATACAGGAAATTCAGAAAAATACACAAAAGAAAAACAAAAAAACTGAATATGGAAGAATCTTTATCTATCGGTAGTAGATAAACGTACTTACATAGCAGAAGACTTTAGACAAATATAGATAGTACAATATCCACCGCCGGTGCGAAATGAGGAACAGCGATAATATAGATAACAAGAATGCGTTTATTTTAGGCAGTGCTAAGAGGCGCAGTCAGGCATGACAAAAAGAAAAACAAGAGTTTGAAAATGATATTTGTATGACTAAAGATTGTATGTGCTATTCAATTTTTATTTAAAATATTGGTTCTAAGTAACTGATTAAAATATTGTAATGTCTAAACCTAAACCAAATTAATTATAAAAAGAGTAACAAATATTATGCTCAATATTCTTTTTTTAATGTTTATTAGGTATGTAAAAATCTGTGTGGTTTGATATGAAGCACGTGTATATAGAAGATAGTCCTCAAAATTCGCGATTAGATTACATGTCATAATAATTACTTCTAAATATGTTATCATCAGATATATGTAAAAACTATCAATGAGAATGAAATAAAAACAGGAACTGTAAAACTATAAACGGAATTTTCGACTTTAATTTTCTGAAATGACTGAAAATAAATTAATTTAAAGCTTTCTAAAATGCAAATTTTTTACTGTACAATAATCACTGGAGTTTTTGGAAATTACATAAAGCAAATTTTATCATTATTATATAAGCAATTAAGGGAGTACTATCGGTACGCCGTGAGTCAAGTGCATGTTTAGTCCTCTCGAACTTCCTAACCTCTTTGCAATGCTGCCAAATAGGGTGTATAATGGTCGAATGAGTGTGAATATTTTTATTCATTTGCTTATATCGACTCTAAAAATTCGTGAACCAAGATTTGGATGTACGCATTAGATTCATGAGATATTAAATTATATATTTCTCAAGGTTTCATCAAAATCTAAACATCCGTTTTAACCAATTTCTTAATTAAAACTGTCGAAAACGTGATTTCCCATAAGACTACGTGTTACTGGCGTAAACATAAAAGTATTAATAACTTTTTCTGGATTGGTTTAGCTTTCCAAAAATTTATATGAGCCAGTTGAAGGTCAAAACATATTAGTATCCAAATATCCAAATGCAAGACACCTGCTTGTTTACATCTGCTGTTTGTCAAATAATTATACCAATGTTTTAACTTTTTTTTTAAATTAATAATACATTTATCTGCTAGACATTAATCTCTTTATACGCTTGTCAAAAGTACAGTCGAATATATTTCACACCACATTTTTAAATTAATCAAATTCATTGCACTCGCGATCCACACGCACGCAATTATACAATATACAACAAAATCATTTCATTCACCGGGTAAAATCTTGTTACACAATTACCTTGAGCGCGAAACAAAAACTAGGCAAAAAGTACATACATACATAGATATACGCGAGACAGTTTAAATTACAACTTGTTTGCAGGAACCCGAGTATAATCGTGCAAAATATCACTTTGCGTAAGGTGAGACGAGCGTTTAACGACATTAATGTATGCAAATATGCAAGGGACGACGACGACGACGCACAGGCAGAGAGCGCACGAAATAAAACGCGAAACTCGCACCGCGGAGATATTTTCCTCTCCACGAGAATCTCGCGTGCTGCTGCTGCCGGCTCGCGAGAGACCGACACGCCGATGAAATCGAAACGCCACCTCTACACACACAAACAGAGCGTATAGCAGAAAACACATCGCGCTGCACTTTTACCGGCGTCCTCGCTGAGCGAGCGAGCAAACGAGCACGGCTAAAAAAGAAAACTCGTTCGCGAGAGTTTAAAAGCCGGTGAGAGGTGGCGATGAGAGAGAGAGAGAGAGAGAGAGAGAGAGAGAGAGAGAAAGGAGAAAA